>CAJHNH020002347.1:10000-295000 GCA_905116865.2 Candidula unifasciata | reverse complement strand
CAGCTAGACGCCCGCCTGCGGGTCAGAAGGTTGTAGGTTTCGTGCCCTGATGGAGCCGGATTCTTTCAAAATGACCTTGACTCTCAGGTCGACCCAGCCTTGAGTGGGTACCAGGTACAGTCCTGGGAAGTAAAATTGGCCGGCGTGATGCTTACCACATCACCCACCAAGTGCCTATAAAAATATAGATAAATCAGGCCATATTTTAGGCCCGGCTATATTTAGGGCCCCTGGCAAAAGCCAGGGTGGGGCTTCAAAGTAACTAAAAAAGGAAAAGTGAGACATAAGTATGTACAGACATATACTGCCAGTGCTATCTATCTATCTATCTATCTATCTATCTATCTATCTATCTATCTATCTATCTATCTATCTATCTATCCATCCATCCATCCATCCATCCATCCATCCATCCATCCATCCATCCATCCATCCATCCATCCATCCATCCATCCATCCATCCATCCATCCATCCATCCATCCATCTATCTATCTATCTATCTATCTATCTATCTATCTATCTATCTATCTATCTATCTATATTTATTCCCCCTACACCTAAAGGCGTGGAAATGGGTTCTTTACTCTACTTAGTTGCATACTGCAGTACTAATGTTGGTTTTCTGTTTCCTGCAAATATCATCATCAATTCTCTTTATGGCTAGTGGCATATGAGGCTTCAGAGAGGACTTTCCATGCTTTCCTGTCCTGTGCAATCTTTAGTGCGTTTTCCATGTCAGAGATGCTACACTCAGGTCACTTTCCATCGTTTGTCTCCATGTTGTTTTTGGGCACCCACTTTTTTTCTCTTTCCCTCTGGTATCTTTGTGAGAGCTGTTTTGGCAGGTATATCAGGATTCCTTCTCATAACATTGCCAAGCCATTTCCATCTTCTCTTGGTTATTTATTTACTGCAAATATAGTTGTGGATCATTGATCTTTAATTGGAATATCTTCTTCTTCTGCATCCATCCTTAAAAGAGTAGTTGACATGTTGTGTTGTGGTTTACTGTGATGGTAGCTCTGACTAAAAAATGTCTGTTATCATGTACTGGTCTTTTTGCAGGCTGTGAATAACATGGCAGTGTGCTCCCTGTATCTTGGTCGGCTAAAAGATGCCTTGAACACTCTAGAGCAGCTTGTACATAGTGATCCAGCCAACACACTGCATGAGGGTGTCCTCTTCAACCTGTGCACCCTGTATGAGCTGGAGACCTCCAGGGCTTTACATAAGAAACAGGCCATCCTTGACCTTGTTAGCAAGCACAAGGGTGACGGGTTTCCTGTGGGTTGCCTCAAGATGACTTAACAAATTTATTTTGTGAATATATTTAACAAATTCTGCTATCATTTGTGATCGCCAACTTTCTGTGAACTGTGTAGTTCTAACGGTTCTTTGTTGCTTATAAAATCTCTGAGGTTGGATGTAAGGAATGCATTGAAATGCTGGTTGTCTGAGCCTGAAGTGAAGTTGGTATAGAAATGTAGCTTAGGGCAGAAAAGACACAGACCTAAAATCACATCTTCTTCTTCTTCAGCATTCCGAGCCCTTAAGGTTCATTGCTGCAGATATCGCCTGCCTCCATTCATCTCTCTGGTTGGTCTTCTGTTTCCAGTTGGTGACACCAAGTGTTTGCAGGTCTGTCTGGACATTATCTCTCCATCGTCTTCTCGGTCTGCCTCGTGATCTACGACAATTCATCTCCCTTGCGTATATAGTTTTCGCTTCTGTTTCTGACATTCTCTCAATATGCCCCAACCATTTCAGTCTATTAGCTTTCTTGATGCCAGTGATCAACGGTGATTTAAACATTATGAATTTTGTTGTTGCTTCTCACTCTCCATACCTCGCTATTTGCATGTTCGATGGTCCTAAGATTCATCGTAAGACTGTTTTCGAAAACCTGTAATAAAGCTTCATCTCTTTTAGTTGTGCTCCAAGTTTCAGAGCCATATAAAACGACTGGTCTTAATAACATTTTAAATATTTTGACCTTGGTGTTGCTAGACAGACACTTTGACTTTAGATGTAGAAGGGCATGGTATTCTTTATGTTCAGATTGTATTTCTTCTCTCAGCATGTTGGAGCAGTTTAAGTTTGCACCCAAGTACTTATATGTTTCCTTTCGTTTGATTTTCATACTATTGACTAAATGTATTGACTAAATCACATGGAGAAGAGAAATAGACAGAGATTAAAAATATGGTGAGGACATAGAAGGAGCTAAGGAAAACAGCAAAAAATAGAAGGGCCTGGTTTGTCCAAGTTGAGAGCCTTTTCTTTAATGGGGGGATACAAGATGGAAAATCACATATTGTAATGATAGCTGATTTGTTAAACGCACACAGGACATACATGTTTTTTTTTTCTTCCTGCCAGCAGATGTTTGGATGTAATAAGGATGCTATATTTTCCCACAAAAATATGTGCAATCTAAATCACAAGTGCATAACTTTAGAATTTTTTAAACAATTTTTTCATGTCCCAACCTCTTTCATATAAATTGTGACTCATTAATATTTATGGCGTTGGGGTGTTTGTGGATTGCCTACCTCTCCGGTTAGCGGCCAGAAGTGAGCTGTACCAGTTCTAAAGGAATTATGGGTTGTGTTTCTGCCTTCCCTTTTGACACGCGGCTAAGGTGGGGCTTACAGTATACTCATTCCCTGACATCAGATTGCCTGCTGGTTTTGCTGAGTTCTTTATGGCTCTAAGTATGAGTAGTTGGAGCCCTGTGCCTTCACGATAGTTTCCGGTATTCAAGGGAGTTTGCCTACTTGTTTCCATTCCTAAGTCTGTTCAGCACCCCTCCGGCTCCTTTCCTCCCACATATGGCAGTACGGTGTGGTGCACCAGGTTTATTATCAAGGTTTACTCCTCTAGATCCATTGTGTTTTACCTGGAGATTCGCACCCCCAGGTACCAGGACTACCTCGGGGAGGGTGTGGCTCTTTACCACACACATTAGTCTTAGGGTAAGAGAGGTTATGCTAGGTCAAGAAACTGACACCTCAATGGACGCTGCTTTCATGAACAGATATTCACCAGACCCAGGGTGAAGTAAGGGATGAAAACCACTACCCACAACACCAACACTTCACACCCCCTTTCTCTCAAGGCTCAGTCCCCTCAGCCTCCTCCAACACATGGCAATTGTTCACTGCAAGAACTTATGTAGAAACCCTAGGCATAAAGTCCAGATGGTAAAAATAAATAGCATGTTTATACATGCGAATTATGTAATTGCATTCAGCGAACCAGTTTAAGAAATGTAAACCATTACAACAGTTTATTTATGGCTGTTATTTGTTTTGTTTATTTACATGAGAGGGGAGAGGCTGGCTGAGTGGTTGCAACATCGGGTTCTCGTGTTGGAGACCCGGGTTCGACCGCCAGTAAGGTGACAGAGATTTTCTGTAGGGGGCAAAATTAAACATCCTTATCTGCGCAGTCTATGGCGACAGCACTAGACATGCGGCCCTAAATCCTTAGGCCACTGCCTACTCCATTCTAAAACGATGGTAAATACAGACAGTATTCACAGGACATTTAACTATTTCTTTTGACTGTACAAAAATAAGTTTGGTTGTACTTAGTCTGAAGTAGTTAAAAATATTTACTTGTTACAGCCCATTTGGTACCGATTAGAGCTTTTTAGTCAAATTTCACTGAAATTCAGAGAACATTGTCATCAAATGTGGGTGTATATTTGTCCAACGCAGACAATTGAAACTGGATTTACAGATGTAAACTTTTAAAAACTATTTGTTGTAATTATAATTTAATATAAACAATTTCCTTATATGTTCTAGGAAAGCAGATTCAGTTCACTGTAATGCTACAGTGCATGGTGATAATAAATGTATTATTGCATTCAGGCTTGAGTTGACATTCTGTCTAGTGCTTTCACTTTTAGTCTTAACCAAGGTTTCAACTTCACTGCAATCGAGTTTCCCCATACTTGCTCCGTTCCTGTGCCAGTGCAAATCAAATGAAATATCTTTCACTGTGATATCTGAAAAACTGGTGAACAATTAGTCCCAGAATAATCCAGAAATAAGCACACGCAGTAAATGCATATTTCAGTTGCTAAAAGCCAACAGTCGTCAACAAAAATGCAGTTTGTCATTGATGGAAGTAGTCAGGCACACGTAGAATGTATTGCACAGCTCACACCTAAACTGGCTATTGGCCATATTGAATGCCACGACACAACCACTTCATAAATGAAAGGCATTCCACAGGAGAAAACACAGCACATAGGGCGCCACCGAGCATTAAACAGTAATTCAGGCAGTGAAACTGTATACTAGCGTCTATATGAGGAAAATGATTTAACAAAGCGCTGTCAGGTGCAAAAACAACTTTGAAGCTTAACATTTTGTCATACCTACTCCTCTATTTCAGTCTGGAAGAATGCTTTTAATGTTAATTCCCAAATTAAGAATCGATATCACAGCACTTGGGACAGTCCCATAAGTGCTCAGTCTCCATCTTCAACATCAAGCAAATAGTTCCAATTCCAATGGTACCAGTAACTGTCTGATTGTATGTCTGTCTCATCCTTCCCCTGAGTGTTGAGCGTCAGCCAGATCCCCTAGTAACTCCTCACAGCGCCATTCTCCTTAAACCGTAATGATCTATCTGTGCCTCAGCACTGTTCACTCGCTCCCAAAGGGCCCTCACAATACATCCGAAAACACAACATAGCTAGATAAGTAATTCAAGAACCCTGCTCTGTGCCTCCTTTTAAACAGCATAAAGAGAATAGACAATTTAATATTGTCTGTCCAAAAGCACAGTAAAGATCAAAATCTGTTCTTGAATTGAAAGAAAATGAAAATAATGTCCACAGATCAAACTGGCTGTCACCCAAAAATAATTAATGGTGAAGAAATTGAAAATGTCGCAAACTTTGAATATCTAGGCTCTATAATAAATAGCAATGGAGACTGTTTGACAGAAATTAAAAGGAGGATGGCCATAGCAATGCAAAGATTAAACAGCCTAAAAAGTCTATGGTTAAGCACCAGCAAGGAAATCAAAATTATAATTTTGAGAGCATGCATCTTCCCTGTAGCAACATACGGATGTGAGTCATGGGCTATCTCTCAGTGCTTGAGAAAGAGAATAGAGGTTTTTGAGCTGTCCATGATATCCTGAGAAGTTTTTTTGTTGCATTTTATCTTAAAAGCCCCTATTTTCTTTCTTAAGGACTGTTTTCTTAATATTAACAAAGTGAATACTTTGTTTACGAGAAATAGATTTTTAAAAATCTTTTATCATCCAAAAAACTGCCTTTATATACCACTTTTGCGGTGTAGGCAGGGGGGTCTTTGAGTCCAAAGATTTAAGGCCACATGTGCAGGTGAGGATTTTATTTTGCCCCTGCAGAAAAAAATCCCTAGCCTTACCGAGGATTCAAACCTGGGTCTTCCGCTTGAGAATCCATCGTTCAGCCAGCCGCTGTTCTCTTTCCTCATCATGGTCACATAATACCATGTGCTAAATAACACTTCCATAACATAGAACAGATAGTGCGACCAGCCCGATATTTTGTTTTTGACTTCCAGTACCATGAGCAAAACTTGTCATAAAACAGCTCAGAATATGAAACATTTGAAATATCTGTGGTTGTTTCGATCAAAGGTACATTGCTGCTCCCTTCTAATTTGTCCTGGAAAATATAAGTAAATTTATTATTTTAATTGTGTTACAAATAATGGATGCAGTTAACTTCTTCTTCTTTTTCTTCTTCTTCTGTTAACTGATAATGATAAAAACATGCAATGAATAAAAGGATGCTGAGTGGTCTCGAGGTATGACATCTGCCTTGAGTGCTGGAGATCCCTGGTTCAAGCCCTGGTAAAGGCTGGGATTTTTTCACATAGATTTCTAGTAATTTCCCCTGGTCTCTGGGTAGTAAGATCGGACGCCCGTGTGTATTGTTGAGCACATAAAGAATCCCTTGGCAGTTGGAAATCTAAAAGAATAACTTAACGGCGCTGCCTGGGAAAATTTTGGAGTTAAAAATACCCAAAGCATTTAAGGATCCTCGCCGGTGCAACAGAGTTCGTGCACTGCACTGAGATTCTTCAGACTCAGGCTTGAGTTAGAAGTAGAACAGAGCACTTATGGATTACACCTATGTGCCGGGATGTTGATCCGTTGACTAAACGAATAAAGGGAAAAAACAGTGCAAACAGCCAGCATGACAATTACAGAATAGACACCTTGTGGCCTTACACGTCAATTTTTAGCATTCTGATTCCTTGAGATTCATTGATACAGATATCACCTGCATTGGCCTTCTTTTTCCAGTTCATTGGTGACCGGGTCGCCCATTGGCTCGCCAGTAGACTTCATCATCAGTTGGGACAGTATTTAGATCTGTCTTCTTTGATTGCATCAACACTGCAGGAGTTCTTTTCGTTCTCTTGGTGGCATGTAGTGGTAGGCCATTTTATGTGGTGCACATAACCTATTCATAATTATAACCTAAAAAACTCAGAAAGCATGCTGAGGAAGGTCAGGACAGGCATGCTTCGCTGCGGAGGTAATTGGTGAGGCGTACTGTCTGGATCTTATCTCCAGGGGATGCCTGTGTGTTGGGAAATGAACAGGCAGACAGACTGGCTGGCTCTGCACAACTGTGGAATACTGATGCATGATAAAGTAGACATGGTTAGGGTCTTGTGGGAGAGCATTAAGGGGTTCTGGACGATGCTCGATCCTCAAAGGAAAGACAAGACAGACGTTTAATCAGAATGCTACTGGCAGTATTGGAACTCTGTACTGGCTGTCGAAGATAAGGACAAAGCGCTTATGGGAATGCCCCATGCGCTGTGATGTCTATTCTTGAATCAACTCAACTCAATTATAACCTAAAACTGCCCCTTCGGAAATTCTGGTTGAACGTCAGGATTTTTTCCATAAAAGCAACACCACTCTCTTTCCAGTTGGTGACTCAAAGTGTTTGTACTTCTGCCTGGATATTATTTCTCCACTGTCTTCTTGGTATGCCTCATGGTCTGCTTAGATTAAAAACTCCCTTATGTACACAGTTTTTGCCTCTTTATCATTCTCTCTAACTGCCCCAGCCATTTCAGTCTTTTAGTCCTTATGATCTTACTCTGTCAGTGTTGACACACACATGTCTTTGCTTTTTCCTCAATTGGACCTGTACACGTTTTTGGGCCCAGGATGAGACTTCCCTTGCCATACATGCCTCCTTGGTCGTTGGAACTCTCTTATGTTGCAGGGGTGTTCTGATATGGCTTGGTTTAGCGTTTGCTCTGCATATGTAGTGTTTGTGGGAGGTTGTGTTCTTGTGAGTTTGCTTCAGGTGCCTGTGTACAAGTTAGAAGTACTGCAGGGGGAAGCGCTGCAGGCATGACGATTCTTGGCTATCGAACCTTGAATGATTTTTTTAAATTTCTATGTTTGTTGGCGGTGGCCTCCGCCGTGAGAGAAAGAAAGCACTCACAGGTAGCATAGGAATAAAAAATATCGCTGTTACCATACTTCCAAATCGTTGCGCAGGTAGCAGAAAGTGAAAATAATCACGCAAGCAAGTGGTGAGAAGACAAGAAGGAGAGAAGAATTAAACCGTTTACAATTAGGAAACCATGACCCCTGAAACATAGGAGAGTTCCAATGACCTGAGAAGGCATGAATGGCAAGGAAAGTCACTCTCATCCTGGGCCTGAAAACATGAACTGGATCCCTCAATTTATTCTGCTACTGTTAAATCATCCACTGACTCCTGCCACTCAACTCCATTTTTCATTCACTTTCTAATTCAGGCCAGAACTTCCTTTCTGTCAATGAGCTCATATTCTTCCCTGGCAATACGCAGTACTGACATCTTTTTCAGGCATCATTTTAGATCTACTATAATTAACACTTTGTGCTGATTACTGACACTTTTTTTCATTACAATCTGTAATGAGTACCAGCACCTTTTTTTTTAATAGAAAAACACCCTATGAGATTACATATTTTTTTGGTTCTTGTACATCTTTTCACACATAATTTTAGTTATAATTATCAAATGTCTTTTCTTCATTGCTGATGAAAACTGTATCAGCCACATCTACCATAATTGTTGTAAAAGGCAACAAATGCACAAATTCATGTTGTTCCAACCAGGAGTTTTCGAGATATTTGTTAAAGTGTGACAGCATGAGTTTTGAAACAAACTATCCCCCGTGTGCATCTGCCGGAGAGGCAAGGAACCAACAGTCTGTATTCAAAAGAATGAGATCTGTAAAACTGATGCACATGCAACATTTAGGTTCTGGAACAGGACTGCAGTTCAGTAGTGGACGAGCAACCAGAACTTTCTGCCAGAGTATACAGCTGGTGAACGCGAAGAAGAAGAAGAAGAAACAAACTATAGTTCATTTTGTCTGTATTCAAGAAAGTAAGACATTACAGTATAACAATCTATGACTCATTTCAGTAACAATCTACACTAAGATTCTTCTTCTTCTTTGCATTCACTGGCTGCAAACTCTTGCAGCAAGTTCTTGTTGTTTGTCCACTTCTAGACTTAAGTCTTGTTTTAGAATTTGAGTGTTGCATGCACTTTCGTTTTACAGATTTGGCTTACAGTTGCCCCACTTATGATTTCTTTGGAGGTTGAGCGAAGTATCTTAGATTCGCCCTATTGGTTTGCCATCCTGGTTTACATTCTTGTAGTCTCATGCAGGGCCAAACCTTCAGATAGTGGCCTAAATTGGAAATAACGGACAAACTGATTCAAACCTGGTCAGCTACAGTTAAAGATGGATGTCATACCTCTAAGCCACTTCATTCGCAATTTTTCCTTTTTTTTTCTTTTTTAACTTAATTATCTTTTTTAAAAAGTGGTTTATTATTTATTAAATTTTTAAAGATAATTTTACTGATAATTATTTATAAAGTGAAGGCTAACAAATTTGTATTAATTTTTTAAAATGTCAGTTAATCAACCATAATCCAAAAAGGTAAAAATGAGATTAGGCACAATACCTCAGAATTAAATTCATGACTGTCAAACTGTTCCTGAATGTGCTGAAAGTACATAATCAACAGATTAAATTATTGTCATCACAATTTAAAAAAAACAAACATATTTTTATTTTGTTTATTTGAAAAAATTAAAATTTAGTTGACGATATGATGAATACTGATTTCTGCTGGGTTCAGAAAACCTATACTATGAATGAGACAATTTCCCAGACAGATGTGTGATTTCATCCCTAAAGCAAAATTGTATGGCAGTGATAGAGATACCATTTTTGCTGAGATAAGAACTCTTAAAATGAAGAGATTGGTTTAGATGCCTCCTTGTCTTCTACTTCTTAGCATTTACTGGCTTTAAACTACAGGAGACAGCTCTAGTTGTTTGTCCACTTTTGGACTTTAATCTTGTTCCAGACCTTGAGTTTTGCTTGCACATCCATTTTACAGATTTGGCTTGTTTGTTTGCAGACTGTTTGTTCCTCACCTCTCAAGCAGAGGCATTCCACCTTCAAAGAAAAAACACCAATTTAGTCACCTTGTATAACATACCAGTTAGAAAGGCAGTGGGCCAATTCTTTTTTCACCAAAACGAAGTCCCAGAACCCATATGGGGAATGTCTCCTTGAGAATATTTATAACACAAATGGTCTGCTAGCTTCATGGTTTTCCCTATGTGCCCTATTTTAGAGATAAGAGCATAAACTAGGCAACCAGTGTAAGGTAACTATGCAATGGATACCACCCTACTGGAGAGTTCCTGAAAATGAAAGAGCTGATAAACTCGCTAAGGAAGGTGCAAATGAAGCAAACCCTGATGGAGCAGTCTCTTATCAACAGAATTCCGCTGGCAAGACATCAACCTGGCTGCTCTCGGATACCTCAGTTAAGTGATTTTGTGTATTCGTGTGGTTTTGTTTGACTTAAGTATGTGCTGATGAAGCTCTGTAACTGCGACGTTCAAGTTTCATTTGTGTTTGTTATATTGTGAACCTCGCTGATCTACTTTCATTCGCTTACATATATTTCCATGATGCTTATCAACAGAAAAAGAAATAATCAAATCAATCAGAAAGCCACACAAACCGGCACAAGATGATTATCATATTATGGACAGACCAGAGCAAGTCATTATTCTACTCCTTTAAACAGGACACAATCGACTTGGCAGCCACAAGTACACAAAATTTAAGATTGTCAAATAAGCCATGTGCACATGTGGATTGGCACTGGGACAATAGATCAGGTCCTCCAAGACTGTCCCAAATACAATACATCAAGGCAACACTTTTAGCCAAGAGAAACACCCCTGCAAGCCAAACTTTACAGGTTGCTGATTTAATAACAATAGACAGTGAAGTTCATACTGGAGACAACACTGCAGATATAGATAATCTATTTCAAGCGAATCAAAAAAGAAGAAGGTTGTGAGATTCACGAAAGAATGCTTCTTTATTTTGGAATGAAACCTTTGAAAAACAGGAATGGACATATTCTGCATATAATGCGATGAGTGATTTTTGTAATAAAAAGGGGCAGTAGGCCAGAAAAGTTCAAGAACCTATAATTTGTTCTCAGTGTTGCCTAGATTTTGTGGATAACTAAATAATGGCTGTTTCTACAAATTACAAAAAGTTTATGTACTCAAAAAATACTTACATGAAAGGCAAAGGTTTTCTGTGCTTCAGAGAATGGAAGTTCCTCTATCTTCTTCGAAATCTGAAATATTGTAGGTCTTATTGATAAAGTGAAAAATAAATAATTTTCTGCATCTAGGAATATGAGAGAAATAACAGACTATATATACTGTGTTTTAAATATTATGAAATGTGGCAATATAGGCTTTTTTCTGCTGCCCGTCCTTCCACTATAAATCATTTTTATGTGGCATAGAAATCAATTTCTTCTCCTGCCTTTTCAAGTAACATGTTTCAAACAGAGTTTTTGAAACTTTATTGATTTCAGCAATTAAAGAAAAATGTTCAATATCAAGCTTCTATGTATCTTATTTGCAACATATTCATGACCATGCTTTGATTAGTAAGGATTATCATTATAGTATTTCAGGATGACCCACTGGTGCCCAATCTGCCCCTTAATAACTTCTAAAGTGTAAAATGATAGATTACCCCTGTTCTCTGTTGACTGACCAAATATCTTGTACCCTTAGTGACACTTTCAAATCTGGCATCTGCAGGCTGCATCCCTATATACACCAACCCGGACCTTTCTCTTGCTGCCTGTCCTTCCACTGCAAATCATGTTACACTAGAAAAAAATCAGTTCCTTTTCCCAATTTTTCAAGAAATATGCTTCAAAACAATTCTTTTAAACTGGATTGATTTAAGATGTTTTAACTGGGTCACAAACTAATTCATACCTAGTACACTAATGATATCATGACTCCCATTCTTCTTTGCAGTTTATCCACCAGTAGAACACAGGCTTTCAACTCATAAGCCAGGCCATCCTATCGTTTACACTGCAATGATTTGAAATATTAATAGTAGATGAGGCAAATAAACAAAGATATTACTTGATAGTCTGAAGTGATGGCCTGGTGGAATATTATCAGAAAACTGATAGAAAATAACAAGGACTGAGATCTAGTGAGAGACATGAGTGCCTTCGCAACTGCAGGGCACATGATGATGATAAAGATTAGTGTTTTTTTTAAAACATTTTATCTTGTATCCTATAGTGCTAGCCCCACATTTTAATTGACCAGCAGGCTTACAGTGTGTGTAATCCGGCCATCTTTAACTCACAGGACATTCCCTGGTAGATATTTTAGAATTAGTTGACCTGGAAACAGGAAATTTGTAAAAATTTGGCTCATTAGTGACTCAAGCCTTTGACCACTAGTCCAGCAATCTAGCTGTTGTGCGAGCATAAATTCCAGTGTGCTTTTTAGGTTCTCTTTATCTCCTTAACAAAAAAATGTGCTCTACAGGCAGTTGTGAAGCAATATGCAGTGGACAGCCGTCATCTGCTGGAGTGATTCTGTGCACTCAAAACAGTATGGTGTTATCAACAGAAGAAAACATTATTTTGGTTGAACAAGTGTTTCGAAATGACAGTCAATATGCACAGATATTTTTTTAAAAAGATTTAAAGCAAGATTTCATGATAAACAACCTCCTTACTACATAAATGTGAAAAATTTGTTGAGTAAGTTATAATGAATATTGGTACTTTCCACCTTCCCCAAAATAGTGTTAGACCACAGCAGTGACTACTGTAACAAATTTAATTACCATTTTCACATGTTTTTAAAAAAAAATGTATTTAGTGGGTTTTTCCCACATTTTTCTGTCAACAAAGTGCAGTGAGACTTTAAAAACACCTTGTAAAAGCCAATCATTGTAAAATGCATTGTACCTTTGCTATTAAAACTGTATTTCTGGTTTTGACAAGACCACTAGCATTGCCCATCACTGACTGACACAGCAAACTGAAAAACATCAGCAAATGAAATCAAGTTAATGGATGAGACTTTTATTATAAAATACTGTTTAAAAGTAAAATAAAAGACCCTTTTCTTTTGGGCATATAGGGCTAGACCTATATTTTTATAGACCAGTCAGCATTTGGTGGGTGATGTGGTCAACATCACAACATCGGCCTCTACTTCCCAGGACTGCACTTGGTACCCACTCAAGGCTGGGTCGACATAAGAGCCAAGGTCATTTTTGAAGAAAGCCTGGTTCTGCCAGAACCCAACCCACGACCTTCTGATTCGCAGGCGAGCATCTAGCTGCTAAACCATGGTGACTTCCATAAAATATTTTTTAGTCACATTAACTGAAAATAGCACAAACCAACTGTTTGTGCATGTATGAACAAACTTCCTTAGAGATTGATATTTGGACTTCTGGCCCAATATGGCAGACAAGCTGACTGTGTTTAACAATGGCTGCTTCTGTAAAGTAAAGTAAAGATCCCTTTACACGCCTTTTAGGCGCAACAGGCATACGGGAAGAGCACCCATATTTTTACAGACCAATCGACACTCGGTGGGTAATGTGGTCAGCATTACGCCAGCCGTCTTTGCTTCTAACTATGGTTAACTGCTGTATTTTCCGCTATATTTGGACTGTAAATATTTTGTTTTGTCAGGCTCATATTCTATTGCTTCAATTCATTCTATCCTGAGCAATCAATTAAATATTATGGATGGAATCCAGTCTAGTACCTTTGGCCTCTCAACAACATTCATTTTAGGGTTTCTTTTTGGTGTCCTTGCTTCCTTTAGTGCCTGTTGGGTGATTCTCTTCCTGTTTCCTCTCCAGATGTGCATAATATAGTGCTATCTTCTTTGTTATTACAGGTGGTCCTCAGACATTCATCTTATTTCTTCTTCTTCTTCTTTATGTCCTCTTTTACCGCTTTTGGATGTTGAGGGAGAAATAAGGCTCTTCTGGCTGCTTCTACCAAAGACACATTGTAGTACTGTAGGGTTTGTCTGATGTTATCCTTCCAACTTTTTCTTGGTCTACTTCTTGCTCTATGTCCCTCTCCTCTTTTGGTAAATGCCTTGAATGGTATGGCATCAGAAGGCATTCTCTCTAAGTGGGCAAACCATTTGATTTTCTGTGTTTTTAAAAATTAAGAAATGCCGACTTCATCTCGTATGACCTTATTCCTGATTTTATCTCTTCTGGTCACTCCTACAACCTTTCTCAGACACCTGCAATCTTATTTCTTCACCCTTTTTAAATTCATCTTCTGCAAGTTTCTATAGCATATCATTTTTTTTTAATTTCACAATTTCCCAAGGGTTAATGATCCAGTTTTTTAAGCATTCGTGGAACATAAAGGTTAAATAAACACCCATGATCCTCTCAACAAGTTAAAAATCAAGGGGATTAACTTCACTGCAGCAAGTTTTATCTCATACGGCTTGGTATCTCTCTAACAGAATGACTAGCTGCTTGTAAAGAAAGTTGCACAAAGCAAGAACTTCACATCTCCAGTAACAATCTAAGGGGATTTTACAACCACACAATTCACGAAAAGAATCCATGTTCTTCAGAAACAGCTTGGCTACAGAGCCTCCACTATCGTTCAAAACTTCAATCCCAGGAAGTTTATCAAGAATGTTGAATGCTGAATTAAAAATCGAAATCCCAGCAACGGGACACCCTCATAAGTGCTCTATCCCCCTTTTCAGCAGCAAGTGAAGAGTTTAAATTCCGATGGTACCAGTAACTGTCTGATTATATATCTGTCTCGCCTTTCCCCTTCAGTGTCGAGCATCGAGATCCCCTTGTAACTCCTTGCAGTGCCATTCTCCTCAGACTTTAATGATCTATCTGTGCCTCAGCACTGTTCACTCACTCCCAAAGGGCCCTTACAACATCCAGCTTGTCATACACCAGTTCACCACCAAGTGGTGCAGAACTGGCCAGTCTATCTGCCTGCTCATTTCCCAACACACCAAGACTATGACAAATCATAAAAGCATTACTTCCATACAGACTACATGCACAATGGATATGGTCAAGACTTACACCAGATAGTGCATCACAGAGAGTCCTGTTAGTAAAACACCAAGGTAGCAGACCTAGAGGTCGACCTCTTAAGCGATAGATAGAATATCCACTGCATTAAATATCAGCAGCTATGCAGCACACATAGTCCTTAAGAAACAAAATCAGGGTTTTTGTTCTGAAATGCTGCAGGAAAGTTCTCAGGATATCATGGACAAAGAAGAGAAGAAATACTGTCATTTCCAAAGATATAAAAATCAAGAAAGATTGGCTAATAAACAGCATCCTGTCTCGGAAGCTAAAATATTTTGGTCACATCAAGCACTATGGCAGATTATAAAAAATAATAGCAGAAGGCTTGGAACCAGGAAGGAGACGCAGGGGCCGACCAACATGAAGATGGGCACAGGATATAAGTGACTCCTTCAATATTAAAGTACACGAGACAGGACAGCTGGTGAGAGGCTGAGTTTCTTCCAGGCAGACTGTGATGAGAGTGACATCCTGCAAAAGACCTGATACACGATGATGATGTAGCACATACCAAGGCTCACACCCGATGTCTCTTCAAAACCTGACATTGTAAGGCAGAATAGGACAAGAAAAGAAGAAAGAGAAGAAAAAACTGTGTTAGACCTTCAGATATTCTAGGTCACCACATAAACAAATGAATTGACTAGTTCTCTTCCTCATTTACTTTCCTTCCCAGAAAATCCTAAAAAATTATGTCACCCCTTTTTTAAATGGAGTGGTGGCGCGGTGATTTATGTCACAGGCGTGAGGGAAAGTTAAGTCCAACATGATGTGTGTAAGGAGATACTCCGTACGTCACTCGGGCGCCAGTCCTTCACTGTTCTGGTTTTACAGAACCTCACGCAAGCTCCCTGTAGCACATCCTCGTCGTGCGCCATGGATAATGTCTCAAATGAGCATTAACAGAGCTGTCAGGGGATCTTGGAGTTTGGCGGCCCCCAGAGGTGATGTGTCCTTTTGGCTCTCATCAGCCCGCCCCCAAACCCATGGGTGAAAAAGGTTATCAAAACTCATTAGGAACATGAGTAAAGTGCTTGCCAAACGTACAAAATTACAACCCTTGGTTAAAAGATTGCGGAGTGAAGAGAACATTGTTCTGCTGAGACTCAACCCTTGACCTAGAGATTTACCCGCAGCACAGACGATTAAAATCTCCTGTGGGTGGTGTCTTGCAGCAAGACTCTACCCATGTACATCCTCTGTTAACCCTCAGTGTCGTCGTCACCGCACTGAGGTACACCACAATAGCAACAGCCCATTGGCTGGCTAAGCCTAAATGTCCGACAAAACTAGATCCTACGGCACACGAGTAAGCTCAAAATCCGACCATCACAAATCGTATTGAATGGGAAAAAGTCCAAATGTCCAAACCCAAAGACCCCACTCGCCTAAGTGTTGGAACCAAACAGAAAACGATATGCCTGACACAGGATGTTAAATTCTGTCGGGCTAACGGCTCGCCAAAGATATCTAACGTGCGAAGAAAAAGAATGTACCTATTCATGAGGTCACAAAAGTCGAGAACCCGCAGGCTGCTTCCCGCAGACTTCCGGAGGGCGCAGCCCTTGTCGAGCGAGAGGCCTAATACGGTTGTGAGGTTAAGCAGGAATGTGCAGGACGTGACGATTCCTTGGGTGAGCCCAGAACCAGAGCGCCATGTGCCGGCTCTGCATACATGGAAGCCTCCTTGGATGGCGGGGAATGCCCATGATCTGCCCCTGCCTTCCCTTGGGGGCCAACCGTTCCACAAGGGGCTGCCCCAAAGGGGTACTCCGGGGGCGATACCTGCGGAGAAGGCGACAAAGAGAACACCACACAAATCAGGCAACATCTCGACCCACACAAAACAATGGCCACAGTCATCCTAGAAACAGGCCTGACGTCTTCCCTCAAAGTCGGAGTACATCTGGCCATGAGGCAAGGAACAGCAAAACGGTTCTAAAAGCAAAACTCAGGTCCAGGTAAAAGCCAAAAGTCCAAGCGGACGATTAACCGGACCTTCCGCAGGAATTCACAGCTGGTGAACGAAGAAGAAGAAGAAGAAATGGAGTTGGGGATTCCGGGCAATATGGTGCACAGGAAGACATACTGTTTCTAGTTGTGGCATGTTTTTGCTTCTGACAATAGTTTGCTGTTGCATTTCCCTATATATGCAGACTGAAAGGTTTTAGTTCCATCGCCCAACTATTGAGTTGGGTGCTTGGTGTGATACTGTGAGTTGCATATTTTATTTGCAATGCTTTTTGACTGTACCCAAAATGGTTTTTGTTGTGAAATGTAGATTCAGAAAATGGCAAGTGGCCTGTTGCCAGAGAACTTGTGGTGTAACTAATTGTCTTTATGCAACTAATTGTGTATGCAACTACTGATCTGTTGTAACTGCTGCTTCCACTGATAATGAATCACATTTCTAGTGTCGGACTGTTTGTGTTGGCACTTCAGATTGCTGCCTTATACATTTAATGTGCACGCATGATGTTGGATTTGCTTAGACTCCAATCTGTGTCCATTTTTTCCCCTCAAGGGACAGTCACAAACATTCTTTGCGGTTTTTGTTGGCACAGGAACGGAGCAACTATAGTTTGACTCGTTTGCCATGAAGCTGAAACTGCAAATACCTGAAGCTGGCTCCCCTCTAAAATGATACTGACAGGGAAAATTAATCCTGCCAAAACTGAGGATAAAACCTGGATAACTAACTCAGTAGGCCTTTTACGTCATGTCATAATTTTGAAGGACAGCACATTAAAATTACCTCGCTCTGATGTAGCATGTTAGTGGTCTGACTATATGTATTTCAGAATTAAAATGGCCTCCTCCATTAAATGCTTCTTCCTTCACAAGAATGCCGTTGTCTACTGAAGGATGAGAATACAGCTTCATGTAGGCATCGCCAAGCCCATCCCAACACTGAGCAAAATAGGGATGTCTGGTGCACAGTTTCTCCAAGCATTCAACACACTCTATGAGTAGAGAAAAAGTGAATGTTGAAATTAAACATTAAAAGAGTTATTCTTATTTTTCAGAAATTTCCCTTAAAAGGGTAGTTGACATACTGTGTTGTGGTTTAGCTGGGCTGTGATATCTGCATCTTTGGCCCTACACATCCATTTTCAACAAATTCCTTAATCACCTCCTACAACATGCTTGTCAAGGGGCAGTAGGTCTGTTATGATTTCCCTTTAAAATGGGTCCAGGAACACACCAATACTTGTGTATGGAGCGGAAACGTGCAGAACAACTAATAAACTACAGACATTCATTAACTGGTGCCTATGCGAAATAAAGGGAATTATTTGGTATGATTAAATCACAAATGTAGAGCTTTGGGAGAGAACTAAACAAGTTCCAGTGGACCAAGAGGTGAAGAAAAGACGCTGGTGTTGGATATGAAACACGCTGAGAAAACCTGAGAACAATATAACTAGAATGTCTTAGCACTGGAAACTGCAGGGGTTTAGAAATAAAGGAAGACCAAAAAACACATGGGGAAGGGAACAAGACAGCAAAGTTAAAATGATTGGGAGAGCTGCCTGTGATAGCAAAGGATAGAATGGCTTGACGTGAGCTAGATGAGGGCCTATGCTCCAGTGGGGGGTTAGAAAGGCAGATGAAGAAAAAGAAACACACCACACAAAAAAAATGTGGAGTTGGGGGGGGGGGGGGGGGGGGGGGGGGGGGGGGGTGAAAAGAGTCAGCAACAGAAATAAAATAAGAAGTTGAATATTTTGGTCACATTAAGTCACTGCACCATAAAAAATCAAGTTTTGGTGGGAGGGGGATGTTGAAGGCAAACAAGCAAGAGTCAGACAGTGAAACAAGTGGGAAGATAACGTGAAGAGGTGAACAAACAGTACCATAGAAAAAGAGTGTTGGAGATTCACTGCAAACCACCTCCACTGTGAAGATGACACCTCAGTGACTGATTTATCTTACTATACACACAGACATGGTAAGTATCTTTTTACCTGCCCATCTTTCCATCTTTTCACACACCGTTGACAAGAGTAATAATGCTTGCCTTTGATGTGTTTCATCTTGATTAGACATCTCTGACACCTGGGAGAGATATAATTTATGAAAACAAAATTAACAATTTAGTCGACAGATTATCCTCATTTCATATCGAACCATTCAGACTATATCAAGAGGCCGCGCTAGGACAGTCGATAGGAGACTCACTTTCAAATCCAGCTGCTTATTGCTGCAGCCCACGGCCAGTGTTTAAAACCGGTCGGTTCCCGGAGTTCACCCAGCCTCTAGGTAATGGGTATCAGAGTTAACACTCTGGGTAAATGGAGGAACATCACTGTAGCAACGGAGTTGCGTGCAGACGGCGACACAAGCGGACCGTTTCTTATCAGCTGTCCGTACTGGTGGCAGAGCACTAACGGTTTATAACTGCGTGCAATAACGCTGGTTCAGATCTCCCGACTTTACCTTTACCTCCCGACTGTAGACCATAAATGTTCTGATCCCTTCTCAGTAAACCCCACAGCGTGTGGCGAGTGATGACACCAGTTCTGTATTGGTTTTTAATTCTTGTTTGGCTATCTGCACTGTGTTCTTGTCTGACCACGCACCTTTTAACCTGCTGTTCTTGAAGTCTGGCTGCAGATTCATTCACTTGGTTCTTGCAAAAGTCTTACTTCTCGTACAGCATTCAGTATATCAGCCATGGCTCATCTGCCCTTCACAGAAGCCTTTCCTGCAAGCCCATTAGCTTGCTCATTTCCTTGCACGCTTGCGTGCCCTGACACGAAAATGAAACTTATAATTTCTTGATCATAACCAGAGCTGATTACTTTAAATAATGTAGCACAATAACCTCTTACATAACTGTAAGCTTTTCTCTAATGATTTACATATATCAACTACAACACTATGCAAATATATAACTTCACTTTTTAAGCAATGTCCGTGGCGCGGTGATTTATGTCACAGGCATGAGGGGAAGTTAAGCCCAACATGACGTGTATAAGGAGATACTCCGTACGTCACTAGGGCGCCAGTCCTTTACTATCCTGGTTGTACGGAACCTCACGCAAGACCCCTACAGCACGTCCTCGTCGTGCGCCACGGATAATGTCTCAAATGAGCATTAACAGAGCTGTCAGGGGATCTCAGAGTTCGGCGGCCCCCAGAGGTGATGTGTCCTTGTGGCCCTCATCAGCCCGCCCCCAAACGCTTGGGTGAAAAATGTTACCAAAACTCATTAGGAACATGAGTAGGTCTGCCAAACGTACAGTCAAAATTACAACCCTTGGTTAAAAGACTGCGGAGACTGTTAACCCTCAGTTTCGTCGACACCGCGCTGAGGTGCACCACAACAGCAACCATCCATAGGCGGACCATCTTTGTACATCCTAGGTTAACCCTCAGTGTCGTCGTCACCGCGCTGAGGTTCACCACAACAGCAAACCATCCATCGGATGACTAAGCCTAAATGTCCGACAAAACTAGATCATACGGATCAAAATCTGACCATCAAAATTTGTATTGAACTGAAAAAGATCGAATGTCCACACCCAAAGACCCCACTCACCCGAGTGTTGGGACAAAACTGATAACGATATGCCTGATGCAGGATGTAAAATTCTGTCGGGCTAACGGCTCGTCAAAGAAATCTAACGTGCGAAGAAAAAAAGAATGTCCCTATCTGTGTGGTCACAAAAGTCCAAAACCCACGGGCTGCTCCCCGCTGACTTCCAGAGGGCGCAGCCCCTGCCGAGCGGGAGGCCTGATACGGTTGTGAGGTTAAGCAGGCATGTGCAGGACGTGACGATTCCTTGGGTGAGCCCAGAACCAGAGCGTGATGTGCCGGCTCTGCATACATGGATGCCTCCTTGGATGGCAGGGAATGCCCATGATCTGCCCCTGCCTTCCCTTGAGGGCTAACTGTTCCACAGGGGGCTGACCCAAAGGGGTACTCCGGGGGCAACACCTGCGGTGTGGACACCACACAAATCAGGCAACGTCTCGACCCACAAAAAACAATGGCCACAGTCAACCTAGAAATAGGCCTGACGTCTCCCTCGAAGTCGGCGTACAGCTGCCCATGAGGCAGGGAAATGAAAAACGGTTGTACACGCAAAAATCAGGTCCAGGTGAAAGCCAAAAGTCCAAGCGGACGATTAACCGGGACCTTCCACTGGAATTCACAGCCGGTGTTTGATGAAAAAAAAAAAAAAAAAAGCAATGTCCTATGGTGTCATCATAATTTGACTCAGAATATACTCTATCATCAAGCCTGTGGTTGAATGCATTGTAACACTGACACACACTTTATGTTTTATCTATGGAAGTTGTTAGCCTAAAAACACTTGGAGACATACTCAGGAGATCGGAGCACTTGCGGTCATGTCCGACGTGCAATAAAGATGATCTTTAAATGAACAATGAACATTAAACAATTATGTTTCATCTATCTACTTTTTATCCTATTTGGAAAGCACCATCCCTGATGTGTGTCTTATTTTACTGACCTGTTCTTTGATAGGTCCCTGATTACATATATATATCCGTATGTTTGTCTGATCCCTACTCACTGACTTGTCTAATTTTCAAAACCCTGAGTCATTTGCACAGTAAAAAATGAACTTACAAATGGCTTTAATGTGAATTTTCACTCTTGCCTCAAGTCTCTTACAAAGTGCACAGAATTTTCACACTATTAGGGAGTTATCATTTTAAACATCTAACATTTTTTTCGGCTTGAGACATTCTAAAACATAAATTCCCGGAAGGCTAACCCGGTCAACAAATGCCTGCAGAAGTCGGATGTGTCGGCTGAAAGGCACAAGTATCGCAGCCACGCTGTAAATGGGCACAACACAATTACATCTTCGGATGAACGCAGAAGAAGAAGAAACATACATTTATTTTAACTTACACACAAAAAAGTGGGTTGGGGTTACGAAGACGTACCATATCTCTTGCTAATTGTAGACTTTCACTGGTTTGGCCACAGTACAGATAACACCTACAAAGGGATTCCTTCACATCTATCCTCATCAAGACATTATTCTCAGGTAAAAGCTCTGTCAAAAATAAAAATCATAAACAGGTCTCGGAAACATCCACCATGCACAGGTGATGTCACTGAATATAAAATGTAGCCCATTAGAGACAATACCATAGGGGTATGGAGTATTAGGATTTCATAAATTTTATATGAGGTTGTATTGCCCTCCTATTATCTTGTGTAATCCCAAGTTCTAATTATATATTTAATTAGACAGTTATATATTTAAGATAAACCATGACCAGTTAATTGTTATATATATGTTTTGTTATATTTTTATAATGTTTAGTTTGCATTAATGTTTTTTAAATTACATTTCTTGTATATACCCTGATTTTTATTTACTCTCTTTTTTAAAACTGTGCATGTTTATAAGTTCACTAATAACTATTAATTTTTTCTTTTACTCTCTTCCTTTATTATTTACGAATCCTTCTTCTTGCTTAGCTTCTGTCACTGTTTTACTTTATAATCGTGGTTTTCTGTTAAAATTCTGTTGGAATTGTTTTAATTACAGCACTATTTGAATACCGTATATTTCTGCTTTCCCCAGTGTACTTCTTCTTCTTTCTTTGTGTTCGGTTTCGTATGCTCTGACCAGACCATCAGATGGGTGGCCTCTATGAACTTGCATGTCAGTAGCAGGTCCTTCATGGTTCCCTATAGCTTGCTCTGTACATTTTGCTCTTGAGGCCAGGTGTCATTTCGAAGTTGTATGTAGGTGTTTAGACCAGCATTAATTTCTTATATGCTCTGATAATCCTAACTGTAAAAGCACAATTAGATTCTTAAAAAAATAACTAGTAGTATTGACAGCATGTTTTTACTGAAAGAAAATCCCTATGTGGGTTCCAGGGTCCTGTTATAGGTGAAACAAGAATAGACCCACTGCCTACCAAAAAGCATGTTGTAAGAGTCAACTAATTGGGAGCTTCCTTCAAAGTCAGAGTGCATCTGTCTGAGAGGCAAGGAACCAGCAGTCTGCATACAAATGAGTCAGATCTATAAAACGGATGCACACGCAACAACCAGGTTCTGGAACAGGACTGCAGTCCAGAAATGGATGAACAACCAGAACTTTCCGCCAGAGTTTACAGCTGGTAAACGCCAAGAAGAAGAAAAATTGAAAGAAAAGTTAGCTGACTTTCCTTTATAGGATGCTGCAAAACCAACCCCACCATATTTGTTTTAGCTGTCTGTTATTTTACTAAGCAATTTTACATTCAGTAGTTTGCCACTGCCTTCTGAACATTCAGCTCTTAATATCACTGTCAGAATCAATGCAGGGCTGTCAGCTGAAAATCTCCCACAGCTTGAAAAAAACTGGGTACTCCAAAATGATGAGCTCTCTGAGCTGAGTTGAGTCCAGAATTGACATCACAGCAATCGGGGCATTCCCATGCATGCTCCGTCCTCATATTATGAGCTCTCTCACAGCACCTAAGCCACAGATGTTGAATGAAAGAAATAATATTTAAATAAACAATAGACAAACACTAAAGTATTTTATGTTAAAAGTATAAAATTCTTTATGTGTGTTCCGGGGCCCCATTTTAGGGAGAAAAAGAAATGGCCCACTGACCCCCTAACAAGCATGTCGTAAAAGTCAACTATATAAGGGTGATTCCACTGAAGTCAGAGTGCATCTGCCTGAAAGTGAGGAACCAACAGCCTGCATATAAATAAGCCAGATCTGTAAAATGGATGTGCACGCAAAGCTTAAGTTCTGGAACAGGATCAAAGCTGAGAAGTGGACGAACAGCCAGAACTTTCCACTAGAGTTAGCAGCTGGTGAACGTGATGAAGAATAATAATAAAATATAATATTATAAAATAAAAAACAAACTATCCCACTAAATCTAGTGATATATAATAAAGCAGTACCTAAAGAACGTTTGTATCTCTGTGCAGCAATCTCATAATTTTGTTTATGGTAATGAAAGTCGCCGCTGTATTTAAATATTTGTGGTATCTGCTCCAGGTCCACTTCTGCTTCTGTGTCCACAAAATTCTTTTGGTATGACTCCACGACAGATTCAAACCACTGAAAATAAACAAAGAATAGACATGGAGTGACCGAAGCAATAACATGGCTGAGGACAAAGTCCTTTACCCGTCATGTTTTCTCAGTGACTCAATGAGTATGCTCAGGAAGATAAAGATGGACTGGGTCTCAAGACAGTGGTTGGAGTCTTTGAGGTGGTCAAGGCTTACATATATATCGGATGGGGATCTAAACTAGATGCCTGGGTCTCAAGAGCAAATAAATTAGAGGAAGTTGCAGGAGATGTGGTAGCTGCTGCCATCTAGTTTAGCCCCCATCTGCGCTGCGCGGAGTGGCACGGGGGATACTGTTGGCGGTGCGGCATATTCCCAGAAACAGGTCCGCAATTAACATATCGCTGAGACCCTGTTAGAGCATTTGTTTCGTTATTCGGAGCCGATCCTAGTTTTACAGAAATTTGTTACTTGGCAGAAAATCCGCATTTTACACATGACTGAGGTCCTGTTAGGCTATTTGCTTGGCCGCCATAGCATCGGGTAGAAGTTCGGAGGAGAGCCATCCCCAGTGTCCTTTACAATGGGAAGCGGCTGGGTTAGGGTTGGGCTTAGTAGTAGTCTTCGCTATTCATTTAACATTAGCCCTAACCCACGGCCAGCTCCAGATATCTGGAGCTATTTATAATAGCTCGAATCGGACGTCCCCCCCCCCCCTTTTCAACTCCTATAAGTATACTATGGGACGTTCTGGGGATTTCCATACCAAATCTCGAGGGCCCCGAAATGTGGTGAAACAACAGAAAAGAACCGAATGCCCGACTATGTTAATCAAAATAGGGAATATCATCAATGATGTGGTCCCAATGTACCGAGATATAAGTTGCGATATAAACGCCTGTGCAATATGGCAAGGCACATGATGATAATAATACCAAAATTAAACCAGTATATACCTGGGGACTGCACGTTTTAACATTGTACGGTAGATTAATATCATCTCTGGTTTTCTCTCTTGTTGTGTTTAAATCATCGTCATCAAAAGCAAGCCTGAGATCCATATGAAATCTACTAAAGAATAAACCAGAAATAAACTGAGGACTTGTCAACCAGCGATGTCTGTCTCAACTTAATACTTTGGTGAAATAAGTTAGAGACGTAATGCATGGAGAACGATTGTTGACAACCATTGACGTAAAACAAGATCTAAATATTCAGCAAACATAACGTAAACTAAATTAAATGAATTCTACATTTTAAGTTATACATACTTTTTGAAAAAAAATTAAACAACTTTTGTTTTTAACGATTGCTTTGGGCTTTTGTATGGTTTTGGTATATCACGACATAATTGGCTAACAGAAATAGACTCCGGAATTGCTTACTTTCATTTCTGCGCCAGCAGCCTGCAGGGAGAAACGAAATTCGACAATTGTTAGCTGACAGACCTGTATAAACTCAAACAGTTTGGCTTAAAATGGTATGGTAAAATGTTTTGTATTTTTTTAAACAACAAAATATGAATGATTTCTTACCTTCGTTATAATAATTGAGAAATTGCATTCTTCCAATTCTCGTCTATGATCTATCAATTATCAATTATCATCATCGCTAATATCATCACATTCACTCTCACTCTCGTCTCCCCAGCTGAACAGTTCAACAGTAGATACTATAGTCAAATTTTTAAAATTCCCTCTACACCAATAAAACCAGCACAGTTAGATAGCTGTAAACAATCTCTTTCCAACGGTACCTCATTTAGGCTTGTGTGTCATTTCTTAGCTGAGATATGTAGGTTTTTGTGGAGATGAGATGTAGAAACTAGCAGCTGCTAAAACTTGTGACCCAGAAACAAGAAGTTTTCTCTGCGCACTTATCGTTTTGCCTTTGTTTACATTGGACTGTCATTGGACAAGATGGCAGGCAATGAGACACAGCCACTGGCTGAGCCAGCGATCGCCTGAAAAATGTCACTGTACATCTACCTAGCCACTGACAAGAAAGACATTTTATATACAAATGTAAAATTGGACGGAGAATTCAATTATAACTAGCATTACCATGTCTAGTAACAGTTAAAGCTTAAAGCCAACCCTGAATACTTATCGCTATTTTCAATCAAACTGATGTAACAGAAAAACAGAGGATGTACGGCTGTCGTAGACATGCGCTGTTGATAGGGTTCCTTCCCGCCATTTTCAGCTTTTTATAGTGGGTGAAAATCACACCAATCGCAAAATTTCTTGAGAGATTAGGACCCATCCCGAAACCCCAGCCGACATTTGCGAAGCAAGTTTCGAACGGTTTCCAGGGTAACGGAAATTGCCAAAAGACCGCAAATTGCCGAACACTGTAGTCGCTATCAACAGCAAAATGGATTTGTGATTTAGTTAGTCTGTGGGTGAATGGATTTAGTTGTTTCTAACCTAAAATTTTATTTACTGAGGTAGATCACAGAGCTAACGGAATGAAATAAATAACCTCAGTTTCTTTGTTTAGAAGGTTCCAGTAGTAATGAAATCATGTTTAAAAATGTATTTATTGTTATTAACTTATAATGCTAATATTATTAGTATGTAGTATTTATTTAAGTATTAGTAATTTGGGCTTTCCTCTGAATAAAACGGTCCCAAATGATCTACTCAGAAAGTGAACCCAAACAGTTCTTTTGCGGCGAATCAACGGTGTCAAAAGTAGGCTTAATTGCGCACGACATTTTCACGAAACGCAACGGATTTTTTAACGTCGATTAAATGGCGGCAAAACTAGTATTAACTACAGACGAAAAAATTAGCGACACGCGAGAATACTCCCTATGGCGCTATCCTATGACAGGGCCCGAGTTATATGTAAGTTGCGGACCGCTTTTCGCCAACTCCGAGAGTATCCCCTGCGCCGCTACGCGCAGCGCGGAAGGGGCTAAACTAGATGGCTAGGACTCACGAGCAGCAGCTCCGCAGCTTCCTCCAATGTATTTTCTCCTAAGTCCTAGCCATCTAGTTTAGCCCCTTCTACGCCGCGCATAGCGGCGCGGGGGATACTCTTGGAGATGGCACTAAAGTCGCCGGAAAAAAAGTCTACAATTTACAGGAGCTACTTCTTCTGTCGGAAGTACCAGCGTGGTCGCATTCACCACGGTCAAGGGGAGGTCAGGATAGTAGGGCGCCATCGTGGGGGCTGCTGGTTTGAAGTTGTCCGAGGCGACATGCCATACATTAAACCGCGCATTACTGATCATGTCTTGCCCGGAACGAGAATCGCGGACAAGCCGTGCTTTGCAATAGGCGACAGCGAGAAAGAACAGATATTCGTGTACTATTTGCAACTTCTGTGCCACAATTTTCACATATGAAGGATTTACTTTTCATTAAATAGTAGACTTTGCCCTTTTCCTTACACGTTTCGTTTCTTATTTTTTTTCGAGTTTCACCTTTTAAATGTTTGTAGGGCAGGACATGATGAGGCTCTGTTTGTGTTCACTTTCTGCGTAGATCATTTGGGACCGTTATTCAGAGGAGAGCCGTAATTTGTAAAGTAAAGGAACTCTTTTCCATGCCTCTCATGCGTATTGTGTATATAGGGTCTAGACCTATATTTTATAGACCAACTGCAAAAAGTCAGCATCGCGCTGGCCACCTTTACTTTCCAGGGCTGCCCCTGGTACCCATTCAAGACTTGGTCAACCTGGAGGCCAAGGTCATTTTTGAAAAAAGTCCAGCCCTGCCATGGAGCGAACCCACGACCTTCCGATCCGCAGGCGAGCATCTAGCCGCTTCGCCGCGGCGACTTCCATTATTATTAATTTATAGAATAAGATATTGAAAGTCATGAATTTGATTGAAGTAGTAAGTTGGGGTTATCTTCCGAATAACAGTCCCAAATTATTGAGGCCGAAAATATACCCTAACAGGGCCTCAGTCAAAGGTCAGTTGCGCACTTCCGGCTACGCCCAGCCATGATTGGGGCCAAACTAGATGGCTGGGACTCACGAGCAGCAGCTGCCGCATCTCCTGCAGTTTCCTTCATTTTATTTGCTCGTTAGGGTAAATTTTCGGCCTCTATAATTTGGGACTGGTATTCGGAAGTTAGCCGTAAGTTGACATAGATCATCATGATTCATGATCATTTCATTCCCACTTCTACAATTCTACATTCGGAGAGAGTGAACAGTGCCGAGGAACAGATAGATCATTTGGGTCTGAGGAGAATGGCACTGCGATTAATTACAAGGGGATCTGGCAGGCGCTCGGCACTCATAGTAAAGGCGAGACAGATATACAATCAGACAATTGCTGGTACCATCAGAATTTTAACTCTTCACTTGCTGTTGAAGATGGGGACGGATTGCTTATGTTGGTGTCCCGAGTGCTATGATGTCGATTCCTAATTCAACATTCTACATTGAACTATTCAACCAATTAGTGCTTGGATCCCCTCTTTAGTATATACCTCAACTTTGTTGGTACCAGTATGTTTGGTTCACAAATAGTAATATAAGCAGTTAGCAGACATACTCACATTTACTTGTGTGAATGTGAGCACAGTTAACTGTTAGTTCAGTCTTACTTATTACTGAAGCTTCCACACCACATCAGTATAGAAGTCAAGCTGAGAACTTCTATCAAAACCCTGCTATACCACTGCCAGGCATGGATGCTGTTGACATTTCTGCCTATTAAGACAACCAGCTTTTAGGAAAGCAGCCAACTTCATTAGAAAGTACAAAATTAGTCATGACAGCAAAAGTAACTGAAGAACATGTCTTTTCTGTGGCAGCATACAGATGGTAATCAGGACCATTTTGCAATTACTTGAAAGGAAAATGTGGACCTTTGAACTGAAATTTTGCCCAAAGAGAAGTAAAAACTGTGTACTCGAGGGGGATGAATGGTCGTAGACCATGAGGCAGACCAAGAAGACAGTGGAGAGATAATGTCCAGGCCAACACTTGGTGTCGCCAACTGGAAAGAGAAGGCCAACCAGAAAGATGAATGGAGGCGGGTGATATCTGCAGCAATGAACCTCAAGGCTCGGAATGCTGAAGAAGAAGCATCCTATCTTGAAGTTTAGACAGGACGGAACTAGTATGCTTCTTCTTTGTTTTTTGCATTCACTGGTTGTCATCATCGGTTCTCGTTATGCCTAGTGGCACATGAGGCTTCAGAGAGGACTTTCCATGCTTTCCTGTCCTGTGCAATCTTCATTGCAGTTTTCCATGTCAGAGATGCCGCACTCAGGTCACTTTCCATGGTTCGTGTCCGTGTTGTTTTTGGGCGCCCCTGTTTTCTCTTTTTCTCTGGTGTCCATGTGAGAGCTGTTTTGGCAGGTAAATCAGAAGTCATTCTCATAACGTGGCCAAGCCATTTCCATCTTCTCTTGGTAATCGTACTGTCTAAAGTTTCTTGGTTTGTGGCTTGAAGTAGTTTAGTGTTTGAGATTGTATCTGGCCAGAAAATTTTGATAATTCTACGTAGACATGTGGGGTGGAAGGTGGACAGCTTGTGTGCATCCTTTTTGGTCATTCTCCAACTCCATTCTCCAACTGGTTGTCAGCTCTGATGAAAAGTTTGGTTATTAATCTGTTTACAGAATTTGAGTTTTGTGTGCACAACCATTTTACAAATCTAGCTTATTTGTGTGCAGACTGTTGGTGCCTCTCAGACAGATGCACTGTGACTTCAAAGGAAACAATGCTTGTTAGGGGGCAGTGGGTAAATTCCCCCCCCCCCCCCCCACCCACCTCCTCCATGGGACCCTGGAATCTGCACGTGGACTGTTCCATTTAAAATTTAGCAGTTAGAACAGGTGCAAGCAAGAGGTGCCAACATCAACAGTCACCACCAGAATTGCAGTTTGTCTATTTAGACCGTATATTGGAAATTTGATATTTCTTTATGCTCTCTTCTTGCAGTTACCCTTATCTTTGCTGAGGACAGCTGTAAATCACCCAATGGTGAGTTTTAACTGAAAATAAGTACTTTTTGTGTTTTTTTTTTTTAAATTATTGATGTGAATCTACCTTGATTGTATTGTATGTTTATTAATTTTTTTTAAGAATAGAAACATTTATTTCATTTTTCTTTTACAGTGGGACACTTTTTTTTATTGTGGTGCAATAACTCCAAATTATAATATTTAACACTGAAGTTAAATCATTACAGCTGTATAGTTCAGCAAAAAACCGGGCAACAGTTTACTGTTAGACACACAAGCGTTTGTTAATTTGTTTCCTATGCAGTGCGGCATGAATATTATGACAAAATCATCACTGTGAACTGCATGAAGCAAATCAGCAAATCCTGATGAATCAAAGGGTAAGAGAAGGGTGCTAGTGCTGAATAGGAGAAAACCTACTAATAGTATAAAAAAAAATTTGTTGTACTGGAATCTGCAAAGCAAATGGAATAGATTGAAACAATAATAAAATTGTATAGGGAGGACAATGAATGAGCTGCAGGAGACAACGAAAGGTGGGTTGGTTTAGGGCTAATGCTTTTTTGGAAAATAGGGCAGAAGTGATCCCTTCTGTTCGATAGATGAGTTTCTTTCACCATGGGAAGTCGTAATTATCTCAGAATTGGTCTATATGTAGTGCCTTTCTCTAAGGTGCATAGTTTAATGTGATTTGTTCTGTTCGCATCCACACAGCGTTTAATATGCCCAGATATGATTAAAGCCATGTTGGCATCAAATTCCCTGTAAGCCTTAGTAAATAGAGGTCACAGCTTGTGTCATTCGACTCTTTTTTTTTTTTAGGTCCCATGAACATATTCTATTCTTGGAAAACAAGTATTTTACAATGAAGATAAAATACATTTGTAGCACAACACATTTATTAGTGGCCTGTGTGAAATGTTTAAAAAATTGGTTTAAAAAAGGGGGGGGGGTGGTCCTGTGGTATCATGGTTCTTTTTTTTTTTTAAAGTGTTCCCAGCAAGGTGATAAGGTTCAAACCAACTCATTGGCTTTCTCGGTTACTTGCACCATTGCGTTGCAGGAATAAAAGATACATGTGTACTCTAAGGTTTGAGGCCTGAACAAGTGGCAGCCAGTCATTCCATAGCCATCCTGTTGATTTCTAAAGCATTCATTGAGTTGAAAAATTGTTTCTAATTACTGGATTTTTTAAAAGCAGTCATAGTGCTGCACTTTCAGCCTTGTTCTCCATTCTTTTTCAAGATGATATTATTTCATACACAGATATAAAACAATTCATAGTTTATTCACGTTTTACTCCATTTAAATTGTGTTTTTAGTTTTGATAAAATTGTAGGCTAATTGGTTGTTGTTTTTATTGCTACTTTTAAACTTCTTTATCACCATTTCCTTCTTATTTTTAGCTGGTGGAATTGAAGAATGGTGAAACATACAACGGTCACCTGGTTAATTGTGACAACTGGATGAATATTAACCTCAGAGAAGTGATCTGCACATCTCGGGTAGGTTTGTTTTCCTATGTCTTTTTTAAAATCAATATTTTAAAGAAGTTTTATGACAGTGCAACAAGAGTCGCAAAGTGGAAGAGATTAGGGACTTCCATTGTGGAGATGGCACTTGAATGTTGTTGTAGAGTGATGCTAGTGCTGGATGGTTTGGACATGTGTCAAGACTACCAACAGAGAGCTGTAAATACCAACATCTGCATAGTACAAACCGAGGCCCTCACATGATGCCTCTTCGAAACCTGACGCTGAAAGACAATACAAGACTGACTAGGGAAGAAGAAAAAGTGTAGTGAATTTAAATTGCACATATGTTTTTAAAATTAACTAAAAGGGTATACGGACCATGCTGATATACTGAATGCTCTACCTGAAGTAAAATGTTTTTGAGAACCAGGTCATTGATTCTGCAAGCATGACCAGACTGCAAGAACAGCAGGCTCAAAGGGGTGTGGCCAGAAAAGCGCACTCTACAGGAAGCCACTGATGAATAAGAAACCAACACAGAACTGCTATTGTCAGTTGCTACACAGTGCTGGATTTCATTTACTAAGTTCCAGTTCCAGTTTGTTTGAAAAAAAAATAAAAGTTCCTGTCACCCTAACCAGCTCCAAAATTGAGCGGCGGTTATTTGTTTGGAATATCCAATAGTTTTTTGTCCATTGTGGCGTGTCCATACGCCTGTATTCGTGCCTCATTTACTAGGGAGGGGATCTACATATTTATAGTCTTGATGGTTCAGTGTGCAGTGATGATAATCTGTTGACTAACTAACTAACCTTAAATTTGTTTCCCTGTCTAGGCTAATCACTGTATTTATTAGGATAGCAGCATTTGTTCATAACAGCTTATTATGATAGTGTAATTATTCCAGTGAAGGTAGTTTTTAAAAAAACACATGGAAAAGGAAATTAGACAGTGTAGGTCTTCTTCTTTTTTTTAGCATTCAGAGCCCTTGAGGTTTATTGCTGCAGATATCACCCACCTCTGTTCATCTCTCTGGTTGGCCTTCTCTTTCCAGTTGGTGACACCAAGTGTTTGCAAGTCTGTCTGGACATTATCTCTCCATGGTCTTCTTGGTCTTCCCCGTGGTCTACGACCATTCATCTCCCTGGTGTATATAGTTTTCACTTCTCTGTCATCTGACATTCTTTCAATATGCCCCAACCATTTAAGTCTATTAGCTCTCATGATGCCAGTTATCAATGTTGATTTAAACAGATTATGAATTTCATTGTTGTTTCTCACTCTACATTGCCCGCTGTTTGCATCATTGATGGGTCCAAAGATTCATCATAAGACTCTGTTTTTGAAAACCTGTAATAAGGTTCATCTCTTTTAGTTGTGCTTCAAGTTTCAGAGCCAGATAAAACGACTGGTCTTTTCAGTATTTTATAAATTTTGATCTTGGTGTTGCGAGATAGACACTTTGACTGTAGCAGATGTGGAAGGGCATAGTATACTTTATTAGATAGTGAAGTTAAAGAAAATTATGAGGACATAGGGTGAGTTGTAAACAAAGGATAGGACGACTTTAGTTGGTTGAGGGCTTATACTCTATTGGAGGAAAAGGGGCAGAAGATCAAGAATGTTGTATTTGTTAGGTCTTTCAGTGTCAAGACACACATCATGTGCTCCTTCTATGTGGGTCCTGGAGCCCAGAGAGGGCAACAGAGCAAGAGTTTGACAGCAGTACTTCTTCTCCTTCTTTATTCACCAGCTCTAAGTTCCAACGAAAAGTTCTGGTTGTTCATCTGTTTTGACTTTGGCTTAGTGCCAGGGCCTGAGTTTTGCATGTACATCCGTTTATGTTTACTGACTTATTTGTGTGCAGTAGGTTGTTCCGTGCTGCTCGGACAGATGCACTCTAACTTCAGAGGAAGTTCCCAATTAGTCAACTTGTATGACAAGCTTGTTGGGAAGACAGTGGCTTCTATTCTTGTTTTCCCCGGAACCCACACGGGGAACTAGTACTAATTATAGATTAACTTCAAGAGGTGGGTGAATAACAGTCTCAGAGTATTATCCAGGGCCAAAGACAGATTGTGTTTGAGATCCATTACGGGTAACCTTTTATTCTTTTTCTTCAGCATTCCGAGCCCTTGAGGTTCATTGCTGCAGATATCACCCGCCTCCATTCATCTCTCTGGTTTTCCTTCTCTTTCCAGTTGGTGACACCAAGTGTTTGCAGGTCTGTCTGGACATTATCTCTCCGTCGTCTTCTTGGTCTGCCTTGTGGTCTACGACCATTCATCTCCCTTGTTTATAATAAAGGTAACCTATATTGGTAGACTTGAACTGATTAATTGACTGAGGTTAATAATATACTTACAGATTTTTTAATTGTTATTTCAGGATGGTGACAGATTTTGGAAAATGCCCGAATGTTATATCAGAGGGAGTACGATAAAGTATTTACGTATCCCAGATGAGGTTATTGACATGGTTAAAGAAGAGGTCATCCAGAAGGCAAAGGGTAGAGGGGACTTCAAAGGTCGTGGTGGTGCTCAGAGAGGTCGAGGCCGAGGTAACTTTGTTTTCTCCTTTTTGGCCTTATGTTACTGCATAGATTGCATTTAAAAATTACAGAAAAATTGTTCATGTACTACTTGTTACTCTTTCAGTGCCAGGCAGTTTTGAACTCTGCAGTGTCTGTGTTAAAGTTTCAATATCCTAGTGCAACAATATTTTAGTCTCATAGAGCTGAAAATGTCTGTAACTTATGCGTTGCAAATGCACTTTGTAAGCCTGGGTTTGATCCCAGCTGAGGATGGTTTGTCTTGCGTTGGTACTGAGCGTTGATCATTCATAAAACAATGGCAAACTACTGGACGTAAAATGTGCCTAGAAAGATCACAGCTGCCATTAAAAAAAGGCTGGAGTTGGTTCTGCAACGAACTGTAAAGGATACGCAGATAACTTTAAGAGCTGAAAATACAGATTTGAGGTAGAAGATGTTATAGCAACAACAGGAAAATGAGGGGTTAATATAACAGGAGAATGGGATAGGGACAGTAAAGAAATGTTTACCACTTATAGTGTAATGAATGTCTGGTGTGTTCCCTGGCACTGAAAAAGTTGACTAGAACTTGTCACTGTCTTTATGACCCAATGATTAATTTAATTATTTTTTTAATAATCTAACTACCAAAAAAGTTAGTTGATTATTTCACAGCCATTGCTTTTACACGTCCATTCTGTGTGAAGTAACTATATTAATTACTCCACATCTAAAAACTCTAGTTACTTATTCTTTATAAAGCAACTAACTACAGTTAGTTACTTGATTTAGAGTAAGTTGTTAAAGCATTTTGTCTATAGAATAATCAACTAACTAACTAGTAAGTTGATATAGAATGGGTTATTGCAGCATTTGGCTTTGGAATAATCAATTAATGAAGTTAGCTACTTTATATAGAATGAAATAGAATAGTTAGTTAGTTGATTATTCCATAGCCAAATGCTATAACAGGTAACTAACTAGTAGCTTGGTATAGAACGGGTTCTTGCAGCATTTGGTTTTGGGGTAATCAACTAATGTAGTTAGCTACTTTATATAGCATGAGCTGTAAAAGCATTTGGTGATGGAATTATAAACTAATGTAGTTGCTTGATGTAGACTTAATTGTTATAGCATTTGGTTTTGGAGTAATCAACTAACTGTAGTTAGTTGATATAGAACAAAATGTTATCAGTTAACATAGTTTAATAAGCTGTAGAATAATCACTAAGTTCCCTGTGTGGGTTGTGGGGGCAAGCAGAATAGACCCACTGCCCCCTATAGCAAGTTGTAGGATGGGGCTAATTAAGGGTGTTTCCTTTAAAGTAAGAGTTCATCTGTCTGAGAGGTGAGTGACTAACAGTATGAATAAGTCAGATGTATATGTAAAGCTCGAGTTCTGGAATAAGACTTAGATCCAGAAGTGAACGAAAATCTGAACTTTCTACCAGAGTTTACAGCCATGTACACAAAGAAGATTATCAACTAAATATAGTTTATTTGCTATATAGAATAAGTTATAGCATTTACTAACTAGTTGCTTCATGTAGAATAGGTTGTAACAGCCTGATTTAGACATATGATGAGGCAAAGAGGTTTATAAGAAGTACTTATAGTGCCAAATGGAATTATGAACGTCCAGGCCACAAAAAAGATGGGGCAAAGTACCAACTTGATCAAAGAGAACAAGTAGTGATCTTTAGACGCTGCACAGGACATAATATGCTGAAACACTACTTTTTCAATAAGCTAAAGATATGACACTGATGATTGTAACTATGGATAAAATTATGGCTAAACACTTTCTTCAAGGGTTTCCAACATATGCAGAACATATCTATAGCTCATGTAACTAATATATAGCTAATTGTTTGGTATGGGATGAGGTGTGTCATATAGTAGCTAGGTGACATGGAAGTTGTTTGGTATTGCTGTACTGAATCATTTATTAATTTAATATTGCAAGGAGTGACCAGGGGATCTGGTCGACGATCAGCACTCAGAGGAAAGGTGAGATGGCTCTACAGTCAGACTGCTATTAGTACCACTGGCATTGGAACTCTAGGCTTGCTGCTGAAAATATGGATGGAGTCCTGTGATGTCAGTTATTTATAAAAAAGAATAAAAAATCTGCTAATAAATGTGTGATACATGCATTTATTTTCAAATGGTTTTTATTTATTCTTTCAGGTGCATTTCAGCCAGGTGGTCGCGGCGGTAGAGGGGGTGGCCGAGGTGGCGGCGGCGGTGGAGGAAACAAGCCAGGCAGGGGGCGGGGAAATTAAAAATGTACTGTTAATAAATGTTCAGTTGTATACAAGTATTTTTTTTTTCTAAGAATCATGAAATTAATTGTTTTAAAAAACACAACTTAATAATAAGATGCTTTAGGCTTCAAAGAAAAATTTGCAAAGTTGTTAATTTTCATATTTTTTTTTTTATGTTCGCTCTTAAAAGGGTTGTTGCATGTTGTGTTGTGGTTTACAGCAAGCCTGCGTTATCTCTGCCTTTCCGCCCAACACATCCAGTTTTAGCAAACTCCTAATTAGTCATCTTTACACCATGCTTGTTAGGGAATATTTTGTGTGTGTGTGCGCTTGTTAGGACACAGTGGAGATATCTTTTGCTTGTTGGGGTACATTAGATCTATTTTTTGTTTGTTAGGGGGCAGTAGATCTTTTTTTTTTTTGTTAGGGAACTGGATCTTTTTTGTATGCTCCAAAGAAAATATTCATAGAAAGCTAAGTACCCGGGACCTCTGAAGGGATGCTTGCCACTCTAGAGCATGCCTTCTTCGCCTATTTTAACATGTTTTGTGAGCTGGTTACCGTCACCTCATGAAGAGAATATAGTGCTACAGTGCAAAACTTTTTGGGGGGAAACTAACAGAGAAATTATTTAAGATTGTTTTATTTGTTTGCATGTAAGAAGTAGTATGTTAAGTAATTCACATGTTATTTCTGTCATTTTTCTAAATAAATTAATGCATATAAACATGACAGACTAAATGTGTTTATTAAATGTGTATTTGTTTCAGTCAGGTATGAAAAATAGAGAAAAGTTATCTTCTGAAAAGCTGCTTTTGCCTAGCCACTTCTGCTCTTAAATTCTTTTGTCCATCTGATGTTATGAATGTTCCCAAATACTTGAATTTATTGACTTGATTAAGCACTTTCCTTTCTATTTCTGTGTCACATTTTGGAGTTATCTTCTTCTTTGATTGTTTCTTTTTCTTGATATTCAAGGAGAGTCCTTTTTTTTTTTTTTGCATTCTCGAGTAAAACAGTGTCTAACAGTTGTTGTAGGTCTTCTGTATTTTCATCTATTAATACTGTATCATCTACATAACGAAGATTGTTTATATTATAACCTCTAACTAGTAATCCTGGTCTATCCTTGAACTCCCTCATCATTATTTCACTATTGAGAGTGAGAAGAGATCTGGTGACAAAACACATCCTTGTCTCACTCCTTGCTTCATCTTTTCATAACTCCTACTTTATTTCCCAATTTAATTACTGCTTCTTGTTTCCAGTAAATATTTTTTTATTATTCTGAGATCTTTTCCATCAGTAGTATCCTCCAACAATTTTATCATGTTTCACTTTATCAAAAGCTTAGGTATAATCTATGAAGCACAAATATATGTCTTTCTGTTTCTCCATTGATCTCTCCATTGAATAACCAGAAATTGGTTGTTGTCAGCTAGTCATTCGTTGCATTCAAAACAGAATTATACTTTCCAGCTTCACCAGAAGAGCATTAGACTATAGCAGTAGATATTGTGACCGATTTGATGATTTTCTTGGCACATTTCTTTAATGACGTCATGTTCTGTCCTTTTTCATTTATTTTCTGCATACAAAGTGTAGCAAGATTTTACCAACACCCTGTAGAATTATGTCCTCATCTTCATTGATGCCTGTCTCACAAAATCCCTAGATTCAGAATGACTCTGGTGGGCTTTGGTTGTTCCAGTTCATTTTAATATACGATCTGAGAGCTGAACAGGATATTTTTGTGAAAATCACTACTTCTTCAATGAAGTGCTAAAAAGGTCAATTAATATTTTATAAGTTCATCAAAGCGATTACCCCATGGAAAGTACTGATTACATACATTAAGACACTACATTCTTGGGTCACGTTGAAGGGAAGAGGAAAACTGAGGTATGTCGTCACAACGTGAAGGGTTAAGAGGTATTGGCATGGAAGACCATCTGTATTAGAAATAATTTACAGTGCACGAGACAGAAGGATGTGGGCAGACATTATTATGAAAACTACATGACATGGACTATTAAAGATGACCTCGTTTGAATTTCTGTAGACGACAATCTAAGGTTAGTTGCATATCCTTTGCAGGACCAGCCCCTTGCTGTTGTGTGGTTTTTCTAGGCAAACTTACGTCCAGTAGTTTGCCATTGCTCTATGGACGGTCGGCTTACTTGATACCACTGTCGAAACCAAGGCAAGGCACATGGCCCGCATCTGAGATAGAACCCGGCAAAACGAAGCGTTCTCATTGATTTAGCCACAGAGCCGACAGACTACAATCTACAGGGAAGGTTATTATTATTCATGTCGAGGTCACCTCAATACTGCTTCGTTCATGTACAGGTGGAAACCACACCAAATGCACCCCACTGTCTCATTTAAAAACAGTAAAACACCTGTCGGTCCTAGAAAATCCTTGTAGCTTGCACAAGAAAAATACAAATCCATAAGGGAACCGTCAGATATGCTAACACTGGCGGTTCCAAGCCAGAACTGCTGCGCACCGATTAATCGCTTGAAAAGGGGGGGGGGGGGTTAAATAATGTCAGCTGGATTTCTAAAAAAAATTTGACCCACAATCAAAATCCAGCCACACAGGTTTATGACTACAGAATTTACATTGCTGACAATACCTAGTCCCATACTGTCTGCACAACAGAACAGTAGCAGTTACGAAATCCCGTCTCATTGTGGAACGCAATTTTCCAATATTTTAAAGCCCCACCCCGTTCGGAGTCAGGGGCCCTATTATAACCTAATGGTTGAACGGGATTTCTGGGACTTGTGTCCAGGTGATCCTTTTCCAAATGGTGGCACTTTGTGTCACCGGGTGTTGGGCTCTTGTAGTACGGTCCTGGTGGGGTTGAATAACACACATAACCATTAGCATCCTTCTAGTCCTCGAGTGTATTCATTAGACCGAGTATTTGCTTAGTATCAATTAAACATAATTCAAAGAGGTGATGGGATATAAGACTTTAAAAAACATTAACATAAAAAAAAAGAGGCAGCAGTGGTACATTTATTCATCTGCAAAGAATGCTTTTACTCTTGTATGTAAACCACCAGAAGAGAAATACTTTCTTCAGTCACACTTGGAAATTGAGGTAACCTAGTGGCTTGATGCTGGCCTGGAGGTCTTGGATTCGAATTTGTATCAAGTCATTTTTTCTCCTTCAGAATTGACCTTGGCTTCCAAGTCGATCAGTCTAAAATGGATACCAGGTAATGTCCTGTATGTAGAGGCGACCTGCGTGATATTGACAGCGCATCACCTTATGAGTGCAAACAGATCTAAAAAAACCAGAGTTTAGCATACAAACTGGGTAAACTTGTTACACATACACAACTCCAGCGATCTACGTGGCAAGACTACTGGCAAAGTCACATATTACTAAAACACATAGAAGGGTTAAAAAAACACTTGCTGGGTTGAATGTTCAATTAAGAATCAACATTACAGCACTCGGGACATCCATCAGCAGCAAATTAAGAATTTCAATTCCAATGGCACTAGTTAACAGTTTGTATAATCCGTCTCGCCTTTCGCTTAATTTTTTAGCGTTGGTCTGATCCCCACATAGAAGAGTAAGGAAATGCCCAGGTAATCATTGAAGATAATTTCTTTAAAATTTAACAATAATGAAGAGGATCAACGATTACAATAAAACCACTTTATTAACGATACGACAATTATAAGATTGTAAAAACACTCATTGAACAGATTCTATCGTAATCACAAACTAAAAAGTAAGTTTTACCCCACCAGGACATCACACAGAGCGATAAACACCCAGTGATACAAAGTGGCACCATGTGGATGAGGATCACCCATAGAGAGGCCCCGGAAACCCTCTTCAACCGTTAGGTTATATTAGGGCTCCTGGCAACACCCTGAGTGGGGGCCTAAAAATGATTTTTTTTTAAATAACAATGGATTGAGTCACTAAATGGTGTGATCAGGAAAATACATTCCAAATTACATCCACAGCTCGTAGTAACAACCCATGTACCCAGCTCAGTAGCTGTGCGACTAAACTAACACAATTTCAGCCCATATATGGAGAAATATGCAAAAGCTAACCATGGCCAGAAGTAAATAACTTCTCCCTGAGAGTTCCGAGGTCCCATTTTGGGGGAAAATGAAAAAGACCCAATACCTACCCAACAAGCATGTCATTAAAAAAGAGTTAGTTGCGTATCCTTTACAAGACATTGAATAACCAACACCAGCGATTTTTTTTTTCTGTTGTGGTTTCTCAAGGCAAATTTTATGTTCAGTAGTTTGTCATTGCCACTGAATGGTCAGCTCTCGATACCACTGTCGAAACCAATGCTGGAATCGAACCCGGCATTACGAAGCTTGTCCGCAACGCCAAAGCCACAGACGCTGACGTAAAAGGCGACAAATTAGAGGCGTTTGCTTCTAAGTCGCCTGTGGCAAGGAACTAACAGTCTGCATATAAATAGGCCAGACTGTAAAACAGATGTGTGTGCAAAGCTCTAGTTCTGGAACTAGACCAAAGTCCAGAAGTGGACGAACAACCAGAACTTTTCCCCGGAGTTTACAGCCAGTGAATGCTAAGAAGAAGAAGTAAATAACTTGCAAATACTAAAAAGGTCTGTCTGGCTATTCGCTATTTCCTGAGTATTAGGGTGGGGGAAAATAATTTGAGAATCACTGTTCAAGTCCCATAAAAACAAAATTTTGAAAGTAATGTCTAACACATGGTAGCTCCAAACAGAGACTGTTAAACAGGCCAGTATCACGCATGTCAAATTCTAAATCCTTTGAAAATATGTTAAATTGTTTGTCTCTACAAGTCATTAGCAAGTAAAGTAAGTGAATGACCATTTTCACGCCGTGGCGCATCGGGGATCTAGTGCCAAATTCATACATCACAAAGAACAATCTCAAACCTGACATCCCATATTGTGCCAACGGTTTCGGGCAGAGGAGCACATTCGGGAGGATACTAGTCTTATCCTGAGAATAGGAAATGCAGCCTGAAAAGTTTATGTTATGGCAGGGCAGGCCAGGCCCTTAGCCTTGGCTGGCAGCTGATCTAAGAGGTAAGTTCCGACAGGCGGACAGATAGAGCACTGATTTTCTTATCCTGCAGCCTGCTTTGTTTCAAACGTACTGATATGACTTTCATTTGAGGGTAAACAAGCCAGCTGGAGAGAGGGATCATGATGCATGGGCAACATATTGTCTCTACAATACTGGCCGGGCTTTGTGCTACTGAGATGATGAACTTCATCGCTGGCAGTAATTCGTCACCATGGGAGGTAAGTCCTAAGCCTCCTCACAGCGCAATATAACACTATAGTATGGAGAGACATAAAAGTGCCAATCAATGAAATCAAATCATAAATACCAATCGTCACTCGATGGGTAATATCTGACAGCCTTTACTTCCAAGGACATTACCTCGTGCCTATTTTAGGCTGCGTTGACCTAGGAGCCAAGGCTAATCGTTTAAATGCGCCAAGTGCGGAATGAAACCCATATCTTAGAGCAAGTAGGTACGTGTCTAGCCATTGATTGCAGCGGCTACAAGCCACTCGGATGGGGAGAGGGTGTGGTGCTCATGGAGGGGGAGGGGCAGTCAGGTAACCCATACTTAACAATTTACCTCTGACAGCCTCAAGGGGTCTTAGTTTTGATTAAGTGATTAGTAATAACAATAATGTACTGAATAACGAACAAATATAATAATATATTTCAAAACAAACACTTATAAAGACAGCTATACGTGGTTGTGGGGAAAAAAAGAGGAGTGCGTGGGGGTGTTTAGACTCCTTATACATTTTTAGGGGACGGGGCCAGAATGCGTCTTTCGCCCCCAAATCCCAGTGTGCCTGTTTTGTACTCCAGAGATGTAAAATGCCGTATAAGTTCAGTCACTACAGACAGTAAAAATGTCATGCTTATGGCGACGAGAGATCGCTAAATCGAAGTCGCTCTTTGCAGCTGAGGGACAAGGCGAGCTGATTAAAGTCAAAGGTCAGCAAACGTGATGTCAACAACCAAATGGGAAGGGCTTACTTTCTAACAGGGGAGGTGCGGCACTTGTTATAAATGGACTGCGATGCTGGTAGCATGGTAATAATCCCCGTCCCCTTAGGACGAATTTTTCGTTGTTTTAAAGCCCATCCTGGTTGTTACCGGGGGGACCTGACAGTTAAACGGAGTTTCTGAGACCTCTCCACGGGTGATCCTCGTCCGAATGGTGGCACTTTGTGTCACCGGGTGTTTGTCATTCAGTTAGTTAGTTAGTTAGTTAGTTGGGTTATCATCATTGCACTCCGGACATGTCCATAGGTGCTCAGATCCTCCCCTCAGTATGAACCCCAACGTCCGATGGCTAATAGTACCAGTTCTATGTTGATTAACAAGTCTTCTGACGTGTCCGGTGTGCGTCTCGTTTTTTGCTGTGCCGATCTTAATTCCCAAGTCTGCCATTCTGGCGAGTGATGTGGATTCACTGCCACCAAAGTCCTCTATCCTTCCCATTTCTCTGAGGGCATTGATAATATCAGCATGATCCATAGGCCGACCGTCGGTAGTGATAGCGGAAGACAATGGCTTGAATCAATTCAGAAGTCGACTGTGCGTGGAGTCACCTTTATTTTTGTTCCGGGACACGCAGGCGTCGATGGAAATGAAAGAGCTGACAGGTTGTCATTCAGTGTGATGTCCTGGTGGGGTAAAAAGTTAGCCAGTCAATCTGGTAACATGAAAAAAAAAAAAAAATAATCCTTCCAAAATGGTACGCAAATAAGATGAGAAATATTGACATCTTAGAAGATCTGAACATCAAAGAAGATTGGCTAATAAACAGCATCCTTTCTCTAAAGCTGAAATATTTTGGTCATATCAAGCGCCACGACGGACTGGAAAAAATTACAGCAGAAGGCATGGTAACAGGAAGGAGGGGCAGAGGCCGACCGACACGAAGATGGGCACAGGATATAAGTGACTCCTTGAGTGTGAAAGTGCATGGGGCGGGAGAACTGGCGAGAGACCGAGTTTCTTTCAGGCAGACTGTGATGGGAGCGGCGTTCTGCAAAGGACCTGCTACATGTTGATGATGATATGGTACGCAATTTTTAGCTCCACTTCGGCTGTTGTCAGGGGCCTAATAGGCCTAAAACTAACGGCTGAACGGGGTTTTGGGGACTTGCACCTGTGTGATTCTCATATTAATGGTGGCACTTTGTGTCACCGGGTGTTTATAGCGGTCCTGGTGGGGTTGACCTTGATTTACTCTGGTAGCATGGCGACCGGTTCGCCCATTGGCTTGCCTGTAGACGGCTTCGTATTTTAGTCTTTTTCTGATTGTAAAAAAGTGTGGGGGGGGGGGGGCAATTCGCAAATGAACTCTTTCAAAGTTTATATTATGTGTATGTTACATAGGGGACATACGAATTATAGAAAGGCTTAGGAGGGGCATGATACAAAAAATGTTGGAAAACACTGAACTATAGGTTTTTATTTTTTTCCGCTGTTGACTTCAAGAAACTTGTTATGCTTGCTCGAGAAAGGATTTTACTTTACTTATGTCAACCTTCCAGTACAGCAGCATAGCATCAAAGACAGGTGGTACTCGGTGCAGACAATTTCTAAAATTTTAAATTGCTAAAATCACACGTTTTTGCCATTTGTCAACCCACTCCCTTTTTCCCCTAGTGATGACACCCGGGCGCCCGGCAACAACCCGCACGCCCTTTTCTACGCCACTGCGTTCCACACCTCTTTAGCTTCACCCAACACACAAGCACAAACCACCAACGAAATTGGACTACATGTTACTTCGTAACCATCAAAAGCCCCAATGAACTGTGAAATACGGTTGAACACGGTGTCTGGGACATGCTCCTGTCAGATTCTCGCCCGAACTGTGTCTTTTTGAGTCATTAGTTGTTAATTTTCAGTATACAGTCCTATAGGGAACACTTTTTAAAAAGGAAGAGAATACAGCTTAGATTAACTAAAATAAACAAACATGTTTTAAAACTCAACAACAATAAAAATTATTATTCGTTTTCTTTACCTTTTTTTTTTTCTCAACATTCAAATTCGAAACTATCTCTAGAATCTGAGAAATGACACTTGATGACGTCATGTCGCCATGTTCAGAGCATTTAGGTAAAGGTTGTGGCGGATTCCGGAAAAGCAAAAATAAATATTACTGTTGCTGCCAATAAGTGCCTTTTTATGCGTTGTATTATTTATGGAGGATTACTGGACGCTAAAAATGTGAACCAGTCGATGCAATGCTCTTAAAAAGTTGATGAACAATTTAATTGGGTGAGTTAAAAAACTAAAAACTGAACGAAATAAGTTTATTTACAATCCATTTGAGAGAACCTGCAAAAAATTAGGAAAAAACCCATTCTAATTTTGCAATTGTGACTGATAAATGCAATTAAATATGTGAAATAATGAATACTTGCTTGCTCAGGAAGGCTTGTAAGTTGTCGTTTTTTACAGTTAAGCAATCAAGAATGATTAAATCATTGAATTGTAACCCTTCACTGAAGGCTTCAGTACTTCAGTGACAATTACAATAGAAGTCTTTAATGAACTTTAATCGAATCCTGATGTTTTATATTAAGTATTTGGACTATTTGTAATATATTTCAACAGTTGGTACAACCATTTCTTCGGTTATCACCTGCTTTACTATATGATTTACTTGTAAGTTACTTTGTTAATAACAAAGGTAATGTAAAAAGATAACTCTTAATTAGTGATACTATCATACTAACTAGGGTATCTCTACAACAAGGGCGTGATCACACTGATTATTTACTACTACTAGTACTACTAGACTATTAACATAAAGTGATGTATTCACATAAAGAATCTGTTGCTACTGAGTCCATGTACTGTCTATGTTTTCTAAACCTGTTACATAAAGAATCTGGGATATCCACCAAGCTTCGGGCACAAAAGATGGCGACCGCAAAATATCCTTTTGAGCTTCAGTCACGTGACTTAATTTGCGGTTTTCTGGTGACTACCGCCACCGCCACGAGGCTCCCACGCCGCTCACGTGACGTGGATTGGGGCTAAACTAGATGGCTAGGACCCACGAGCAGCAGCTTTTGCATCTCCTGCAGCTTTGCTCGTGAGTCCTAGCCATCTAGTTTAGCCCCCCTGAGAGATACTGGGAGATACTCTTAGCGGTGGTGGTAGTCGCCGGAAGTCCGCAAATTAAGTCACCGGAAGTCCACAATTTACATGTTACTAAGGCCCTGTTAGGGTATATTTTCGGCCTCGATAATTTGGGACCGTTATTAGGAGGATAGCTGAATCTGTTGTTACTGAGTGCATGTACTGTCTATGTTTTCTAAGTTTGTCAGTCACTAGATGAACCAGCCAATGCAGTTCTGTTAAAAAGTTGATGAAAAATTTAATCGGCTGAGTTAAAAAACTGAAACAAGTTTATTTACAATCCATTTGGAAGACGCTGCAAAACATGGAGGAAAAAAACAATTCTTGATTTTAATTCTATAATTGTGACTGATAAATACAAATGGAATATGTAAAATAATGAATTCTTGCTCGGTCAAGAAAGCTTATAATTTGATGTTTTTGACATATTGTTAACATCAGGCAATCAGGGAAAATTAAATCATCGATTTCCATGATATTCCTCTTCTTCAGTTGAAATTGCCCATCACAATTACAAACATTTTATGAATCACACTTTTCTTTAAATGCCATCTTTAGCAATGGTCTTCACTCTTTTCTTTTCTTTCTGATTTCTTATCTCTCTTCAGCCTTTCAGCATCAGGATTTGAGGCATCTGGTGCAGGCCTTGGTGTGTGCTGCATGGGTGCCCATATTAGTGGAATCATCAGTCAATCACTTGCGTTGAAAACTCTGCTTTTACTGTATTTTAGTTAACTGGGCTCCCTGTGATACATTGTCTTGTGGTAGTCTTGACACATGTCTGAACCATTTGATCTGTTGTCTCTTGATGTAGCGTAGCACTGGTTCTGTCCCCAATAGTTTCCTGTTATATTATTACTAATGTTTCGTTCAAGATTCACCATAGACATTTCCTTTCTGCTGTTTCGGTTCTTCTATCTATCTTTTAAAAAAAAAAAAAAAAATATGTGTGTTAATGTCCAGGGTAAGAAAATTCTACTTATACACATATCAGGTTTTGTCAGTGTGTGGTCTATCTATCCAGCTTCATCTTCTTCTACTAATTATCCCTCAGTGTCTTCATTCCTTTGCAGTCACATATAACTTATCCCACGTCTTCCCTTCTTATTCACCTCAGCCGCTAGTTTCCTTCTCCGTGTTTTTTGGTCTGTTTTTACTCCTGGTCCTGTGGGCTCCAGTGCAAGGACATTCCACTTATATTATTATCAGGTTGTCTCAGTGTGTCCTATCCAACACCAGCATTCTGTCCTCACTGATTCACTGAAACTGGTTTTTCTCTCAAAGCGAAATATTAGTGTAAAGGATTCTTTACCACGCCACCAGATGTATTGGGCATAGAGTGCTAGACCAATATTTTATAGACCAATCGACACTATGTGGGTAATGTGGTTATTAGCTGGCGGTCTTTACTTCCGAGTACTTTACTTGGTACCCATTTAAGGTGAGACCTGGGAGCCAAGGTCATTTTTGAAAGAAAAAGTCTGGCTGCATTTAGATATAAACCCACGATCTTCAGATCTGCAGGTGAGTGTCTGGCGGCTACATCACTGCATGGCTACTTAATTATAGGAATGCAGAGGTGCTGAACCAAATGTGGTGGTGTACCAGGACCAGGGCTAATACTAGTTAAGACCTGCCTACACCTCTCCCTGGTCATTCTAGAAACATGTTGCAAACCAGGACCAGGGCTCATACTGGTTAAGACCTGCCTACACTTCTCCCTGGTCATTCTAGAAACATGTTCCAAACCAGGACCCCAGCTCCTAGTGGTCAAGACCTACCTACACCTCTCCCTGGTCATTCTAGAAACATGTTCCAAACCACGACCAGGGCTCATACTGGTTAAGACCTGCCTACACCTCTCCCTGGTCATTCTAGAAACATGTTCCAAACCAGGACCAGGGCTCATACTGGTTAAGACCTGCCTACACCTCTCCCTGGTCATTCTAGAAACATGTTCCAAACCACGACCAGGGCTCATACTGGTTAAGACCTGCCTACACTTCTCCCTGGTCATTCTAGAAACATGTTCCAAACCAGGACCAGGGCTCATACTGGTCAAGACCTGCCTACACCTCTCCCTGGTCATTCTAGAAACATGTTCCAAACCAGGACCCCAGCTCCTAGTGGTCAAGACCTACCTACACCTCTCCCTGGTCATTCTAGAAACATGTTCCAAACCACGACCAGGGCTCATACTGGTTAAGACCTGCCTACACCTCTCCCTGGTCATTCTAGAAACATGTTCCAAACCAGGACCAGGGCTCATACTGGTTAAGACCTGCCTACACCTCTCCCTGGTCATTCTAGAAACATGTTCCAAACCAGGACCCCAGCTCCTAGTGGTCAAGACCTGCCTACACCTCTCCCTGGTCATTCTAGAAACATGTTGCAAACCAGGACCAGGGCTCATACTGGTTAAGACCTGCCTACACCTCTCCCTGGTCATTCTAGAAACATGTTCCAAACCAGGACCAGGGCTTATACTGGTCAAGACCTGCCTACACCTCTCCCTGGTCATTCTAGAAACATGTTGCAAACCAGGACCTGACCAACAAAGATAGGATCACCATTTTCTTTGAAGTCAAAATACATCTGTCTAAGAGGCAAGGAACCAATAGTCTGCACACAAATAAGCCACATCTGTAAAATGGGTGTGCCTGCAACACTCGTCCTGAAACAAAGGGGTGAATAACCAGTACTTTATACTGAAGTTTACAGCTGGTTAACATGAATAAGAAGACTTAATTTTATAATCCAAACAATTGTTAAAAATATGTATATTTATATCTCTGCAGGAAATTCAGAACCACTAAATCTGGCAATTGTTTAGCATCTATTAGCCAAAAATGGTGATGTCTGATCCTGATTATCGCCGCCGACTCGCTGAGTTGGAGGAGGGTCTAAAGAATCCAAATTCTGCCATACATGTAGATGGACTGTTAGTAAGTAAATAAAGTGTTAATTTTTGCTTTTTGGCAGCAGTTATGCTTCAGTTTCATCGTCATTAACCAGATTTACGTACGCAAAAAGTAAAGTAAAGGACCCCTTTCTGGTTTATGTGATCAGCTCATATTTTGTAAAGAACAATTGGCACTTAATGGGAAATGTGGTCAGTATCACCCAGGCAATCTTTACTTCTGAGTATTGTCCTAGTACCCATTTTAAGCTGAACCAACATGTGAGCCCAGTTGAATTAAAAAAAAGTCTGCTTTTAGTGGTCTTATTTTTCTTCTGCCATTTATCTTCTTAGGGAGAATGTGTCATGAATCAATTCATATCAAGATCATGATTAGTTGAGTTGATTCAAGAACCGACATCACAGCACTTAGGGCATTCCCAAAAGTGCTTCCCCATCTTCAGCAGCCAGCGCAGAGTTCCAATACTAATTGAACGTCTGTATTGCCTTTCCTCTAAGCGTCGAGCATCAGCCAGAACCCCTCGTCAATCCCCCCTGCATCAATCTCACCAGACTGGTGATCCTTTTGCTCCTCTGAATTGTACTCTCTCTCACATGGCCCTAACCATGTCTGCCTTATCATGCATCAATGTTCCACCAAGTTGTCCAGAGCCAGCCAGTCTGTCCACCTGTTCATTTCCCAACACACCAGTGTTTCCCAGAGAAAAGATCCAGACAATACTCCTCACCAGTGACCTCCGCAGCGAAGCATGCCACTCTGCATAAGCATGCCTGTCTTGACCTTCCTCAGCATGCTTTCTGAGTCAGTTACAATCATGTGTGTGTGTTGTGTTCTCTAACCAGCGAAAAGCTGCAGTGACCGCCTCCACCTCCATTGTGGTATCATATGCTAGGCTCTCCTGCACTACATGACTATTATCTTTTGCTAAGAAATCCTAAGCACTTCTTTTGACACTGAACTGTCTGTATAAATAATCATATCCTCTGAGGGAACATAATCTTCAATTAATTGCTGAATTTCCACCTCCATGGCACCTGCTGGCCACTCTCTGCACTCCCGGCTCAATGTGATTATTACTCTAAACAAATCTGACTGTTCAGCTGGCACCTTGACCCACTCCACTCCTCGCCTAATGTTCTCCAGGACGCAAACCTGTCTGATTGTGTCTTCTGCCTGAGCCATCCATGATTTCCCTCTTATCAGCCGCTGACCCTTAACTGCGCCCAGAGCTTCATGCAGAGGGTGGTCTGTGTCTGCAGCTACCCTGAGATATGACTTTGCCTGCAGCACCTTGTGCCTATGTGCAACCGTCAGCAAACCAAGGATGTATCGCACACACACCACTGGGGTGTCTCTGGTGCAACCCAGAATCACCTGTATGCGCTCTAGTTTATCCATCTGACTATTTGAGACAGTAAGCAGTCCTAGTCTATAATCAACCACTGACAGGATCAGGTGCTGATATAGTGTGAAAAGCATTCTCTGCTCTATGTCAATTGCAGCCATAGTCTTAAGTGCACTAAGTCCTTTTTGGCATCTTGTCATAACCATCTCCACATGGTCCTTACAGGACAGGCTCGTGTCAAAAGTGATTCCCAAATACTTCAGTTTGCTCTCTTTGTTGACGTTTCTACCATCTGTTGTGAGACCTGGGACCTCAGCTCTAACAGTCCTGTTGTCTAGAGAACACCACATAAAAGACATCTTTTCTGGGTGGAATCATGATTCGTTAGATTTTGCAGCTAGTTTTCAGTGGCATAAAGTTTCCAGCCTAACACTGAACCTGGATGATCTGGATGATTATTAGCAGTCAGTGAAACATAGGCAGGCTTCTAATTAGGTTGCAGCTGACGCCATCGTTATGGGAACTCCTTTTTTTTTGGCTACTTAGGTAGAAAGAGTGTATGTGGCAATGTCCCTCACTCACTCAATCCTTTAATTGTTTATTCATTCATTCACTTTTCTTACCTTCCTCAGTTAGGTTCACATTAGTCTCCCCAAATAGAGTAGTCACTTTTCATTCTCAATTTTGTTGGCCTGGTCGCTTTCTTGAAGGTTATGGGTGTGTCCTGCTCTTTTGCTTGCTTTCTGTGATGTCTTGTACGTTTTCATTCCGAGAAAGCGAATGCCTGCGACATAGGTTGCAGCCCTCTCTAGGGGAGCTCTGTTAGAGCCAGTTTCTCCATGTTTTTGGAGTGTTAAAAGCACTGGCATGCTGAAATATACAACACATGATTTCAACGGCATTGTGGAACACCCCCCATAACCTTGTGTGAAGGGCACACGGCTCAGGAACTACCACTCAGAAGCCAGCCAGTGTGTATATGGGCGGGGTCTGGGGAGACTAACGTTACTTTTAGCCCTTCCTCTTATGACCTGCATTTTAGGTTACAGTGTTGCCATTCTTTACTTCCATTATGGCCCTTGGTAAAACATAAAATTTTATGGAGATTTTATGGCTTGAATTAACGTGTTCGAAAAGGTCGAACAGTCTTTATAAATCTTGAATTATTATGCTGTTTTTGCACGGTTTTTCACATGATTTTCGTCTATGGAAACCCAGTATACGAGTTCAAGAAAGATAGAATTAATTATTCTTAAAATTGTTTGTTTGTTATAATTTAAAGTGCCAGGATCATCATCTGTTCTCTTTTGTGAATAAAAGATTACTGATTAAAAAAAAAGTATGGTGTTGCTCCTAGAAATGTAATCACAATTGGGCTGCTAACAGTCAGCTTGTAAGGTTAAAAGTTAAAGGTTAAAGTCGATGCTGTTGATGCAGATAGACATTGTTGTATGTATATTTTATATTGCATATATCTCTGTCTTTCATTTAATAGGATGGAATTACAGCCTTTGTCACTGATTTAGACCACCCAGCAATAAAAAGAATTAAGAATGTGGAGCATTTTTTAGAGCGATGTAAGTATACTTGTTGTATCTATGGCAGTTTCCTAATTCCAGCATACTGAGTTCGATTTAGCTGTAGGCACTTTGGCAGCAGGCCACTTTGCATTGATTTTGATGATTTTTTGAACATTGAACCATTCAGAGAGTAGTGGCAAACTACTGATAATAAAATTGTCTAGTAAAATCACAGACCGCTAATAATTCCTGTTTGTTTGTTTGTTTGTATGTTCCTTTAGAAGACTTGCAACTATGTATACTTAATGATTGTAAGCGTATTCTATGTTTTACAATATATTCAGTAACATTGTATGTAGAATACAAATGAGTTGTTAACTTCTGCGAGCAGTGCTGGTTGATTTGTGCATTTGAGTGATAATGTTATTTCATATTTCTTGACAAAATGCATTATGTGACTAAATGTTTCTTTCAGATGCAAGGAGTGTAGAGCTAATAAAGAACAATCGCATGAAAGCAGCAGACTTTGATGTGGTCAAAGTTATCGGCAGAGGAGCATTTGGGGAAGTACAGCTAGTAAGTTATTAATTTTGATTTTAAAAAAAAATCATAAATTTTAGCAATACTTTCTGTGTATTACTAGGGCCCAAAGTCAAATTAGTAAGTTATCTTTATTGCACACCTAACGATGAATGAATGAATCAAGAATTGACATCCTTGCATTTAGGACGTTCCCACATGAACTCATCACCCAGAGATGCTGCAGCAGCCAGTCTATCAGTCTGCTCATTATCCCACATACCTGAATATCCTGGACAGAAATATCTATTACAGTAGAACCTCGCTTAACGAGCACCTCTCATAACGAGTAATTCGCATAACGAGCAAAACAAATTGTAAAAAAATGACCTGCTTAACGAGCGACGTTTCGCATAATGAGTGGCGAGGAGAAGAGAAGTCCTGAATTGTGCGCATGTTACATCAGTCTGTGTTTAGCACTCGTTCCAGTAGCATCGTAGTGTCGCTTGTGATCACACGTTTTCTCAAACTTTTGTTATATTGTGATATATGTACATGAATCCTCCAGGCCTACAAGATGACCTCTCTGAAGAATTAAGTTCATCAAGATCCAGTATCTGCCTCCAAATACCACTACGTTACTCCAGCGCATGACCAGCAAGTTATTTCTAACTTAAAGAAGCTCTACACTAAAGCACTCTTCGAGCATTGTTTTCAGGTGACTGAAGGGACTAACCTCACTCTCAGAGAGTTTTGGAAAAACCACTTCCACATCGTTGCCTGCCTCAAGATAATCGACAAGGCGAGGGAAGGGGTTACCAAGAGAACCCTGACTTCTGCTTGGAATAAGCTTTGTCGATTTGTGAGGGGTTCGAGACAGTACCTATAGAACCTGTAGTCAACGAGATTGTGTCTTTAGCCACTTTCATGGGATTGGAGGTGGATAACAGTGATATCGAAGAGCTTGTGGAAGAGCACAGCCAAGAGCTGATCACCCAAGAGCTTATGGAGTTGCATTCACAGCAAGAAGTTTTGGGGAAAAGTTTGTCAGAGGAGGAGGAGGTAACAGAAAAGCAACAATCCTCTGGCGAAATAAGAGAAATGCTGAAAGCATGGCAAACTGTTGCATCTTACATTGAGAAGCATCACCCTAATAAGAAAGTAGCTATGCTCGTTGCAAATTTATTTAATGATAATGCTGTGTAGCATTTTTGCCAAATTTTGAAGCGTCGGCAAAAACAGATGTCTCTGAACATCTTTATAGTAAAAAAAAAATATTTAGCCATATATCATAATTATTTCAACTTGTTTTTCTGCAAATCGAATTCGCATTCCAGGTGGGTTCTTTCCGCGTTTGAAAAAAAGATGAAGATGATTCACTCTCCTTAACAATATGGATATAATTTTCTTTGAATAAACGTTATACATAGCATTTTGTGAGCATTTTTTCGACACAGAACACATTATCGTATTTTACATTATTTGTATGAAAAAAATTGTTTCGCATAACGAGTGTTTCGCTTAACGAGTATGATTCTGGAACAAATTATGTTCTTTAAGCGAGGTTCCACTGTATATGCTCCTAATCTGAGTCTTGTCAAGCAGTGCAAGCCTGTGCAATAGATGGCAGTTTCTGTTTTCTAAAGCATGCTCTGTGAGTCGACAATTACCACATCTAAGCATTCAGCCAATAAGTGCTCATCATCGCCTAAGTCGGTCAACTATAGCTTCATGGCGGATGAGAGAAAGAGTAGTCTTGATCACTTGTTTTGGACGAACAACAGCAGGCTCAGATCTTTTCTTCATTGTATCTCTCAGCACATGGTGGCTGTCATTGCAGGTTCTGTGTGGTTTACTGCTCTAGATTATATAGTAATCTTGTCTTGTTCACCTCTTTTAGCTTGACATTCTTGGAGTCTAGTCAAAATGGTTGTGCCAGTGTGTAGAAGAGTTCCTTGGGGATTGGAGACTAGTTTACTAATTGTGTCATAAAATGTGACCAAGGAGTGTTTGTATGAGGCTGGCTACCTCATTACTTAGGAAGAATTAGCTGTATCATCCAGCCTGGCAAGATGGGCTTGACATTAAATAATATTGTGGATATGCAGGCAAACTGTTGAGGTTATGGCATGCTGTTTGCATCAGGCCACTGTTTGGTGTTGCAGTGTCCCCCATATGTGGGCTGAAATTACAGTCCCATTCCCCAGCTACTGAATTGAGTGCATATGTGACCTTGTGAGCTGTGAATTTAATGTGGTATTCTTTTTCTTTGCGATCACCATTTTTAAACTCCAGCGGACAGTTCTGGCTGTTCATCCACTTCTGGTTTGAGTCTTGTTCCATAACCTGAGTTTTGCATGCATATCCATTTTACAAATCTGGCTTATTTGTATACTGACAGTTGGTTCCTTGCCTCTCAAGCAGATGCACTGTGACTTTGAAAGAAACATTCTTAATTAGTCCACTCTTACAACATGCTTGTTGGAGGGCAGAGTGTTTATCCCCCCCCCCCCCACTTCCTTTTCCCCTACCCCACAATTTAGCACTGGGATCACTTAATGCTTTTTCAGCTGTACCCATGGTGGTCTGTGTTGATAACTGCAGATTCAGAAAATGGCAGATGACCTGATTCCACAGAAGCGGGTTTACTCTTATGCAGTATTGTGTGTGCAGCTTCTAATGTGTTGTAACTGCTGCTTCCATCAAAGACAACCTGCATTTCTTTGTGGTGGACTGTTTGTGTTGGCACTCCTGGCAGAGACCTTATTTATTTGATTCATGTGTATTCTGTTGACTTTTCTGGGACAGTTGCCATAGATATTTAATTACAGTAATTTACAATACAAAATTAGGTAATTGATTTGAGTTGAGTTGAGTCAAGAATTGACATCACAGCACTCGGATACTTCATCCTCATATTCAGCAGCCAATGCAGAGTTCCAATACTGATAGTACCCGTCACAATATGGTTATATGTCCGCCTTGCCTTGCTCTGAGTGTAGTACGCCGGCCAGACCCTGTGGTTACAACCAGGTGCCTCAATCTCTCCAGGCCATAATAATCTTCTTTCTCTGATTCCATTGCTTGTTCCCAAAGGGTAATTGATATGATTGTAATTAAAGCTGTGTGTGCTCTATTGTGTAATAAAAAGTACAACAACAAGATGCTAAGTTCGTTGCTGTCTAAGCCAGTTTGAATGTTTATGTATTTTTACTTACTAGGTACGACATAAAGCAACAAAGGCTGTCTTTGCCATGAAACTCCTTAGCAAGTATGAAATGGTAAGTGCTTGAAAATCTATTCTTTGTCTAGCAATGGTGATTGGGCAGGTTGTGATAAAGGTAAACAGCATTGTCAGTAAAGCTAAATGTAGAAAGTATCGTGATTGAATAATATTTAATTTTTATTTGTTTATGTTAACAGGATTTTTAAAAATATTGAAAGCTAGTCTTTTATTTTCACCCTGATTAAAATGCTCCTAATCCTAAGGCTCCCAGATGTCTAACTCTCCTTCTCATGGCAGAACTGTTTATCATAACTTAAGTGGTGATTTTTTTGGTTAGTTTCTGGCATTGTAGAAACTTTAGTCTCCTGATCCATTCATGCATACCTCATTGTCTTGCCAACTGTAGAACCAGATTTCTCTTGATGCATTCATGTGTACCTACCTCATCAAGTGTTTTCCCTACTGTTTATAGGCAGTCATACTTCTCCTTTTTCTTGTACTGCTGGGGTACACAATTATATTAAGGTTAGTATTGGCCTCACCAGAATGTCCCTAAATGAGCTCTGAGCAGTTACAAACTATTGGATGTAAAATTGCCTGGTAAAACCACAAACAACCAGCAAATGCTGGAGTTGATTTGTAAAAATGTGCAACTGTTTTGTTTAAACCTTGAATATTTTTATTTTGCATGTTGTTTGCCTCTACTAAAAGCAGCTAATTTAAGATATGATATGTGTTGGATGAGAAGGCTGTGGTTCGAGTGATTAGGATATATCATGGAGCATGAACTGTGTTCATTGTTAAGGCAGAAGGTTATTATCTAAGGTAAAACAGTGAATCAGTACAGTTGACCCTGACTGGCAGGTCTTTCCACCACTCTACTACTGCTCTCATGAAAGAGTCTGGCCAGTGAATTCTTGCCTTATGTTCGTGTAATTAATAAAACCAAATGTGTGTGTGTGTTAACTGGGTGCCACCGTGATATATGGTAGACATACTTGCATATCCAAAGGTTGTGGGTTTAAATCCGGATGGAGCAGGAATTTAAAAAAAAAAAATTGATCTTGGCCTCTAGGTCAACCTAAGTGACGACAGTTTTATTGTGTTCACCACATCACCCACCCAGTGCCGTTTGTCTGTAAACATACGGATCTAGCAGTTTATACCCACTTTATGCATGAAGGCATGGAAAAGGGTCCTTTACTGTATGTGTTAACTTCAGATGTAAGAGCCTAATATGTTGTCTTGACTCAAAAGCTTAATATGTTGTCTTGACTCAAAAGCTTAATATGCTGTCTTGGCTCAAAAGCTTAATGTGTTGTCTTGACTCAAAAGCTTAATATGGTGTCTTGACTCCAAAGCTTAATATGTTGTCTTGACTCAAAAGCTTAATGTGTTGTCTTGACTCAAAAGCTTAATATGGTGTCTTGACTCCAAAGCTTAATATGTTGTCTTGACTCAAAAGCTTAATGTGTTGTCTTGACTCAAAAGCTTAATATGGTGTCTTGACTCCAAAGCTTAATATGCTGTCTTGGCTCAAAAGCTTAATGTGTTGTCTTGACTCAAAAGCTTAATATGGTGTCTTGACTCCAAAGCTTAATATGTTGTCTTGACTCAAAAGCTTAATACTGTCCTCTCTTGGCGGAGCTGCGGAGCAACATATGGCAACACCCAGTAGAACTGACAACTAAGCTTTGGGGAAATCTAAGAGACCTTGAAAAGACATTCCAGTTTATGGCCCACAGTGGATTATGCGCATGACCAGAGATCGCTAAAGAAGAAGAAGAAAAGCTTAATACTCAAAAGCTTAATATGTTGTCTTGATTCAAAAGCTTAATATGTTGTTTTGACTCAAAAGCTTTATGTGCTATCTTGACTCAAAAGCTTAATATGTTGTCTTGACTCAAAAGCTTTATGTGTTATCTTGACTCAAAAGCTTAATATGTTGTCTTGACTCAAAAGCTTAATATGTTGTCTTGACTCAAAAACTTAATATGTTGTCTTGACTTAAAAGCTTAATATGCTGTCTTGACTCAAAATTTTAAGAAAAAAAATATTGAAGTCTGTATTATTTCATTTTAGTTGAAAAGATCTGATTCTGCATATTACTGGGAAGAGAGAGAGATTATGGCTAATGCCAACAGTGAGTGGATCGTTCAGGTAATGATTGCATGGGTTTCTTGATTTCTTGTTACATGTCGGGTAAATGATCTGGTCATTGGAATCACTGGTGGCAGAGCACTTATGGTTTATAACCTTGTGCAGTGATGCTGGTTCACATCTCTCGACTTTACCTTTATCAGTGGAATCATTGGTGGCAGAGCACTTATGGTTTATAACCTTGTGCAGTGATGCTGGTTCACATCTCTCGACTTTACCTTTATCAGTGAAATCACTGGTGGCAGAGCACTTATGGTTTATAACCTTGTGCAGTGATGCTGGTTCACATCTCTCGACTTTACCTTTATCAGTCAAATCACTGGTGGCAGAGCACTTATGGTTTATAACCTTGTGCAGTGATGCTGGTTCACATCTCTCGACTTTACCTTTATCAGTGGAATCATTATTGACAGAGCACTTATGGTTTATAACCATGTGCAGTGATGCTGGTTCACATCTCTCGACTATACCTTTATCAGTGGAATCACTGGTGGCAGAGCACTTATGGTTTACAACCTTGTGCAGTGATGCTGTTTCACATCTCTCGACTTTACCTTTATCAGTGGAATCACTGGTGGCAGAGCACTTATGGTTTATAACCATGTGCAGTGATGCTGGTTCACATCTCTCGACTTTACCTTTATCAGTGGAATCACAGTTGTCCAGTGTATTGTTCCCTTGGTTTCCCCCGTGTGGGTTCCAGGGCTCCATTGTGGGGGAAAACACCTGCCCAAAAACATATCGTTAGAGTCGACTAATTGGGAGCTTCCTTCACAGTTGGAGCACATCTGCCTGAGAGGCAGGGAACCAACAGTCTGCATGCAAATGAGTCAGACCTGTGAAACAGTTGTACGCGCAACACTCAGGTTCTGGAACAGGACTAGAGTTCAGAAGTGGACGAACAACCAGAACTTTCCGCCGGAATTTACAGCGAAGAAGAAGAAGTTCCCTTAGTTTAAAAACAGAATCACATGTGAATTATTTTTAAAAAAAAAGCCTGCATTTGTGTTTGAAAATTGTGTTGTTTGTATAATATAAATAATTATTCTGTAGTTGAAATGAACACACTTGTGATAACAATGTTGTAGGCATTACATAAATAATTATTCCTCAGAGTAAATTAACATTTAACATAGTGCAGAAACCTGGAAAGTGAACAGCCAGTTAGGAGTATCCCATTGAGACCCTGGAGAGGTAGTTATATACAGGAGAATAATTCAGATGTCATGGAAATGAAAGCAGTAGAATACAGAGGCTTCAGAGGGACTTGGAGTCAAAATGGTATTATTAAAAGAAATGGAAAACAAAACCTGTTTACAAAATTTCCTTAAAAATCATCATCATCATGTGCCTTGCCAGTTGGCGTTGGCGTTCATGCATCTCCACAGATCACGATCTCTGGTTGCCTGGAACAGCTCTCTTGATGATATCCCTCCATACTATTGTTTCAGCCCATCCAGCATCATCTCTCTTGGTCTGCCTCTACCCCTCTTTCCACTGATCTTTCCAGTTGTCGCAATGTTTTCCTATGCCTCTCTTCTCATTACGTGGCCAAAGAACAGTGTATGTCTCATTCTTATTGTTGTATATAAAGATGTAATATCATAAGCTTCTTTCAAACAGTTGTTTTTAGTTATTCTGGCTGTCCAAGGTATTCGTAACATCGTAACATTAGACTCAGAAAACAATATCTCTGTTGCTTCCAAATTCTTCTTAATTTGTTTACTGACATTCCAGGATTCGCTGCCATACAGCAGAACAGGTTCTATGTAAAAAAAGAAAAAAAATGCATTCTTATAATGCTCAGTAATTGTACCCTGAGAAACTAGAGGCAGAGAAAAAGAAGCAGAGGAAATTTGAAGTCTTGGTCAGTGTTTATAAATATTCAGGGGTCGAAATGAATGACCACTGAGCAGATAAGCAAGCCTTCTCTATCAATTGCATCATCATGGCTCCCAAATCACTAAAAAAAAATTTATTTTAAATTTTCACACCCTGCAAAAAAAAAAAAAAAAACCAACAGCCCAGAAAAGCATGGTCTAGTAAAGAATGTGATTGCTAAACATAAACGGAGCAAAGAAAAAATTGCTTTCACTCCACTCCCTTTGACCAAGAAATTTGTGGGTTTGTTGATATTACTATGTCTTGACTATGATGTCTTCATACAATTGTTATGAGAAAATGAATACAAATTTTTTTTCTAATAATATTTAAAACTTTTTTTTTTTTTAAATATGATCATATCTACCACACTATGCAGTTGCAACCAGCAACAAAGCTGCTATACAGGCGCGGTGACGACTGTCCAATGGTGACCACTGTCCAAAGACAACATGCCATCATAAACCTCAGAAAGACTAGATATCAGTGTTTGTAGGGCTAGATAGTTGAAGAAAATAAGAAGAATATACCAAATGACTGAAATGGACATAGGGAGTTAAAAAAAAAATATAAGCTCATTGCATAATTTATTTCTCTGACCATTTCCATTCATGTTTTGGCATCCACATTTTTTAAACGATTAAGCTTGCAGTATGCCTGTATTCTTTCTCTCCTCAGTTGCACTTTGCATTCCAAAATAGCAAGTTTCTCTACATGGTTATGGACTACATGCCTGGTGGAGACCTTGTGAACCTGATGAGCAATTATGATGTGCCTGAGAAGTGGGCCAAATTTTACTGTGCAGAAGTTGTGCTGGCTCTTAATGCCATCCACTCCATGGGATTTGTACATAGGTAACCATTGGCACTGCTAAATTTCAGATACATTTTCTTCTTCTTCGCGTTCACCGGCTGTAGACTCCAGCGGAAAATTCTGGTTGTTCGTCCACTTCTGGATGCAGTCCTATTCCAGAACCTGAGTGTTGCGTATGCATCCGTTTGACAGATCTGAATGATTTGTATGCAGACTGTTGGTTCCTTGCCTCTCAGGCAGATGCACTCCGTCTTCGAAGGTAGCTCCCAATTAGTCGACTCTTACGACATGCTTTTGGGCTGGCAGTGGGTCTGTTCTTGTTTTCCCTATATTAGTGCCCTCTAAACCCATTGATTATATTTTCTAGGTGATTTCACTAAAAATTCTCATCATCTTTTTTCGCTTGTTGGGCAATCATTTTTTTCGCTGCACACCTACCCTTAAAGCAATTTTAATACTTAGATAAAGAAGAAAAAAAGCATTGCAAATTTAATGTTCAGTTGTCTTTACTACAATGAATGAAATGTTTGAGTGAATTTTCATTATTTCCTTTATTTATATCACTTGAAGATTGCTCCTGTGTCTGTTTTTTAATGTAAGTCTATGTTGAGAATGCACTGCAGCCTTGCCTGTAGCATTGTTTTCTGAATACACCTGCATCCAGATCTCTTCTGGGCTTCCTTCGTGGTATTTCTGGTTAAACTTTTGTCTTCTCTGATCTCAAGTAGATTTTGAAAAATTCTTGATTACTGCTGCGGCACCCCTGGCATACGCTCGTGGCACCCCTGGGTGCCGTAACACCCATTTTGAGAACCGCTGATCTAGATGAGATGACTTACTTTACCTAGATTGACATCATCAGTTGAAAACATCTAGAAAACATCAGTTGACAGTATCTAGATGACATCATCTGGGATTTGCTTTCCCTAAGGGCACAAACACATGAAAGAGATCTGAAATACTACCTGGAGGGAGTTGTGGGGGGTGGGTTGTAAATAACTGACTGTTACTCACTGATCTAGTATTTTATCTGGTATTTTATTTCCCCTGAAAATAATCACTGAGTATGTCTTCTTTTGGGGTGAAAATTAATTTAAGATCTGGAAACATGATATTACAGCCTTCATCTCTTTGTACCATGCACTGATTTATAACTAACTGACTCCTGGTACTGAAAGAGTTAAAAGAAATTATTACATACTAGGTAACTACTCCATATCATTGTCAGTTGTCATCATCATTGTGTAGTAGGTCCTTTGCAGAACCTCCGTCACATCACATCAAGCCAGAAAACCACTCAGCCAAATGCTATCTTTCCCGGCACCTGACCTTTCATGCCCAGGGTGTCCTTGTGTCTACCAGTTTGCTGTTTATTCCTTTCCTCTTCTAGGAACCATACCCTTCATTAAACTAAACAATTCAGGCATTAAACTTCTTCTAGGAACCATACCCTTCATTACTGTTTTCTAAACAGTTCAGGCATTAAACTTCTTCTTTTTCTTTGCGTTCACTGGGTCTTAACTCTGGCCGAAAATTCTGGTTGTTTGTCCACTTCTGGACTTAAGTCTTGTTGCAGAGTCTTTGTTTTATGTGCACATCCAATTTACAGAACAGGCTTATTTGAATGCAGGCTGTTGGTTCCTTACCTCTTAGGAGTTACACTCCATTTTCACTAATTAGTGGACTTTTATGACATGCTTGTTAGGGAGGCAGTGGGTTTGTTTCTTTTTCTCCTACCCCCTACAATGGGGCCCCAGAACCCACATGGGGAAGACATTAAACATAGGTGAAGTATTTCAGTTATGAAAAAACACTGAATACAAGCCATTCTGCCATTTTCCAAGCATGAATAATAATCATCATCATGTATCAGGTCCTTTGCAGAAAGTCGCTCTCATCACAGTCTGCCTGAAAGAAACTTGCTCTCTCGCCAGCTCTCCCGCCTCATGTACTTTCATGTACTGTGCCCGTCTTACAAGCCAGTCAGCCATTTTCCATGCAGAATAATCATATTTTGTAAAATTACTCAATTTTTCCAGATATTTCTTGTATTTGTTTTTCTAATACCGCAAACATTGTTTCAGGGATGTCAAGCCAGATAATATGTTGCTGGATGCAACTGGTCATCTCAAGCTGACAGATTTTGGGACCTGTATGAGGATGGACAAGGTAGAACTTTCGTTCTTATATAAATCTCATTGTTTGGGTTAGTTCTTGTATAAATCTCATTGTTTAGGTTAGTTCTTATATAAATCTCATTGTTTGGGCTAGTTCTTGTTTAAATCTCATTGTTTGGGTTAGTTCTTGTATAAATCTCATTGTTTGGGTTAGTTCTTGTATAAATCTCATTGTTTGGGTTAGTTCTTGTATAAATCTCATTGTTTGGGTTAGTTCTTGTATAAATCTCATTGTTTGGGTTAGTTCTTGTATAAATCTCATTGTTTGGGTTGTTTACATCATGAAGAATTAGAGACTGGTCATAATTTATTTTTATCCAGGTAAGCAGACGGGCACTTTAAATGTGAGCTGTCAAGGACGAGTTTAAAGCCTGGAACCTAAATGTCTCAATATCGTTATGGTGATTGGCTGTAACTCTATTTCATTCTTAATGTGTGGATGGTCTATCACTGCTTTTTGTTGCTGCTATATTCCAGCAGAAAACACCCCAGTGCAGTGTCTCCACCCTATAGTAGTAATCACGATTGTGTGTCTGATGCCCCAAGCTGTACCAATAATAATTTAGCTACTGGTTTCGTCTCCACTGTTGGACAGGTCTGGAATATGGACTAAATGAAAAGAAATGATAATGATGATTTAAAAACTATTGATTTTTCTATGATTGTGTGCAGGATGGACTGGTTCACTCCGACACAGCAGTTGGGACACCTGATTATATATCCCCTGAAGTACTCAAGTCCCAAGGTGGTGAGGGGTGTTACGGCCGAGAGTGTGACTGGTGGTCAGTAGGAGTCTTCCTGTTTGAGATGCTTGTTGGTGAGTTAATGCGGCTATTTAAGCAATTTTTAAAAACTTGTCTTAATACCATTTATTTGGTAGCCAAGGTAGGGGAATGTCTATACGCTTACCTGTCATCCCGAAGATTTTAGAATCCCACATGTAGAGTTTGATAATTGAACCTAGGCTAACAGTAAACATCCACAAGACCCCCATCAGCAGACTCATCAAAAAGCAACATACACCAATTTTCCATCTACGAACAGGACACTGCAAGCTCAGCTACCACATGCATAAAATAAAGAGTGTACAGTTCCCACAGTGTGCCTGTCAAACAGGGCCACAAACACCTGAGCACATTCTGCAGACCTGCCCACTCTACCTACAACTTCGAAAAGACATCTGACCTCAAGAGCAGAGTGTGCAGAGCAAGCTATGGGCAACCATGAAGGACCTGCTGCTAACATGCGAGTTCATAGAGGCAACCCACCAAGTCTGATCTGAGCATACGAAATAGAATGCAAAGAGAAGAAGAACCCAGGCTTCAGTCAGCCTAAAATCAGGAAATGTCCTGGGACCACATTACTCATAGACTAACACTTATCCAGGCAGTGCACATTTAATAAGTTTCTAGGGGTGTAACTAACACAGATATACATATATTCTTACTTGTTGTAAACTATGCACATTGAAGAAGTTGGAAACAGTTATTAGCTCAAACTTATTAAAAAGTCTCTGGGGAGTGGTTAGTAAAAACATAAACAGTGGAACTTTGCTTCTCGAACACCTCACTTCTGGAACAGTTTAGGTTTCAAACAAATTTTTCGGAGGGAAGATGTGTTGGTTTTCAAACAGAACCTTAGTTCCTGCTCACCCAGTCGTGAAACTATGTACTTCTCCTGATAAGATTGTGGAGAAAGAGCAACTTTTGTTCAGTGCGAACTCCTGCTCAACTGTACATCAGATTTTCATGATTTTATTTGAAAATGTTCTTGCTTACCTTCCAGGCTTGGTGGATGGCCAAGGCCATGGCTTTTAAATTAATCATATGCTTTGATTCCTCCCCACCAATAAATGGCTGACACCTTTTATGTCTGGGGGCAGCTTTTATTGAATTTGCTTTCTAGACAGTTTGCAGTCTCCCGCTGATGAGATTCTGTCTTCACAGAAAGTAGGCTACCACAATCAAAACCTTGTGAAAACCGTGTCTCTGCAGCTATGAAAACTGTCAGTCATCATCCAGCCTCGGCATAGCACAGCCACTATACATCCTGCCCCCATAAAAATACAATGCATCCAACATTAGAAACGATAAGGGAACAGAACAGTCTGAGAGAAATCACAGCCAGCGAAAAATCACATAGCTGCTCGTCGCCGTCTTGAAAATGGAAGTCTGCATGGTAGATGAGCTGAGAGAGAAATTTGATTTTACCAGTAAAGTTCCTGCTCCAAATATGGCTTCTGTAAATTCTGCCCATGGACAAGCAGCTCATTGTGAACTTTAAGAAACTCTACACCAAAGCAGTTTCACAGATGTTTTAAAATGATTTCTGACACACATTTAACAGAAATGTGAGGGGGACAAACATCACTCCAACATCCTCCATCTGTAAGTTGAGTTGAGTTGAGTTGAGACATCACAGCACTCAGGGCATTCCCATGCTTGCTCCTTCCTCATTTTCAGCAGCCAGCTCAGCGTCTTTAAGTATTCACGCCAAAGCTCGGGTGCTAGTGAATTACAGGACTATGAACTCAGCCTGGAAAAACATTTTTACCAGACTGTGTAACAAAGACAGAGGTAGAGCTGGCGTTGGGGCAGCATCTCTTGCTATTATAACTTGTTGTTTTCCTCCTCCACTTTTGCAGTCTGTAGGATTAACATCTCAAGGATGAGAATTACACAGGTACAAATCTCAGAAACCTCACTCAACAGAGTAGCTATATTCGCACACTTATGAGTGGGTACCAGGTACAGTTCTGGGAAGTAAAGGCGGGCAGCGTGATGCTGACCACATCACCCATCGAGTGCCGATCGGTCTATAAAGTACAGATCTATCTCTATGTGCCCAGTATGTCTAAAGGCGTGGACAGGGGTCCTTTACCTTTGCCGCACGCTAGTGTAGGAACATCTGAAAATGGTTACAAAGTAACCTGTAGTCCTGGTGCATGGGTGTTATAGTGGTTACAGTATATAAACAATCATCTGAAATAAGAAACATTTTAATCGTTGGACCATTTATTCTCATGGGGGAACAAATTTCAGTGTTAGGACTGTTTCCAATCAACTTTGAAGAATTAATTCAGTTTGAGAACCAAGGTTCCACTGTATGTAATTGTTTTACACAATACACTTTAAATAAGTCTTTGGGGGGAGTAACAAGCATAGGCATCATATGTTCTTATTTGCTATAAACAGAGCACATTGAATAAGTCTTTTTGAGGCACAGGCATGTATTTTTGTTTGTTTGTTTTGTTCTGAACAGTGCACACTGAATAAGTCTCTGGTGAAGCAGCTAGCAAAGATATACATTCACTATTGGTGAAATGAGTTTTAAAAGATTCATATTTTGTAAAGTTGTCTAATTGATCTTTGCTTTCAGGTGACACTCCATTTTATGCAGACTCCCTGGTGGGAACCTATGGCAAAATCATGGATCACAAACGCTCCCTGAATTTCCCAACAGACATAGAAATGTCAGACAAAGCAAAAGATCTTATATGTGCCTTTCTTACAGATAGGTAACAGAGACCCTTTCTTATGCTTGTTTTCTATTTGAATTGTTTAGATAAATACATGTTTTTGAAATACATGTTTGATCATATCTTTAAATGTCTATTATTTAAAGGTGTATTGGACATATAGAGCTAGATCTATTTTTTTACAGACCAGTTGGCACTCGTTGTGTGATTTTGTCAACATCACGCTCGCTGCCTCTACTTTCTAGGACTGTACCTGGTACCCATCCAAGGCTGGGTCGACCAGGAAGCCAAGGTCATTTTTGAAAAAAAGTCCTTTTATTTTATAGCTACTTATTTCAATACTTCATCGAATAACAGAATTTCCCCATGTTGGATCTGAATGGAGAAGAATAGAGCCACTGCCTCATCAGCAAGCATGTCATAGGGAGTTGACTAATTGGGTGGCTTCCTTAGAAGTCGGAGTGCATCTACCCGAGCTGCAAGGAACAGCCAGCTTCACACAAATAAGTCAGTAAAACAGGTGTACATGCAAAACTCAGGCCCTGGCACAAAGCTAGAGTCCAAATGGACGAACAACGAGAACTTTCCACACAAACTTGCTGCCACAATGAACAATAAAAGAATGGCTGCCCTAACCTTCATATTTGAGCCATTTCATGCGGGTGTTCAAGGAAACGAGCGTGCAGACTATCTTGCTGACACTGTGGTTGTTATGGCTGGTCCAGTACTGCACAGAAGTAATGTTATCAATGCCATGCGCTGCACTTACCGTATGGAGGAGCACTTTAAAGGACATGACTCTGTATCCCTGTCTAGACTGATGGACATGGGGGTGCAGCCTGGAGCTGCAAGAAATGAACATTTCACTAAGGGGACAAGGCGTTTCATTAACCAACACAAAACAGGCATCATCGGTCGTTTTACACTTGTGGAGTTTTTTGAGGAGGAGATCGGAGCACCTGTGGATCTGTCTGGAGTGCTGTAATGATAATCCTTTCTAATCACTAATGAAAGAAAGATGAAGAAGAACAACAGAGTTGTGCTAGGCTCTGTAACCACATGATTGAGTCTATTCTTTAGATCAGTGGTTGCCAGTTAGCTAAGACCTGTGAACTCATCTTATTGTTCAAGTCTGCCATGGACCTCAGTCTTTGTAAAAGTAACAGTGAAGAACGTTTTACAATTCATAAATGTTAGAATCATATAATGGCTGTATGCATTCCGGAGCCCCATTGTGGGGAAAACAAGCATAGACTCACAGCCTCCTCAACAAGCGTGTCGCAGGGAGTCGACTAATAAAGGCAGTAATTAGCCGTTGTGGCAGCTCCTGGGGGCTTATATTAAAATCATGATGGTCACCTTGACTTTCTTGGATATTTCCGGGAACCAGTTGTAGGCTGGGTTGACCTTGGAGCTAAGTTGATTTTTCTCCCCGAATCTGCCAGAACCTTTGTACCAGTTGGTGTGGCTCCCTTTGCATATAACAATTTTTTCTCCCTCTGTAAATTGCCATGTTTCAAAATGATGTTTCTGATTTTCATCAGAAAGTCAGTTTGTGTCACTGGCAAAAGTCATGTGGAAACGATTAATAGTAAACAAACACAGACGCCATTTGTGCATAACTGTTGAAGTGTTTAGCCTTTTTTTTCCTTCCGTCTAAGAGCAGTTTGTACTATTTTATTTGTGTCTTTTCTTTAAACAGAACAGAGAGATTAGGGAGAAATGGCGTTGAAGAGATTAAGCGGCATCCATTTTTCAGAAATGATACGTGGACCTGGGAAAACATTCGCCAGAGTGAGTAAAATATAGAAAGGACATATGATCTTTTTGGAGTATATGTGTGTGAGTTGTGCATCTTCTTTTGTTGGCATCAATGGCCTCGGCATTGTGAATACACTTCCGTAATTCCGAGGTGCCAGGTTCATCCGAGCTGCTGACCTAGTGTTGGTTTCAACAGTGATATTGAGAACTGACTGTTTAGAAAGCAGTTGCAAACTACTGAATGTAAAATTATTTACTTAGTCGCTTCTTTTCTACCTTGGGGTGTAGAGGTTTGCCAGAGATTGCCAGACTTCTCTATCAGCAGCTTTTTTTGTGGCTTTGTTCCATTCCAGACCTCTGTCAGTCAGCGACCGTCAGATGTTGTCTTCCCAGCGGACCCTGGGTTTCCCTGGTGGTCCGGTTCCCAGGTTTTTAGTCTCACATGTCTGCCATGGTGGCTGATTTTCTCCCAGAATGTAAAATTACCTCGTGAAATCACAAACAGCTAAAACAAAAGTGCTGGGGTTTGCACTGCAATGTCCTGTAAAAGACACGCTACCAACTTTTTTGGTTTGTTTGTTTTGTTTTGTCTTTTTGTTTGTTTTGTATGGTGGCATTTCTTCTTGTATTTGATGATTGTATTTCTCATTATTTTGATGGTGTAAAAGTGGAAAAAAATTTTAAAACCCTGCACAACTTCCATACACAGCACACAAACATGTAATGAATAGTCACAAACAGTTTTTTTTTCTGCAGCCAAACATTTTACAGTTCGCTGTTTGTAATGCACATTATCCCCACCCTCTAGGTTAAAGGATTAGTGTTATTTTTTGTCTAAATAAATTGCTAATTTCTACATACACTGGGGACATTTAAAATTTGCAGTGCACACAATTTTATGTTCCTGTCTTCATTTGTCACTAAAAAAAAAAAAAAATCAAATGCTGTGTATTATTTCCTAAATACCTTTCATACAGTAAAGATGAGAGGTAGTGTTGTTACCCCTCATGCGGTAAGGGTGAGGGACAATGTTGTTACCCCTCATGCGGTAAGGGTGAGGGACAATGTTGTTACCCCTCATGCGGTAAGGGTGAGAGACAGTGTTGTTACCCCTCATGCAGTAAGGGTGAGAGACAATGTTGTTACCCCTCATGCGGTAAGGGCGAGAGACAGTGTTGTTACCCCTCATGCGGTAAGGGTGAGAGACAGTGTTGTTACCCCTCATGCGGTAAGGGCGAGAGACAGTGTTGTTACCCCTCATGCAGTAAGGGTGAGAGACAGTGTTGTTACCCCTCATGCAGTAAAGGTGAGAGACAGTGTTGTTACCCCTCATGCAGTAAGGGTGAGAGACAGTGTTGTTACCCCTCATGCAGTAAAGGTGAGAGACAATGTTGTTACCCCTCATGCGGTAAGGGTGAGAGACAGTGTTGTTACCCCTCATGCAAAAAAGGTGAGAGACAGTGTTGTTACCCTTCATGCAGTAAAGGTGAGAGACAGTGTTGTTACTCCTCATGCGGTAAGGGTGAGGGACAATGTTGTTACCCCTCATGCTGTAAGGGTGAAAGACAATGTTGTTACCCCTCATGTAAAAAAGGTGAGAGACAATGTTGTTACCCCTCATGCAGTAAAAGTGAGTGACCGTGTTGTTAGCCCTCATGCAGTAAGGGCGAGAGACAGTGTTGTTACCCCTTATACAATAAAGGTGAGAGACAGTGTTGTTACCCCTCATGCAATAAAGGTGAGAGACAGTGTTGTTACCCCTCATATGATAAAGGTGAGAGACAGTGTTGTAACTCATACAACAAGGGTGGTAGTGTTGGAGATCTGTTGAAACCAACCATTGTTGTGTAGATTATGCACCTGGTTGATTGATTGATCAATGAAGTATCACTTCACACTACTAGAGTCATACCTGGCATGGTATCACTGTAACCCTTTGTGTCATTTCATAACATATTTGTTCTTTCATACTCTCAGCTGTACCTCCAGTAGTGCCTGAACTGTCTAGCGATGTGGACACAAGTAATTTTGACGAAATCGAAAAAGACGAGGCTCCAGAAGAAACGTTCCAGTCTCCTAAAGCTTTTGCTGGCAATCACCTGCCTTTTATCGGTTTTACATACAGCAGAGAATGCGGGTAGGATTCAGTTTCTGTTGAAATGTAAAATACTGTTACTATTTTTTTAATTACTGGTATGGTGATAGTATGCTAAACTGATTGTACTTTTAGATCTGATTTAGATTGGTGAACATAGTTTTTTCTTGCTAACCTGACTTAATGTTGTGAAGTAATTATTCTCCCCATGTGAGTTCAGAAGCCTTATTTAAAGTAACCAAGAATAGATCTATTACCCCCTACAAGCATATTGTCAAGGCAACTAATGAAGGTTTTGCTGAAATCAGATGTTTTGGGCTGAAAGGCACAGATACAGCAAAACTATAAAACACAACACCATGTGCCAACTTGCCCTTTTAAAGCTTGAACACAAAAAAAAAAGGATTAATTATTCTTGTTGTCTGAAATTTTAGTGTTTTGAACTTCTTGTAAACCTGATTTGTCTTTTGAGGTCAATATCTTTGCTGTGCTGAATTGAATTGTATTGTCTTTTATTTTTAAGTTACACAGTCTGTAGCATTTGGTTGTATGTATTGTTAATGTCATCTATCAGTGTCTAATAGACTGTGTGCATTTTTCTTCTTCTTTTAAAATATAAGCAATTCTGTACATAGTTCTGATTCTGTTCTTTAGGTATAGAATAACATACATATTCAAGAACAGACTGACGAAAGTTTATGTCTAATTTTCGTTTCAGTTTACTGCAGATAAGTGGTAGTCCACCAAGTCGGCCGGTAAGTTTTATTTCTTTTAATATTGAAATGTTGAAATCGCTGTATTGAAGCTTAAACTGTGCTAGGTCACACAGTGTTACCATTTACTTTCCCCACCACAGAAGATCGGCAGATTCATAGGCATCACTTGCCACCTTCTGCTGTACATTTATATCTCATACATCTTCTTTTCTTCGTCAACAGTGGTGTCAGCATCTTTGGCGTCCTGCCGCTTTTCCTCCTCCACTTTCATCTTCCAGGAACCACATATCTCATACTTAACTGTGCAACAGTGTTGTTACCTTCTGTTTCTTTTGATTATATTGAATGAATGAATGAATCAAGAATTGACATCCCTGCACTCGGGGACATTCCCACACTTGCTCCATTTTCTTATCCAGAGGCCAGCGAAGAGTCAATGTGCTAGAAGTGCCTGTTGCAACCTGATTAAAAGTCCGCCTGTTTAACCCACAGGTGTATCTTCAACCCCCCCTCCCCCCCACCCCGGTGAATTAATCTGTCAGTGTATGGATACTCTGCCTATTCTTTTACACTGTCCACTTGATCCCAGAGAGAGCCTTCACCACTTCGGCTTTATCATAACGTAGCTCACCACCTTGAGGAGTGGCAGCAACCAGTCTGTCAGCCTGCTCATGACCCTGCGAATGTCCTAGAAAAAAAATCCAAAAGGTTAACCAATAATAATTATTTTCTCTTACACATGTAAGGACAGGTATAAGAATAATGAAGTGCATTCAAAATGTATTCATTATTTTTTGGGGGCCATTTTATGATATAATGAGAAGAGAAACTGGAACCTGTGTGTGAGATCTGGAAAGATATGTATGTATACAGAGATAGAGAATGACAGTGGGAGAAGATACCTGACAGCCTTTCATCATGTCATGGAAGGGTGGCAGCAGGCAGGCTGTTTATTAATATATATAGTTGATAACTGCTTGTCTTAGTCATTTTCTCATGTTCTCTCTCCCCCCCCCCCCCCCCCCCCCCCCCCCCCCACTTACAACAGCATTAATTCCACTAAATACTCTTCTTAAGTTTGGCACATGTGGCATTTTAAAATAAATATCTGAGAACAATCATGAACCTAAACGGGGGATGAATTGAAACAAAAATGAGACCAGAGAAATGTCTGGACAAATACCTATATCAACTACAATTAAAGAAAGAAGATGGAGATATATTGGGCACACTCTGAGACGAAATGAGCAAAAAATTACAAATGAAGCACTGAAATGGGGAACAAACTGTCTGAAAAACAAGAGGATGTCCAAGGGAAACATTAAGAAGAAAAAGCTAAAAATGCTAGGTTGAACTCCGTGTCAGAAATCAAAAGAGTTGCATGCAATAGAGCAAAGTGGAGGAATCGACTGCAAGCCCTATGTGACATATAGCAACGCACAAAAGAGGATGATAATGAACGTGTGGCATGAGAGATAGTGTGTCTAACAATTTACTATTGTAACCACTGTGCATTTATACTGTAAGCTGTGTTTTTTTTTTTTAGCAGAGTGATAATTCCTCAGTGAGCAGATTAGAGGAAGAAATCAGACTGTTAAAAGAAGAAAGCAGAAACTTAAGAGCGAGCAAGGAAGAATTGGATAAAAAATGCCAGTAAGCTTTTAATTTTGTATTAGATTGGTTGAGCGCTTTTGTAAGCTCATTGATGCTTCATCTCTCTAGGAATTTTTAGATACGATGATACAAAGAATGGAAGCCGTGGTTCCACATTGCTCCACTAAGTCCACATTAAGGTGAACTTTAAAATTTACTTAAACTTCTACGTCGACCTATCCTAAAAGGGTACACTTCTGGACTTTAATCTTATTCAAGAAGTTGAGTTTTGCATACATATCCATTTTACAGATCTGGCTTATTTATGTACAGCCTGTTGGTTCCTTGCATTTGAGACATATGCACTCCAACTTTGAAGGAAACCCCTAATTGACTCTTATGACATGCTTTTTGGGGAGGCAGTAGGTATAACCCCCTCCCCCCTCCCCCTCCCCCACTATGGGGAACCGGTACCCACACGGAGATAATCATTTTCAGGTGAGAATCTCAGTGACCAGTGCAGTGGCAGCTGTGTGTGCTAGCCACTGTGCTATAGAATCACCCTCTAGCGAACGTAACTAGTAGATGTATCATTTCTGTGTCTATTTAGTGCTAGCCACATACTTTTTACAGACCATTTGGCACTTGATGGATGATCTGGTCATATCATTCCAGCCATCGTTACTTCCCAGGACATTTCTTCAAACTTAATGTAGGCTAGGTCGACCTGAGAACCCAGATAGATTTGATTGAGTATTTGAACACATCGCCACTAGACCAGCAGGCATTTGGGCTAGTCATTGCTACCACACTAGACCAGCAGGCATTTGGGCTAGTCATTGCTACCACATCTCTTCATGAATGAGTCATTCAGACATCTCCTCTCCCCATGTGGGTTCTGGGACCCAGCTCTGGAGAGAAACTTAAAAAAGGAAGAGACCCACCGTCTCCAACAAGCATGTCATAAAAGATAACTAATTAGAGATGTTTCCTTCGCAGTCGCAGTGTATCTGTCAGAGATTAGAGGAACCAACAGTCTGCAGACAAATAAGCCAGGCCTGTAAAATTTGTGTGATGCAAAACTCAAGTTCTGGAATAGGATTAACTCTACCAGACCTGAGGCCCTGAACCCAACTGTCCTCTATACTTGAGCTCCTGGGCATTAACACAGAAAAACCAACATGATATACAAAAATATTAGTTACATGCAAACAAGTGGTTAGAATAAGATGAAACTTTGAGGCATTGTAGAAAATAGGTTTACCTTTCATCTAGTGCCAATATTCCACCTTTGTTTGCCAACCCACCCAGCAGGATCAGCCTTGTTTTACAAAGTGAGCACCATATGTTGCTGTTTGAGGGACACACCCCTTTCTCTTACTATCAATCTAGTTTTAAATCCATAATTTCCCAGATTCTCCTCATAACTCGAGCTCTCACTGACTGTGTCACTTCAACTGGGCACATATTCTTCTTGAAATTCTGACTCCTCAGAGTCTGAACCAACCAAAGTATTGATCACCTGTTTGACTGTGAAAAACCTAGACCTACTTCACTTTCCTGTAGAAGTGCTTAGTTCATCAGCCGCTCGTTTCATTGTAAATTTTCAGAATTTTCATGTTAAACCACACAAAGTAAATCCAAACACGTGTGCAGTCATTCGCAATGACTAACCACGAGGTTTGATCACGATTGGTTGGTTATTATTAGTTGTGACGCATTTTATCAAATAGTACGTGAAGTACCAAAAGTTAGGTACAGCGGTTTAGCAGCAGATTAAGACATTACCAGAAAAGCAGTACAGCGGTCTGACAGATTTAAAGACCCATAGTGAAGTGACGAACAACCAGAACTTTTCCCCAGAGTTTGCAGCCAGTGACCAGAAGATTTCCCTGGAGTTCACAGCGGGTGAATGCTTTTCTTGAAAGCTTTTTATGTATAAGTCTGGTATTATCTTCGGTATCCTTGTAGACTTGTTTGAAGCTATAATTTCTTGTTTATTTAGGCTGAAAACTGAAGAACTGGACCGCCTCTCACAGGAGTATTCAATGCTGAAGCTGGAGAGTGTGGAATATGAACGAAACATTGTGTACGCAAAGCATGATTTGAAAGAGGTAAGAAGTATTGTTAACCTTTTGTCATCATCTTCATAAACCACTTCTGCTGTTAAACGTCGTGGGGAGGAATAATTTGCGATCCAGTGCACGTTGGCTGCCACTGGCTATTGTCATGCCATGAAGGCGTAGAGTGTCTTTAATGTTGTTGATCCATATTTTTCGCGGCCGTCCTCTTGCTCTTGTAGTTGATCTTCTGAGATGTAGTGCTTGTGATGGTATTTGATCTTGCTGCACTCTAACGAGATGGCCAAACCACTTGATCTGCTGTTTCTCGATGAATCTAGTACAAGGTGTCGTTCCCACAATTTGCCTAATAGTTTCATTATTCACTCGATCTCGTATGGTTAGGTTGGCTGCTTTTCTCAGGCACCTCATCTCGCAGGTGGTAATTTTGCGTATATGGGCTTTAGATGGTGTCCATGTTTGGCACTGGTAGCTTAATGTTGGAATAAATATGCTATTAATAATCTGTCTCTTTGCACTCATAGTTATGCTTGGATGTCTCTTAACCCACTGACTACCAAGCCCATTAACCCTTGCATTTCCCCAGATACCACGTATTTTAGTGTTTACTAAAAATGCCATAGCTTCACAACTATTTGATATAATCTCACAATATTTTGTATTTTTGCACCAAACTGAATGAAGAACAAATTTTAAGAAAAAAAAGCTGTTTAATTTGTTTTGCATCATCATCATGTGGCTGTAGATTAGTGCAAAAAAAGGCAACCGAAAAAAAATCTTTTATCTGACAACAATAAAGACTAATAAAAATGTCTTATTTTCGAAAAATATTTAACAAAAATGTATAATATTTTGTATTTTTTGCACAAAATTAAACCAAGAACCCATTTAAAGAAAATAAAAATAAGGTTTACTCTGACATAGTCATCATCATCATGTGGCTGTAGATTGTTGCAAAAAAGGCAACTGAAAATCTTTTATCTGACAACAATAAAGACTGATAGTGATGATTTTCTTTTCAAAAATATTCAACAAACATATATTACATTTTGTATTTTTGCACAAAATTGAACCGAGAACAATGTGAAGACAAAAAATGGGGTTTACTTTGTCTGCCATAATCATCATCATCATGTGGCTGTAGATTGTTGCAAAAAAGGCAACTGAAAAATCCTTTATCTGACAATAATTCAGACTCCCAAAAAATGTCACAGCTTCACAACTGTTCAATATCACTTATCCTATCTGATATTGTTTGCACCAAATTAAATAGATAACAAATATCAAGACATATGTAGATTTACTGTTTTATATCATCATCATGTGGCTGTAGATATGGTGCTGAAAAGGCAACAGACAAATCTGTTATCTGACAACAATATATAGAAAACGCCCCCGTGACGTGATGGTGGCAGCAAATAATGAGTGGATAGATGAATATATAGACTCCGGTAGTCTGAAATAGACGGCTTTTTCACATCACATGTGACGCAACAGTACAAGAAACCATGTTATTTCATTTGGGGTTGTGTGTTTCCAGTTCTTGGGAAAACAGGTGTCTGGTTTCGCACCAATCTTTGCCTCAGCATAACGGTTTGTTTCTTTAGCAAACACAGCCAAAATTTCTTTACTGAAGAAAATATTCAGTGGTTCATTTGTTCCTGCTGGCAGAAATAAACCAAAAGTGCCAGTAAATGGGGGTACTCCAGGAAAGCCTTCTAAATCACAATGCCAGTCATCAACCATTTGGGGGCGTGGCACATCTTCTCCGGACTCGTTAGATGATGATGATTATGAATCAAAAGCGGCAATGATATCTTCGTCATGTGCAGACTCACGCACAAAATCTTTATAATCTGTGGGCTTTGACTGAATACTCTTACAAGAACTATCAGCATCATAAACTGGGGCACCAGTACTTGCAGCCGACAACACTGTTTTTGTCAGACTTGACTTCGAAGCTTCACACTGTCGTTTTACAGTCGACGATGTTTTGAATGGCACTTCGTTAAATTTATTATAGTCATAGCCATCAAACTGTTCAGAAGTGTCTTCAAATTCACTTTTTGAAGCAAAATCAAGAAAATCGAATGCATCATTAGAAAAATTAGGAGAGATATGGCCACCACGATGGTTCCAATAATTTGACGCCATGATGAATTTTCATCAATGTCTCACCGTCATGGGAGCTAACTAAAAAAATTCGTCAAATATTTACTTGAAGCACTACGAAGTTATTTCCCTTAATTAACCATACAGAAATGAATAAGCTAGAGGTTTCAACTAAATCCATCATAAAAATCACAATTTTAACATGACGGCAAGCGTCCAAAGCTAAAATCGCAAAGGGTGTGACGTTGGCAGAAGGAAGTAAACGTCGCCTCGTCGCATTACGTGCGACGCTGGTAGTCAGTGGGTTAATAATGGTGACAATTGGTATATAAGTGCACTTGCTTTCTGACATCTGGTTTCTATTTCTCTGTCAATTCTACCATCTTCTGTGATCATACTTCCTAGATATTTAAACTCCCTAACTTGATTCAGGGCAGAACCATTCAGCTGTATGTGTAGTGGGGCAGAATGTCTACTAACTTGCATTGTTTCAGTTTTGTTTACATTGATCTTCATGTTGTATTTACTATATTTACTGTTAATGTGGTCTTGCAGTCTCTGTTCTTCAGGGTAGAACAAGCACTGGTCGTCGGCAAACAGTAGTTTGTTTAATGTGGGTGAATCGATTACTTCTCCTGATGTATGTACTTCCTCATGATTATAAAGGTCTATGTTGTCTGTATCATAACTTGCTTCTTTAGATATTCTGTCTATATAGATGATAAATAAAAGTGGGAAGAGCACACATCACTGTCTCACACCTGTGTTGACTGTGAACATATCTGATATGCCTTCGTGTGTTTTTACTGCACTTTGGCTTGTGTGGTACATGGCTATGATGTTCTCTGGTAACTGTCCTTGTACCCCATAATTCTCAAGAACAGACCACAGTTTGTTTCTTTCCACTCTATCAAAAGCTTTTTCCTGATCTATAAACACAATATTCTGTTTGGTATTATACTCAATGGCTTTCTCACACACTTGCCTCAGAGTGAATAATGCATCTGTGCATTCTCTGCCTTTTCTGAAACCGAATTGTGATGCACTCAGTTGTTGTTCTGCTATGGGTCTAACTCTTTGTTCTAGTAATTTGGCGTACATTTTTCCTACGTGACTCAGTAGTGATATACCTCTGTATGCTTCACATTCTCTCCTATTACCTTTCTTTTTTCCATATCAGTACTATTAATGTACTTAATAATTATTAATGTACTTGTATTAACCTTTTGTGTGTGCTTTTCTTGCACCTTCTCCCCTGTCATATATTTTTGCAAATTTACCTTTCTCCTCTAGTGTGTTTGTATCTGTAGTTTCCATTTTAAAATACCCTGTGTCTACATCTAGCTTGTAATACATCTATTCACCACCAACTAGTGCAGAACCGGACAGTCTATTCGCCTGCTCCTTCCCAACACACCAGCTGACCTGGAGATAGTATCCAAATGATGCTAACTACCTGTGACTTCTGAAGCGATTCTTGCCACTCTGCATGGAGCATGCCTGTCTCCACCTTTCTCAACAAACTCTGTGAGTCAGTTACAATTGCGACATGTGTGTACAGCTGATTCTCAAGCCAGCAAAAGGCAGCAGTGACTGCCTCCACCTCCAGTCTTAAACTAGACGTTGTGATATCATATGCAAGGCTTTTTTGCACATCAATTAGTTTTTGCTGTGAACCACTATGCACTTCATCTTCCTCTCAACACATAGCCATCTGAATAGATAATTGCATGAACTGGGCAGGAATTGTTAGGAATAATTTGTTGAACTTCTGATTCTGCTTCATCAGCTGGCCACTGGCAACCTAAAGTGATTAGAACTCTACACAATTCTGGTTCTTATTCACGCACCTTTACTTGCTCATCCCCTCCCCCAAATTCGTCAAGCCCGCACACGTCTAATTGTGTCTTCATCGTGCGCCATCCATGACCTTCCTCTTTTCAGTCTGACTCTGGGGTGATAGGGTCAAGTCACCTCTCATGACTTGCATTGTAGATTACAGTGTTGCCATTCCATGAAGCCCTGAGTAAGGCACGCATGATATTTGTGCAGTTGTCTTGTGATATTTCTTCTGTCTTGTATGGTTTCTGGGCCCTATTTGGGGGGGGGGGGGAGAATAGACCCATCAACCTCCACCTCCCTACCCAACAAGCATGTCATACAAGGCGACATACAAGGTGTCAGCCGCCTTTTTCAGTGTGAAGACAGGAGAAGAACTTTCTGTTATATATATATATATATACATATATATGTTATCTTATTCTTTGATTAATTCAAACTGTCTTATTCTTGTAGAAGTAATGAGAATGCTTGGTATTTGACAGACACAGAGAAAGTTGGAAGTAGAAGCAGACAACAGAAAGAAGGCTGAGATTATGCTGAAGGAGAAAGAAAAGCAGCTTGAGTATGAGTTCAGTACCAGACAACAAATTACAGACAACACAGTTCACTCCAAAGAGAAAATCTCAAATCTGGAGAAAATGGTGAGTTTCTTTGCAGTATATCTGCCATTGTTAACAAAGTGAATAGTAAACAGTTTTAATTAGTTCATATTCAATCACTGTTTCTCCCATTTGGCTTGTGTGGTTCCGTTTTGGAGGGAAAAAGGAGACACTGCCTTCCCAACAAGCATGTCGTATAAGAGTCGGCTAACTGGGGCCTTCCTCGAAGTCCGAGGGCACCTGCCTGAGAGGCTAGGAACCAACAGTCTACATACAGATAGGCCAGATCTGTAAAACGGATGTGCACGCAACACTCAGGTTCTGGAATAAGATTGGAGTCTACAGGTAGATAAACAGCAAGAACTTTCCACTGAAGCTTACAACTAGTGGACAAGAAGAAGAATAGAGGCAGGCACTGCCTCCGTAACAAGCATGATGTAAAAGGTGACTAATTAGGTGTTGTTTCCTTCAAAGTCAGAGTGCATCTGCTTGAGAGGTGAGGGACCAACAGTCTGCACATAAATAAGCTAGATATTTAAAATGGATGTGCATGCCGAAAGTCCAGAAGTGAACATAAACCACAACTTTCAGCCAGAATTTACAGTGAATACTACAGAGAAGAAAAAGAAGGATCACTTTTTGTGGAAACAGATTTTTTCCTATAACAGAATACCACGTCAGCGTTTGACCAAGTCTTGTGATATTGATACAGACGTTTGCTTTATCAATAGGTTACACAAATTGTAGTCGTTATTAAGACATGGAAACATATGTATGAGCGCCAAGAAACAGATTATAAATAGTATATTTATACCAACAGTTTACCACCAGCGCCAGACTTGCACATTATGAAAGGCTAACCTATATAAAATTAAAACCTGTGAAATGAGATGCCTGAGAAAAGCTGCCAACTTAACCCTTCGAGACAAGGTTAGAAATTATGGCTCTCCTTTAAATCATTCCCCAAAATAGCGGCTTTAATATGATGGCGTTCGAAAATATCCAGAAATATGCGAATGCGAGTCAGTTCTATTAAAAATATATGTGCTGACTCCGGATAACGAAACAGGGTCTCGGCAATACATTACTTGCCGACCTGCTTCTGCGAGTGTGCCTCACCGCCGAGCGTATCCCCCGTGCCGCGGATGGGGGCTAAACTAAATGGCTGGGACTCACGTGCGACAGCTACCGCATCTCCTGCAACTTTTTCCAATTACTGTACTCGTGAGTCCCAGGCACCTAGTTTAGCCCCATCCACGCCGCTACGCCCGGCGCAGGGGATACGCTCGGCGATGAGTTTAATCGCGTTTGGCGCATGCCGACAAGTCTGACATCTACCGCTGCTAAATCCTCCAGTCGGAAGAACACAGTATTGCTAATCGGCTTTCATCATCTGTAATGTCTCCAAATTGGTCAACGGTCGCTAAAATCATCTGCTAGTATCGCCTGCAGAAACGCTCAAAATTGTTGTTAACGGTCGGTATTTATCGTCTGCTACTAGTACCGTGTGCAAATGTGGATATTGATTGTCAAGTTATCCTAGTTTTGCCGTGATTTGTTCCTTGGCAGAAAGCCCATATTTTAGATATACGCGAACACCGTCCTTCGGATATTTTTGGATATTTTATGGCCAGAATGTGGCATGCCACCATTTTGGGGAATGATTCAAAGGAGCGCCGAAATGATATTATCAGACAGACTGAAGGAACAACACCATGCAGCAAATTCGTTGAGAAACAGAAGATCAGATGGCTTGGTCATTTAGTAAGAATGCAGCCAGAACAACTATCAACGCAGGCGCTACACATGAACATATCTGAAGTGAAAGCAAGAGGGTGCCCTAGGATAACATGAGTTGATGACATTATATAGCTTCTACATCGACACAGAATGACATTAGCCATTGCTGCCCATCAAGCAGTGGGTCGCAAACTGTTTCTCCCCACAACGCTTAACGGCTGAAGTGGAAATTTCACTATTTTAGTCCACAGATCAACATCATGGTACACGGGTGTAAATCATAAGTGTTACTTTTTACTTCTAACTCAAACCTGAGTCTGAAGAATCTCAGCTCAGTGCAAATTGATGATGATGATGATGATACAAATTGCAGTCATCATTTTATTGCAGGTCTTTTGCACAACATTGCTCTCATCATAGCAAGTTAGAAATCAACTCAGCCCCTTGCCAATTTTCCACTTTCATGCCCACAGTGTCCTCAATTTTCTGTGTCCATTGCCGTGTTGGTCCACCCATGCCTCTTCTGCCATGAACTATGCTTCCTATTACTGTTCTGTCCAAACCATTATGATTTTTAATGAAGCTGAAATATTTCAATTTCTGAGAAATGATAGTGTTACTGAGCCAGTTTCTCTCGATCTTCACAGTCTGAACAAATGAATTGACAAGATACAGCAAAATATGCAGGGCAATAAATTGTGCAATGAATTGTTTGTGTCCGCACTATTTAAAATTACAATGATAAAACATTGTTTTGAAATGAACTGTTATAATGTATAAAGAATTGTCACTTAGGGCTTATGACATAACGGTTGGTCACATGAATAACGCAGTGACAGTGATACTTGATACCAATATTGAGATGTCACTTAATTTGTTTGTGGTGGTCAAATGTCAGAGAAAGTGCTGGAAAAATAACTGTCTTGTCAAACGTGCACCTTTCTAGACATTTGTCTGTACTGGTGCTGCATATAAAATGTTGGTATGTGAGGGATTCCACTTGTCATGTTTAGCCACTCAGTTCATTCAGCATTACAAACATCATGTTTTTAGTATAACATCAAGACTTTCTCTCTTTGAATGCCTGTTTGTTTACACTTCTGCAGAAGAAGAGAAATATCACTAAGGAGCATAGGCCATCAACAAGTGATTGAAAAGCCATGTGTAGATTTAGTCATTGTTACCATATTTTGCAGTTACAGTTTTCTGTGGGATGAGTTAAATCACGCCAGCCTCAGTAAGACACCTTTTAGGGCATGCATAGATTACAGTGGTACTGTTTTTCTTCTTCTTCTTTTTCCTTCTCCTCCTCCTCATGATGCTGCTTGTTGTTCTTCTTCTTCATCTTCAGTTTTCATTTTAAAATGGTGGTTAGCATGATGTGTTGTGGCTTACAGCCAGGCTGCGATACCTGCACCTTTTGACCCAACTCATTAGATTTCAGCAGACGCCTAATTAATCACCTTTTACGACATGCTTAGTATGGAGCAGTGGGTCTTGTCTTTTTTCCCTCAGAAAGGGGCCCCAGAACCCACATCGGGGGGGGGGGGGGGGGGGGGGGGGTGTTAATGTCTTTGCTACCCTTATGGGTACTAGCTATACTCAGGCAATGGCAGTGTTGGCAGCAGAATTAATTTGGCTCTCCTGTCAACAACGGCCAGTAGACAACAGTCGACGGCCGGTTAGTCGGAGTTCTGTCCCCTGGCTGCAGTGCTATTACAGAGTGGACAGGAGGGAACGAAACAAATGACATAATTACTGTGTGTTGGCGATAGACAGCGTGCACTGCCCTGCTATAATCATACGGTTACGGTTTGGGTTAGGGGTAGGGTTTGGGTTAGGGTTAAGTGTAGGGTTAGGATGTGGGTTGGTTACGGTTAGTGTCGCCGCATCTCGTCTTCGCACAAACTCATCGTAGCAACCCACACCCTAACCCTAACTTTAAACCTAACCCAAACCCTACCCCTAACCCAAACCCTAACCCTACCCCTAACCCTAGGGCACTGCACGCTGTCTATCGCGGACACACAGTAAATATGTCACTTGTTGTGTTCCCTCTAGTCCACTCCGTAATGTGTCGCAAGAAGCGGTAATTGAACGCGGTCGCTACTTTGAGTCGCAGCGCGGGTCTGCCAGGCATTTCGACCTCACTGTGTTTTTTGATTCGTGCCGTCTCCAGTGTGTAATAGCACTGCAGCCAGGGGACAGAACTCCGACTAACCGGCCATCAACTGTTGTCTACCAGCCCTAAATGACAGGAGAGCCATTAATTTTCCTGTTTTATTCAAGAAAATGGCATAATGGGGATAAATGAATAGAGGCAGAGAAAAAGAAACGTGAGGAAAGGAAAGAGAATGAAGTTTAAAAATTTTAAAAAAAAGATGTGGTGGACTGGGGGTGAGCTTCACGATAGAGAAGGAAATGATGGCTCGTCTTGAGTTGTTTTGATGGCCTGTGCTCCATTGGGAGAATAAATGGCATAAGGAGAGGAAGAAAAAATAAAAGACACGCAAATAACCGTAGCTTCAACACTTTTCACACACACAGGTGAATGATTTAAAGGAGAAACTGAGGCAGGAAATGGAGTCGAGCAATAAACAAAAGAAGCTGTACACAGAGCTTCAGCAGCGCCACAACATGACGGAGCAGAATTACGCTGACCTCAGCAACAAGTATCAAGAGCTACAGTCATCCAAGCAATCCCTGCTGAAAGATAACTATGCACTTCAGTCTTCCCTTGACGCAGAGAGAAATGCTAGGTTGACAGAGTCTTCCAGAGCTCAAGAATTAGCAGGTAAGTTACTTTTGTGTGTGTGTGTGGGTTAGTATAGAATGTAATGACTACCGCGTTTCCTTGAGAATAAGACCAGGTGTTAAATTAGTTTTTTTTTTTGCTCCAAATGACGCCTTATGGCTTATTTCAGGGGATTTCTTTCTTTGTTATTGAACAAAAAATTAACATTTATTAAAGTACAGAAATTTACATAATTTCAATTACAGACATCTACATTTATTCTAATACAGTCGTGTTATTTTGTTTTGGAACATCTTGATAAATTTGTAATGTCCATCAAGTATGTCTATTAACAAAAGCTGTTTGTCTGGCTGAAAATCTGAACTATGGCTCATATTTAAGGTAGGGCTTATATTACGAGCATCCTGAACATTCATGCTGGACTTATTTTCAGGTTAGGTCTTTTTTTCTGGAAAACAGTAAATTTCGTTGGTGCTTAAATGTGAGCAGAAAAGAAGAATATGACCCTTTTCCTAGCACTTATCATGTACGTAATATGGTTCTAGACCAGTAGGCTTTTGATGAATGATGTCAGCATTTTTCTGGCCACCTTCACTTCTCATTATTTTTTTCCTGATAACTCATTTTAGGCAGGGTCACCTTGAGAGTTAATTATTTAAAACTAACTCAATTCAGATCCGAACCCAAGGCCTTTGAGCCAGCAGGCAGGCATCTTGCTACTATGCTTTCATGGCTCCATAAAGATTTGTTTTAGTTTATACAGGGGTGAATTAAGTTTGTGATAAAACAAAAAGTTGTTTAGATAAATGATGAATGAAACAATCCTTTTTTTGCCATCAGAGTAGCAAGCATATGATGCTGGGTCCCAGACCTACTTGATGGGTGATGTGGTGAGCATGTCTGGCTGCCTAGTTTTCAGATTATATCCTAAAAACTGTTGTTCCGTCCTGGGTATTCACAGCAGTTATAGGTGTCAAGAGAATGTCTTGTGAACTGAGATAGTCTTATTATATACTATATTCAAGGTACTTTATTAATATCCTACCCCAAACAGGGGAAATCCACAGGTCACGGGACAGTCTAATATTTCAGGGGGTGGTAGATAGGCTGCACGCACTCGTGGGACCTAGGCTGCATGCATTCGTGAGACCCAGGCTGCACTCTTTCATGGGATGTAAGTGAGTTGGGGTTAAGGCCAGTTCTAGATGTTTTGATGTTGTTAAAAGCATCAGAATGCCGGGAAACCCAGTCTTACCACCCTTGAAAATGTTGGACTGTCATGTGTCGTCATCTGGGGTAAGATAATAAAGAACCATATTCTATAATATATTCACTTTCTCTCTACAGACAGACTACAGGCCTTGTATAATGGGCAAGAAGAATTCCAGAAGAAGGAGCGGTCCTACATCCAAGATATCCAGCACATGCAGTCAAAGTTGTACCAGTTAGAGAAGGTGAATTTCTGCTCCAGACATTTTCCCATGCATTCATCAAAAGTGTGAAGTTTCACATTCATGATCATATTTAAAAAAAAAAACAACTTTAAATTGTTATAGATAAACACGTAAATGCGCACGCACACACACGCACGCATGTACGTGAAGACACACTCAGAGCCATTTTATTTACTGTACATTTTCACATAAATGATCATCAAATTTGGTCACCCCGAAATGTCCTGGCCAACGGGGCTCTGGTGAAGTTGCGACAGGCCTAGCAAGCTGGCAATGGATTTATTATCGCTACAGAAATCAAAATGAGATATAAACGGTAGAGCACGGGGTAGACCAAGAAAAAGATGGAAGGATAACATCAGAGAAACTCTACAACAGCACGATGTGCCTATGGTCGAGGCAACCAGAAGAGCTAGAAACAGAACCTTATATCTCCCTCGACACCCGCAGCGGTGAAAGAGGAAGTGAAGAAGAAGAAGAAGAAGATCATCAAGTAACCATACCATATCACATACATATGGTCATCTTATTAACTGTCTTTAATCATGTTTATGATCATCAAGTGGCTAATACATTTTTACGTATATGTTTTATCAAGTAACTACATTTTCACTCATATAGGGTAATGATATTGGCTGTATACATGTATGTGCATATACTCATCAAATTACATTTTGCAACATATGATCATAGATAATAATATTTTCATATAAATTATCATCAAATAACTACAAATCCTTTTCAGAATTTGTCAAGTATAGAACTTGAACGTGATAGTTTCAAGACCAAATGGGAGGCAGAAAAACAAGCACATAAAGAGACTGTAGAAGAATATATGGCGAACAAATCACGGGAGATCATTACTGGCAGTGCCAACTCAGATGCTGTTAGAGGTATAAAACTGGTTACTTTGTTAAGTGAAACGTTTTTGTTTGTTGAGTTAAATTTCTTAATGACTGGTTATTTTGTTCAGTAAAACTGGTAACTTTGTTGAATAAAATTAGTTACTTTGTTAAGTTTAATTGCAAATTTTAAGGATTACTCATTACTTTGTTAAGTAAAACTGGCTACTTAAAGTAAACATTTTTGCTAATCGAATAAAACTTGTTACTTTTGTTAAGTTAAAGTACTTTATTAAGTAAAATCTGTTACTTTGTTAAGTAGAACTGCTTACTGGGTTAAGTATAACTGCTTACTTTGTTTAGTTAAACTGCTTACTTTGTTTAATAAAGCTGCTTACTTTGCTAAGTTACTTTGTTAAGTAAAACTGCTTTTATTGTTAAGTAAAGCTGCTTACTTTGTTAAGTTTAACTGCTTACTTTGTTAATAAAAGCTGCTTACTTTGTTAAGATTTATCTTTGCCTAGTGCAACAAAGCTGTGTTTATTTTTAGAGCTCCAGATAAAACTAGACCAGGAAAAGGTTTTGAGACAAAAGCTGGATGCAAAGTTGTTGGAGGCGGAAAAGAGGAACAGTGAACTCTCAGTTGATGTAGCACAGCTAACACAGAGTAACCAGTCCTTGAAAGCAGAACTCAAAATGGAGATCGATAAGGTTAGAAGAAATTGGGCTGAGATATCTGTAACGTATCTGAGGTATCTATAGCATATCTGGGTATCTGTAGCATATCTGGGTATCTGTAGCATATCTGGGTATCTGTAGCATATCTGGGTATCTGTAGCATATCTGGGTATCTGTAGCATGTCTGGGTATCTGTAGCATGTCTGGGTATCTGTAGCATGTCTGGGTATCTGTAGCATGTCTGGGTATCTGTAGCATGTCTGGGTATCTGTAGCATGTCTGGGTATCTATAGCATGTCTGGGTATCTGTAGCATGTCTGGGTATCTGTAGCATGTCTGGGTATCTGTAGCATGTCTGGGTATCTGTAGCATATCTGGGTATCTGTAGCATATCTGGGTATCTGTAGCATATCTGGGTATCTATAGCATGTCTGGGTATCTGTAGCATATCTGGGTATCTGTAGCATATCTGGGTATCTGTAGCATATCTGGGTATCTGTAGCATATCTGGGTATCTGTAGCATATCTGGGTATCTGTAGCATGTCTGGGTATCTGTAGCATGTCTGGGTATCTGTAGCATATCTGGGTATCTGTAGCATGTTTGGGTATCTGTAGCATGTCTGGGTATCTGTAGCATGTCTGGGTATCTATAGCATGTCTGGGTATCTATAGCATGTCTGGGTATCTATAGCATGTCTGGGTATCTGTAGCATATCTGGGTATCTATCTGTAGCATGTCTGGGTATCTGTAGCATATCTGGGTATCTGTAGCATGTCTGGGTATCTGTAGCATGTCTGGGTATCTGTAGCATGTCTGGGTATCTGTAGCATATCTGGGTATCTGTAGCATATCTGGGTATCTGTAGCATATCTGGGTATCTGTAGCATGTCTGGGTATCTGTAGCATGTCTGGGTATCTGTAGCATATCTGGGTATCTGTAGCATATCTGGGTATCTGTAGCATGTCTGGGTATCTGTAGCATGTCTGGGTATCTGTAGCATGTCTAGGTATCTGTAGCATGTCTGGGTATCTGTAGCATGTCTGGGTATCTGTAGCATGTCTGGGTATCTGTAGCATATCTGAGTATCTGTAGCATATCTGGGTATCTGTAGCATGTCTGGGTATCTATCTGTAGCATATCTGGGTATCTGTAGCATATCTGGGTATCTGTAGCATGTCTGGGTATCTGTAGCATGTCTGGGTATCTGTAGCATATCTGGGTATCTGTAGCATATCTGGGTATCTGTAGCATGTCTGGGTATCTGTAGCATGTCTGGGTATCTGTAGCATGTCTGGGTATCTATAGCATATCTGGGTATCTGTAGCATGTCTGGGTATCTGTAGCATATCTGGGTATCTATCTGTAGCATGTCTGGGTATCTGTAGCATGTCTGGGTATCTGTAGCATATCTGAGGTATCTATAGCATATCTGGGTATCTGTAGCATATCTGGGTATCTGTAGCATATCTGGGTATCTGTAGCATGTCTGGGTATCTATAGCATATCTGGGTATCTGTAGCATATCTGGGTATCTATAGAATGTTTGGGTATCTGTAGCATATCTGGGTATCTGTAGCATATCTGGGTATCTGTAGCATATCTGGGTATCTGTAGCATGTCTGGGTATCTGTAGCATGTCTGGGTATCTGTAGCATATCTGGGTATCTGTAGCATATCTGGGTATCTGTAGCATGTCTGGGTATCTGTAGCATGTCTGGGTATCTATAGCATATCTGGGTATCTGTAGCATATCTGGGTATCTGTAGCATATCTGGGTATCTGTAGCATATCTGGGTATCTGTAGCATATCTGGGTATCTGTAGCATATCTGGGTATCTGTAGCATGTCTGGGTATCTGTAGCATGTCTGGGTATCTGTAGCATGTCTGGGTATCTGTAGCATATCTGAGGTATCTATAGCATATCTGGGTATCTGTAGCATGTCTGGGTATCTGTAGCATGTCTGGGTATCTATAGCATATCTGGGTATCTGTAGCATATCTGGGTATCTGTAGCATATCTGGGTATCTATCTGTAGCATGTCTGGGTATCTGTAGCATATCTGGGTATCTGTAGCATATCTGGGTATCTGTAGCATATCTGGGTATCTATAGCATATCTGGGTATCTGTAGCATGTCTGGGTATCTGTAGCATGTCTGGGTATCTGTAGCATGTCTGGGTATCTGTAGCATGTCTGGGTATCTGTAGCATGTCTGGGTATCTATAGCATGTCTGGGTATCTGTAGCATATCTGGGTATCTGTAGCATATCTGGGTATCTGTAGCATATCTGGGTATCTATCTGTAGCATGTCTGGGTATCTATCTGTAGCATGTCTGGGTATCTGTAGCATATCTGGGTATCTGTAGCATATCTGGGTATCTATCTGTAGCATGTCTGGGTATCTATCTGTAGCATGTCTGGGTATCTATCTGTAGCATATCTGGGTATCTATCTGTAGCATGTCTGGGTATCTATCTGTAGCATGTCTGGGTATCTATCTGTAGCATGTCTGGGTATCTGTAGCATGTCTGGGTATCTGTAGCATGTCTGGGTTCATCATGGTATCCATTCAACATCACAGCATTCAGGACAAGCCCATATCAGCTCCGTCTTATTCCTGTGGTATGTATGGACAGTCAGACGGGCTTAAGAGCTTCCTTATGGTAAGATTGATGAGAAAAGATCACGGGGAAGGCAAAGTGATAAATACCTGGATGGCTTGGCCATGTGGATAGGGATGAGACGAGACCTGACCTGATCCGTGATTCAGATCTCAGATCATGTGATATGGCAAAGCATGGCTGCCTGCACTCATCGACAGGGCACATTCTGATGGTAATGATCTAGTTCATTTAAAAAAAAAAAGACAAACATGTACAATACATAGATAAATCCTAATTATAGTCAGCTTGGAAATGCTGGTTAACTAACCGGCGCATGCTGGTGTGTTGGGGAATGAACAGGCGGACAGACTGGCTGGCTCTGCACAACTTGGTGGAATACTGATACATGATAAGGCAGACGTGGTTAGTGCCTTGTGGGAGAACGTGTACAGTTTGGAGGAGCAGATGGATTACCACAGTCTGGTGAGATTGATGCAGCGGGGAGTGACGAGAGGTTCTGGCAGATGCTCAAGGCTCCGAGGAAAGGCAACACGAACATTTAATCAGAATGCTACTGGCACCATTAGTATCAGAACTCTTCGCTGGCTGCTAAAGATGGGGACGGAGCACTTATGGGAATGCCCCAAGTGCTGTGATGTCGGTTCTTGAATCAAATCAAATCATGCTGTTAAACAATAATTTCCATTTATTGTTCAATACTGATTCCAGCAGCTCATTATTCATTAATCATTTGTAGCAGGGCTATTCAACTAGGTTTACTCAGGGGACAAATGCAAGGGACATAGAGCGGAGAATGCTTTTCGCACTACATCTGCACTTGATTCTTTCAGTGATTGATTATGGACTAGGACTGCTTACCGTCTCAAAGAGTCAGATGGATAAACTAGAGCGCATACAGAACGCAGCTATGCGGGTGTGACGAGCGTAAGCTTGGCCTACAGTGTGATGTGCTGTAAAGGCTGCGTGGTGATGTGCGGCGTACAAACAGTGACTAGGGGCGTCGCAATGTAACAAATGGCATCAACACTTAACATGCCACTGGCCAAGAGTATCACAACATGATGAATGTTGAAGCTTCCAAACGTAGTGGAACGAGAACTCTTTTTAAAGGTTCCATTTGTGTATTGACAATTGTAATGATCAACACAAGGAGAAAATGTGCAATTAATAATCCAGACTCATTCAAGCATATCAACAAAAGCCCGCTCGTACATCCATGGACTGCTATGTCCTCACGACGGGTTGCAGTCCGTACGTATACCGGCTTACTGCCGAACTGTGACGATATACCAGCTTCCTGCTGAGGTCTATATTGGATTCCCGGGGTAAAACGTCCTCAAGGATCCAACTTTATACAACGTTTGCTTCCGTGGGATCCCGGGGTAAAGCGTCCTCAAGGATCCACACGTCCGTCTCCTTCGGACTGTAAACATCAACTGCCCTTGACAACAATACCTTTACAATTGTTTTGACGTCTTATTTGCTCACTCAGTACCGGTGCGTTCTAGTGCACATTCGCACGCGACAGCGGGTCATACCAGAGACACTCCAGTTGTGTAGGTGCGATACATCCTAGGTTTGCCGACTGTTGCAGGTAGGCTAAAGGTGCTGGAGACGAAGTCATATCTCAGAGTAGCTGCAGATACAGATCCGCCTTTGCACGAAGCTCTGGGCGCAATTAAGGGTCAGCGGCTGATAAGAGGGTAGTCGTGGATGGCTCAGGCAGAAGACAGAGACAGGTTTGCATCCTGGAGAACATTAGGCTAGGAGAGGAGTGGGTCAGAGTGCCAACGGAACAGTTGGATTTGTGTAGAGTCATAATCACATTTAGCTGGGAGTGCAGAGAGTGGCCAACAGGTGCCACGGAGGTGGAAATTCAGCATTTAATTCAATATAATGCTCGCTCAGAGGATGTGATTATTCATACAGACGGTTCAGTGTCAAGAGGCAAAAGAAGTGCTTGGGGTTTCTTAGCAAAAGTTAATGGTTGACGTTTGGTGCAGGAGAGCCTAGCATATGATACCACAGCATCCATCTTAAGAATGGAGTTGGGGGCGGTCACTGCAGCTTTCCCCTGGTTAGAGAACATGACACACACACTCATCATGATTGTAACTGACTCATAAAGCATGCTGAGGAAGGTCAAAACAGACATGATGCGTGCAGAGTGGCATCTTAGAGTGTACAGTTCGGAGGAGCAAATGGATCACCACAGTCTGGTGAGATTGATGCTGCAGGGAGTGATGAGGGGTTTTGGCTGATGCTGGACGCTCAGAGGAAAGGCAAGACGGACATTTAATCATTATTGCTACTGGCACCATTGCTATAGGAACTCTGCGCTGGGTGCTGAAGATGGGGATGGAGCGCTTATGGGCATGCCCACAGTGCTGTGATGTCCGTTCTTGAATTAACTCAGCTCAACTCAGGGGCCAAAATGTTGAAAATAACCATCATCATGGACCAGTGTCCCGAGCCCAATCATAGCAATATCATTAATACAATACAGCTGACAGTGATCTTCCACTTGCTAGGCCTCCGCGGGTCAAATGTGGCCCCTGGGCCGCCAGTTGAATAGCCCTGCTTTACAGCATAAGATATTTAAAAACGTCCTTTATTAGAGAAAAATATTTATATTGGGTGGAGAATTCTGTGAACTTATTTGTGTTTGTAGTAATACTTTGTCTGTGATTTGTCTGTCATAGTATCACATCAGATAATCTAAATATTTTTTCTCTGATGACCATTTTTCAAAAGCCTTTCTAGCTACTGCAGAATTTTTAAGTCATTTTTTTAGGCAAACACAAAATTTTCAGTCTTATAAAGATAGAGGGATGTAAAGCATGTGTCAGCATCAATACAGACAAATGTAGCACCACACTCTTCACTCTTTCTCCAAAGCAAAAGGCGGGCATCATCAAAATAAACGGACTACCCCTAAGAGATGATAAAAAACCCACGTACCTCGGAGTCACATTTGATGACAAGTTGACATGGAGAAAACATATCAACAAGGCAGCAACCAAAGCTAGGAGGAAGACAGCCTTACTAAGAAAACTAAGTGGAACCACATGGGGAGCCAGTGGCAAAATACTCAATAAAGTATACAAGCATAGCCTACTTCCACACTTGGAATATGGGTCAAATACATGGTGTTCAGCATCTAGAACCACATTAAAGGAGTTGGACAAAGTGCAAAATCAAGCACTCAGAGTCATCACAGGAGGGATGAAATCAACCCTCATATTAGAAATGGAGAAAGCTGGGAAAACACAGGCACTGAGAGAACGCAGAGATACAAAGTTGCAAATACGAGCTGAGAAGTAACTCAGTATGCCAGATCACCCCATGAAAAATAGATTTCAGAACCTAGCCTTGGGACTGTTAAAAAGAAGCAGCTTTATACATCAAGCAAAAAGAATATGTAGACAAACTGCTGACCTTCCAGAAATTGGTTGTCCACTTAACAGTATTCCAGAACAAACCCCATGGAGAGAGAAATGCAAACTAACAGTACAAATCCAGACAAATGTGAAAGGAATATTTGACAAGAAAGAACAAGATAATTAACTACGCAGAATGGCCACCCTCAGTTATATTGATGAAGAATACCCACAAGAACAATGGGTCAGAGTCTATACAGATGGGTCCGCAGAAAGTGCAGTTAAAAATGGTGGTGCTGGAGTGTACATAGAATTCCCAGATGGTACTAGGGATAAGTCCAGCGTACCAACCGGAAATTACTGCCATAACTATGATGCAGAAACTCAGGCTATCAAGATAGCAACAGAGAAACTGCTAAATACCAATCTTGGCCACCAGTATGTGGTAATGCTGACAGGTGCAAAATCAGTACTTGAAGCACTCCAGTCTAGGAAACTACCAGAATTGCAAACACTGCTGACACAACTTAGCCTTCAGCAAAGAGTTATAATGCAGTGGATACCATCATATTGTGGAGTGCCTGGAAATGAGAAAGCTGATCAACTGGCAGGAGAAGGTGCAACAAAAGTGCAGCCGGATGTACCAGTCACATACCACCAAAAGAAAAGAATCATTAAATCAATCAGGAAACCACCAGCCCCAGCACAAGACGACTATTTTATTTTGGACAGATCAGAACAAGTCATTATCCTCCGCCTCAGAACAGGGCACAACCGATTACGTAACCACATGTACACAAAATTCAAGATAGGTGTATCAGCCATGTGCACCTGTGGAAAGGTGCCCCAGACAGCAGAGCATGTACTTCAAGACTGCACCGAATTTGGCACATTAAGGCAAACCTTTTGGCCAGAAAGAACAACAGTGGAATGTAAACTCTATGGACCACTGAATGAATTAACAACAACAGTGAAATTTATACAAGAGACAAAATTGTTGATATAGACAACTTATTTCAGGCGAATGAAAGAAGAAGAAGAAGCATGTTTAAGATATCTTGGGGGGAAAAAAGTAGTCACAAACGGAGCTAATTTCCTGCTTATAAAGATGACAATTAATTTTCCTTGGGCATCTCATGAGAAGGAAAAACCTGAAGAGATAAAATATTTTTTTTTACGTCGTGTCATTGAGGAGTATCTCTATTATGAAATTATTTGTAGTATACAGAGCAGAAGGCTGTGTACAGATTGACAACACAGGAGAGGAACTATAAGAAATACACATTAAAGGAGATACAAGTTGCTGTTCCAGCTGCGCAGCAAATGGGTCACACCCTATTTGTCTCGTTCCTGTAGCAGCGAAAAAAAAACACTTGTCACTCTTTCTTGAAAAACAATTTAAAAAGACTGCAGTCCCTGCAAAGCTAATAGTATGCACACACATTAAATACATGAGGCAGCGGCCAGAAATGACAACACAGTAAAGTTACCATTAAGAAAGAAAGATTTGCTTAATACTGATTAAATGTAAAATAGTTAGATAACACATTATGCATCCATTGCTACTGCACATTTATTTGACTTTCTTTCTAAACAGAACAAGAACATATCCCTCCAAGTTGAACAAGAAGGGCAGAGGAGAAATCTTCTTAATACTGACATCAAGAATCTACAGCAGGAGCTGCAACGTATGAAGACTAAAGAGAAACAACAGGCAAAGGTATTTTTTTTTTTAATTAGAAAAGAGAAAATTGTAAATGGTAGTTTTACGTTGTATATAACATTCCTAAGAGACGGCATTATTCCTTCAACATATTATGTGAGTTGTGGGATGTTTTGCAGTTCCAGCCCCCCCCCCCCCCCCCCCCCCCCCCCCCCCCCCCCCCACCCATCCCCCAATAAATGGGGCTTTTGAACTTAAATGTTATAGGAAGATTCTTGGAATGTGACCAAGAAGACGAAAAAAACCGACATTCTTCTGTATCTGAATATCAGAATGACTGGCTGTTAACAGTATAATTTCTCCCAAACTGAAATTCTTCGGCCACGTGAAATGTCATGATGATTTGAAATTAGGTAAACTTTCAGCATGTGTATCATTTTGTCATTCAGTAATCTATATTTCCCTGTGGTTGATCACTACAGATGCAGTGCATCCTTAATTATGTTTTTTTTTAATCTTCAGGAAATTGAAGATATGAAGGAAGAAAAGAAAAGAATTGATGAGGAGATCAAGAAATTGAAGGAGTAAGTTCAATTTTTGTTTTAGTAATCTTTAACATAGCACTTTTTGTAATACCCACATATGGTGGCTCTAGAGAAAACCCACTTGGTACCCACAGGAAAGAAGGAAAGATGTTTTAACCCTACCAGACCTGAGGCCCTGAACCTAACTGTCACTTGTACCTGAGCTCCTGGGCATTAACCCGAAAACCAACATGATATACACAAATATTTGTTACATGCAAACAAGTGGCTAGAATAAGATAAAACTTAAAGACATTGTAGAAAATAAGCTTATCTTTCATCTAGCATCAACATTCCACCATTGTGTGCCAATCCACTCAGGAGGATCAAGATTGTTTCACAAAGTGAGCACCAGATGTTGCTGTTTGAGGGACACGCCCCCTTCTCTTACAACCGATCTATTTCTAGATTTATAGTTCCCAAGATTCTCCTCATTATTCGAGCTGAATGTGTTACTTCAACTGTGAACGTATTCTTCATGAAATAATGACTCCGCAGAGTCTGAATAAAGCAAAGTATCGATCACCTGTTAGACTGTGAAAAGCCTAGACCTACTTTACTTTCCTGTCGAAGTGCTTGGTTCATCAGCGCTTGTTTTATTGTGAATTTTCAGAATTTTTTCATTCAAAACAAAATTTTTTATCCAAACACACAAGGGCTGACATCTAGGAAGTCTATTCACGAGGTCTGATTATGATTGGCTAGTTATTTTTAGTTTGACGCATCTTTTCCCCGTACTACCCAAATAGCCCAAAATTAGGGCTAGCGGTATAGCGTCAGGTTAAGAAATTCCCGGAAAATCGGGCCAGTGGTCTGGTAGGGTTAAATGTCTAAATTACTTTAATGTGTGAATTGATAGATAGGGCAGAAGACCCCTTCCAGCATCCTTCTCCTGTTAAAGAATTATAAAAGCAGCCTCCACCAATTTTTCTGACAACTGAAACCAGTTATTAATACCCAGGTTTTAGTAGTTTAGGCCTTGTGCATAGTAAATATAATTCTTTTTTTTTTTTTTTTTTTTTTTTTTGAAGAAAGAAATTATTTAACACAATACATTCTGAGATCACTGAGATGGTTTTGTGACAGGTTTGTCAGTCTCTTTATTAGGTTACCTGAATTCTTGTTTTTAGCTGTTAATGGTTTGTTTGTTTAGCTAGTGTTATCTACTGTCTACTCATATCTTCTTTTAAATGTTATTGCTTGACTGGGCTAAGTATCTTTCTAAGTATAAGTTGAAAAAATAGCACCAGTGAAGATAGCTTGATTAGGTAGAGTATTTTTGTAAGTATGGGTTAAAATACAGCAGCACTAGTGAAAAGAGCTTGATTGGGCTAGGTATCTTTTTAAGTTTAAGGAAATACAGCAGTACTAGTGAAAAGAGCTTGATTGGACTAAGTATCTTTCTAAGTATAAGTTGAAATACAGCAGCACTAATGAAAAGTGCTTGATTGGACTAAGTATGAGTTGAAATACAGCAGCACTTGTGAAAAGAGCTTGATTTTAGGTAAGCATCTTTGTGAGGATCATTACAAACACAGCTCTAATGAAAAGACTTGATTGGGCTAAGTATCTTTGTAAGTATGGGTTGAAAATACAGCACTAATGAAAAGACTTAATTGAGCTAAGTATCTTTGTAGGTATTGATTGAAGATACAGCCCTAGTGAAAAGAGTTTGATTGGGCTAAGTATCTTTAAGTATGCGCTGAAATATAGCACTAGTGAAAAGCGCTTGATTGGGCTAAGTATTTGTCTAAGTATGAGTTGAAATACAGCACTAGTGAAAAGAGCTTGATTGGGCTAATTATCTTTGAAAGTATGAGTTAAAATACAGCACTAATGAAAAGAGCTTGATTGGGCTGATTATCTTTGTAAGTATGAGTTGAAATACAGCACTAGTGAAAAGAGCTTGATTGGGCTAAGTATCTTTCTAAGTATGAGTTGTAATACAGCACTAGTGACAGCAGCTTGATTGGGCTAAGTATCTTGGTAAGTATGAGTTGAAATACAGCACTAGTCAAAAGAGCTTGATTGGGCTAATTATTTTTGTAAGTATGAGTTGAAATTCAGCACTAGTCAAAAGAGCTTGATTGGGCGAATTATCTTTGTAAGTATGAGTTGAAATACAGCACTAGTGACAAGAGCTTGATTGGGCTAATTATCTGTGTATGCATGAGTTGAAATACAGCACTAGTCAAAAGAGCTTGATTGGGCTAATTTTTTTTGTAAGTATGAGTTGAAATCTTTCTAAGTATGAGTTGAAATTCAGCACTAGTGACAAGAGCTTGATTGGGCTGAGTATCTTTTTAAGTATTGGTTGAAGATACAGCACTAGTGACAAGAGCTTGATTGGGCTAATTATCTTTGTAAGTATGAGTTGAAATACAGCACTAGTGAAAAGAGCTTGATTGGGCTAATTATCTGTGTATGCATGAGTTGAAATACAGCACTAGTCAAAAGAGCTTGATTGGGCTAAATTTTTTTGTAAGTATGAGTTGAAATCTTTTTAAGTATGAGTTGAAATTCAGCACTAGTGACAAGAGCTTGATTGGGCTATCTTTTTAAGTATTGGTTGAAGATACAGCACTAGTGACAAGAGCTTGATTGGGCTAAGTTTCTTTTTAAGTATTGGTTGAAGATACAGCACTAGTGACAAGAGCTTGATTGGGCTAAGTTTCTTTTTAAGTATTGGTTGAAGATACAACACTACTGACAAGAGCTTGATTGGGCTAAGTTTCTTTTTAAGTATTGGTTGAAGATCCAGCACTAGTGACAAGAGCTTGATTGGGCTAAGTTTGTTTTTAAGTATTGGTTGAAGATACAGCACTAGTGACAAGAGCTTGATTGGGCTAAGTTTCTTTTTAAATATTGGTTGAAGATACAGCATTTGTGACAAGAGCTTGATTGGGCTAAGTATCTTTTTAAGTATTGGTTGAAGATACAGCACTAGTGACAAGAGCTTGATTGGGCTAAGTATCTTTTTAAGTATTGGTTGAAGATACAGCACTAGTGACAAGAGCTTGATTGGGCTAAGTTTCTTTTTAAGTATTGGTTGAAGATACAGCACTAGTGACAAGAGCTTGATTGAGCTAAGTATCTTTTTAAGTATTGGTTGAAGATACAGCACTAGTGACAAGAGCCTAAAAATGAAGTTAATTTATAAAGTACACCACTTAAAGCTGTTACAGTAAAACAGTAAATATAAATATTATATAAATAGCGAACTACTTCTTCTTCACTTCCTCTTTGAACACTTCAGGTGTTGACGGAGAAATAAGCTTCTGCTTCTTGCTCTTCTGGCCACCTCGATCATAGACACATCATGCTGTTGTAGAGTTTCTCTGATGTTATCTTTCCATCTTGTTCTTGGTCTGCCTTGTGCTTTATGTCCTTATCTTTTAGTTTACGCCTGGAATGGTATGGTGTCACAAGGGTTTTAACTGGAATAAACCATTTGATTTACTATCTTTGTATCTAATTTATAATTGGTTCTGTCCTCATTCCTGATTTCATTTCTTCTGGGCACTCCTGCAGCCTTTCTCAGACATCTCATTTTCATGGTTACTGAGTTTCCTTGGGGGGGGGGGGGGGGGGGGGGGGTTGTTTTTGGATTTATTAGTAGGGAACAAATTAATTAAAACCTAAAGTTTTTTGCATATCTTCTACAGAATGTCTCAGACCAACCCTAGCATTGAGTTTGCAGTTTGAGGTTTAACTAGCCAGGTTTACAGTCACTAGTTTGTCATTGCTGTAATAGCAGTTTGATGCTCATACCATTGTTGAAAACCACACAGAGAGGTCTGGTGCAAAATCACTTACAGCTAATTTGGGCCTGGCATGTCAGATTTTTGAAACTGTGTTTATAACCCCTAAACCACAGAAACTTACAAAGAAATAAATATGAACCATAATTCAGTTTCCAACATTGAATTGTGTTGATTAAGTTCTATCTTCAAAATTCTACAGAAGTCACTGGTTAACTTGCAGTTACATTTCACTGTGAATTCTTCACAAACATATGTACACTCCTGACCTAATATACACACACAGAGTAAGAGAGATAGAGAAAGAAATGTGTGCATATATTTTCAGAATGTCACTGTTATTCTTTTCAGGGAGGGATCAGTCAGTGAAATGCAGATAACAGAGCTGACTGAACAGTTGGAAGCAGAAACATATTTCTCTGTAAGTTATGAGTATTGGAAGATGATAGTGACCTTTACATGTGTCTGAAGGACCTTTTTCATGCCATTAGCGCATTTGGCATATAAGGCTCGACCCTTGTTTTCATAGACCTTTGGCAGTGGAGGATTTGGTCAACGTCATGCAAAGCCTTCTTTACTTTCCAAGATATTCAGTGGTATCCATTTTAGACTGAGTCGATCGGGGAGTGCAGTCTGTTTTAATTCAATCTACCTTGATGTGGATTAAAACCCAGGACCTTTGGATCGACAGTTAGGCGCCTATGCACAGTGCTGCCACAGCTCCGCAACATATGTGAGTTAGTTGCGTTACAGGACGTTGCAGAACCAACCCTAGCATTTGTGTGTGTGGCCGTTGTGGTTTTTCTAGGCAAATTTTATGTTCAGTAGTGTGCCGTTGCTTTCTGAACAGTCAGCTCTCGGTACTACCGTCAAAACAAATACAAGACATTATGCTGCTAAATAATCCGCAGCTGAGATCAAACCTAGTATCCCAGTTTTATGAAGTGCGCTCGCAACACCTAATCTTCAGAAATATAAAGTATATTTAATTTAAGACTTTCAGTGGCAGCAGGGATTGTATATTTAATATTTTAAGTAACAGAAGTTTTATAATGTGATAGTTACAGCTAATTTCTGTAAATTTTTTAAGCAAATTCATACCAAAAAAAACAACACTGAGGCAATGATCTCATGAATATTATCTGTGTGCTGTCATCATATATGCAACACCTAATCTTCAGAAATATAAAATATATTCAATTTAAGACTTTCAGTGGCAGCAGGGATTGTATATTTAATATTTTAAGTAACAGAAGTTTTATAATGTGATAGTTACAGCTAATTTCTGTAAATTTTGTTAAGCAAATTCAAACCAAAAAAAAAAAAAACACTGAGGCAATGATCTCATGAATATTATCTGTGTGCTGTCATCATATATGCTTTGTAAAAACACTTATTATGAAACTGCTGTAAGTTTAGTTTATTTCAAATTGGAATACAGCAGAACACATACTCCAAGAAAGTCCTGAATACACCACATTAAGACAGATCATTTGACCTAGAAAAAACACATTCAGAACTAAACTTTACGGACTGCTGAGTTAACTGAAGAAAATTAAAAAAACAGTAACATTTATACAAAAGACAACATTGCTGATAAAGGCAACTTATTTCAAATAAATGGAAGAACTTCTTGTATTCATTGTATAAATTCTTTTAAATCTTGGCTAACCACATCCTGTAGAAAAGTGAAAAAGGCAACTTATTTCAAATAAATGGAAGAACTTCTTGTATTCATTGTATAAATTCTTTTAAATCTTGGCTAACCACATCCTGTAGAAAAGTGTAAAAGGCAACTTATTTCAAATAAATGGAAGAACTTCTTGTATTCATTGTATAAATTCTTTTAAATCTTGGCTAACCACATCCTGTAGAAAAGTGTAACTATAATATCAAACAGCTGAACAAGTCTACCACAAATTCACTGTCAGCCATACAAGCTCTAGAGGCCTTGCTCAAGAACTTTCCAGGCTCATATTAGACTAATCAGCCACCTTCGTACTCATAATAGTTGATCATTACTGCTTTGGATGAAAGTGGTTCTTCATCAATCGTGATGGATGAACAACAGAGGCAAAATCACTGACAACTCACTTTGGAGTCTTAACAAATGAACTTGCTGAGTTGCCAGTTGAGTTGAGCCAAGAATTTACATCACAGCACTCGGGGCATTCCCATATGTGTTCCGTCCTCATCTTGAGCAGCCAGCTGAGTTGTTAAAAAAAGGCAGATTCCCTCTGATTGTGCCATTAAAGGCATTGAAAGCTCAGACGTTTTAGCCAAGAAAGGCAACAGCAAATCTACCAGCTACTGTGTTTTTTTATAAGTCAAAACCCTCATTAAGAGCAAATCAGAAACAGTTCTTGATCAATACCAAAGTCCAGGAGTGGACAAACAACCACAACTTTCCACCAGTTTACAGCCAGTGAATGCTAAGAAGAAGAAGAAAAACTTGATATGACTTTGTTGACTTTTCTTTCTCTTTACTTCCAGTCGCTGTATAAGACTCAGGTGAAAGAGCTGAAAGAGGAAGTGGATGAGAAAAATAAACAGATTCAGGATCTGACCTCTGATATTCAGAACATGTTGCAAGAAAAGTGAGTTATTCTGTCTTCTTCTTGTTGCTATTGCTTTGTTATTGTATCCCATTGCGTCATTTATTTTGTGTACGAGGCACAAATACTCGTCCGTCACACAGCATAGGTAAACACACTCGCTGGAAGACACACTCCCAAACACACCAGCGAATCTGCAGCCATGACCAGACTGCAGGAACAGCAAGTTATAAGGGGTGTGGCCAGAAAAGAACACTGTTCAGGAAGCCAAAGAAGACTAAGAAACCAGCACTAGCTAGTGTTGTCAACCTTTACACACAGTGGAAATGACTGAGGAGGGGATCCCAGCAGATGGACTGATTGGTTCCATGTGCAAGAAGGATAATCTGTTAACTAACTAACTAACTAACTTTTGCGTCATTTGAAATTGACTTGTTTCTTTCCTTCTTACATGTTTTCTTGCTTCAGTAATGTTGGCACCAGAGTACTGAAATCATCATCATTTTGTTGTCTTGTTTATAAATGACACAGAACTCACATTCTGTTTCTCCATTCCATTCTGCCCTTTTTGTTTTCTGAATCCATTTGATTGCTTTGTGCATGTAACATCCATACTTAGATTAAAAGTAGTGATGTGCTGTGTAAATTGTCAATTTTAATAGTTTTGTTGTATCAAATGGGAAATTTAAAAGAATGTGAGAGACAATGGTTGAAAGAAACAGAAGATGCTAGATTGTTATGTTAGCGCAATCAAAGTCACTGTAATTGGCTTGGAATGGAAGACATATGCCAGTTGAATTTATCTTCCTCCTCCTCCTCTTCTTTTTTTTTTTTTTTGCGTTCGCTGTTAAAGGGCAGTTGGCATGGTGTGTTGTAGTTTACAGCTAGACTGATATCTGCTCCTTTTGGCCTAACACATCCAATTTCAGCAAAACCCTAATTAGTCGCCTCTTATGATAGATATGCTTGTTAGGCCATGCTGGGTCTGTTCTTTTTTTCCTCCAGAATGACACACACCCTGGAACCTGTGTGGGGAGGAATTTATCAGGAACATAGGAAACAAGCGGGCAGTGGAAGAATTTGGTGACTTAACCATGCATTTCAGTCGTGTTTCTTTTACTCTCTTCACCCATCTCTTTCCTGGTCAGCCTCCTGACTTGTAGCCTGTTGTTCTCATGTAGTGTGCTCTAGCTGCTGACTGATTTTGTTGCATTCTGACCAGATGACCAAACCATTTTATCCCTTGATGTTCTCTTAAATCATTTATCGGTACCATGCCTACCATTGTTCTTAGTTCTGCATCTGTCTTCATGTTCATTTCTCACTGTAAATCTAATCTGGTGTCCATCTCCTATCTGTCTGCAGAGACTCCATGGGAGCCCAGCTTCAGTTGGCACTTGCTAAAGCTGACAGCGAGCAGCTGGCCAGGCAGATTGCAGAAGAGCAGCTCTCTGATGTTGAGAAGGAAAAGACCATGTTGGATTTAGAGATCAAAGAGTTCATGTCTCGACACAAAAGTGAAATGAACAAAAAGGAGTCAACAATAGCTGCGGTAAGAACGGTATATTTACCTTTAATGTGTATGTATGTATGTGTATGTACTTGGGAATCTTCGTGAAGTGGATAGATCTAAAGGTAGTTTCAATCTAGGACTCCAATATTCGGTTCACAAATACAAGTATACCTGAGTCATCACTAGGGTTCTACATGGGTTTCGGGGCCCCATTCTTGTCAAAAATAGACACAGCCCCCTAACAAATATGTTTAAAGGCGACTGATTTAGGATTTTCTGAAATCAGATGTACTGTGCTAAATAGAGCAGACATTGCAGCCCAACTGTAAACCAGAACACAACATTCTAACCCCCTTTTAAGGGCGAGAAGAGAAGATGAAGAAAAATCACTACAAAAAGTTTCATTATGTTTTTAATGCTACCAGTGAGTGAACCGCTACTCTGTGGCAATGGAGACCAAGCAACATGAGCTAGAACACTGTGCATTGAAGTCAATCTTCTTGCCCCTAAATACCCTTTTAAATGCCTTTGTATGTGCATACATAACTATACTTACTGTGTATGTGTCTGGTTATTTGCTGTATTTATTTTGCTAGGACACTCAGTGGCAAAGGGGGTCAGATATGCTTGCCTCGTGCTCTAAAGGTCATGGGATTGTTTTATGGCTGTGCCATTTGTTTTACAGGTGCAATTTTGTCAGCGATTGCCGTGATAGCTATGCAGTTCATGCTTCGTGTGACTTGGTAGGTGGCTATCCTTTCTTTGGAGATAGAACGAGCCAAATAGGATCAAACCTGCTGCAATGAAGTCATTCTTCTCGACTTTGCTAGCCTTTCTTTGGAGATAGAACGAGCCAAATAGGATCAAACCTGCTGCAATGAAGTCATTCTTCTCGACTTTGCTAGCCTTTCTTTGGAGATAGAACAAGCCAAATAGGATCAAACCTGCTGCAATGAAGTCATTCTTCTTGACTTTGCTAGCCTTTCTTTGGAGATAAAACGAGCCAAATAGGACCAAACCTGCTGCAATGAAGTCATTCTTCTCGACTTTAACTGTAAATTATTTGGCTCATGTCTAAGTTCTTTTTTCTTCTTCTCTTTGTGTGTGTGGGTTGCTGTCTTGTATCTTTCAGTGGTGCACTGGCCTCAGGCAACTTAGCCAAACCCTCCTGTCTTTTTGCCATCTCTTCCTGCTCACTCCATGTCCTCCCCCAAATGTTTCACCTGCCTCAGTTTCACTTCTGCATGTGTTTTAGGCCTCCCCTTATTTCTTTTGCCCTGTGGGCTCCAGATAAAGGACCTTTCAGCTCTAGCTAAACAGTTAACCTGCTTTCTTAACCCTCTGGAGACGACACGGCGGAAATATCAGCCCAACGCAAATTAGCCAAAAGAACGGCTGGGCCGATCAGTCGGCCCTGTGTAATAAAAGCCTTGAGATTGGCTGGCAGGTTTTTGAACCAGCCAATCAGATTGCTTCTCATAATTCTTGCTCATGTGGGCTGTTTAATGACGGCTTTCGAGAAAGTTTGATGTGTTTTACAGCAATTTTTTGTTTTGTTTTTTGTTTTGTTTTGTTGTGAGCTTACCTGTGCCCAACGACAGCGAGAAGGCCTGTTGCATCATAAAAACCAAAACATAGCAGAAGGCATGAAAAAAGTAGAACCATATGTCAGAAGTGTCTGAACGGCCTCCATGGGCCTTATTTCCCAAAAACACAGGTCTTAGGACTTATTCAGGCTTCATCCATAAAAAAATTTCACCCAAATTTTAGCCAAAGGAAAGTCATGTTTGATCCCAAGTTTAAAAAAAAATGCCTACATAAATTATGTAAATCATAATAGTTAATTAGAATAAATGTTGAGATTTCAGTTTGATTCATATATATATTCTGTTAGTTCATTCATTTTCCTCCCCGAATATGTATAGTTTTGCATATGTTAATTAATTACGCGCTTTATTTTTTAAAATGAATTTTTTGTGCGTTAACTTAGAGAATTCTTCTCTGAAGGCTTAGTCTTTTTGGCACTAAAATTTAAAAACAAAAAAGCTCCGTCTCCAAAGGGTTAATGCGCTCCTTATCCATTGCTGATGTTTCTTTCACACCTCTAGATTCTCTCTTTCTTGTTGTACCCAACCAGGACATCGCAAAGAAGAAGAAGAAGAATGCACTTAATTTTCATTCCAAGTCCTGAGTGTAAATATTGTTGCCTAAGGTACATTGTTTCCTATCTTCTGTAGCTGGAGAAGATGAAATTCACATATGAGTCAGATTTAGACAGACTGGTCCAGGAGAAGAATGAAATCAACAAGCAGATCAAGGCAATGTCAGAAGGTGAGAATTGTGGATTTATATTTCAGCGTATTGATAATGATATGAAATACTTCTGCCATTCCCTGTATTGTTTTCGGGGCCCCATTGTTGGGGTGGGGTGTGAGTAGATCCACTGCCCCCGTAACAAGCATATTGTAAAAGTAGACTAATTAGGGATGGTTCCTTCAAAGTGAGTGCGTCTGCCTGAGAGACAGGGAACCAACAATTTACGTACAATTAAGCCAGATCTTCAAAATGGATGTGCACACAAACTCATGTTCTGGAACAAGACTAAAGTAAAAAAAAAAGTGGACAAACAACCAGAACTTTTCACAGAAGTTTACAGCTGGTGAACGCAAAGAAGAAGAAAAATTCTGCCGTATAAAAAGAAGGAAAAAAAAAGGATAAAGTCTTGATATGTGAACAGCGTCATTGCACATGGTTATAAACCATAAGTGCTCTGCCACCAGAACGGACGGCTGAAAAGAAACTGTCCGCCTGTGTCGTTGTCCGCACGCAACTCCATAGCGACTGCAATGTTCCTCCATTTACCCCAGAGTGTTAATTCCTACTCATTTCCTAGAGGCTGGGTGAACCCCAGGAACCGCCTGGTTTCAAACACCGGCAGTGGGCTGCAGCAAGTCGCAGCTGGATTTGAAAGCGAGTCTCCTATCGACTGCGTTAATGTCCCCCCCCCCTCCCCCCAGCATAAGTGCTAAAATGCTTTGTAAAGAACAGTAAGGGAGGGTATATAGTTCCTAGAAGAGGAAGCAGGGGTTGAGCAGAACAGCAGTGGACACCAGATATCAAGGACACCTTGGGCATGAAGGGGGCAGCCTTGGTGTAGTGGCTAGTCGCTCTCCTGTAGATCTGAAGGTTATGGGTTCAGGTGCTGATGACTTTGGACCCAAGGTTGACCCAGCCTTAAATGGGTTCCAGGTAAAGTTTTCATGGGAGGCAAAGGTTTCATCGGACCTGAGCCCATGATCTTTAGTTGTGCAGGTGAGCATCTAACCGCTACACAAGAAATAGATTTAGTGGGGTTCCCATTATGATGATGTCACTAGCAGTTTGTGCCAGTGCACACCATGTTATAAGTGACTATATAATTTACACCCCTCTTTCCTGTAGATCGGTTGAAAATGGGTAGTGCTTAGTCGTATGTTCTGTTTAGTACATTTGTCGTATCAAGACATCTCGTGACAAAGGATCACTTTTCACTGCTTCATGATAACTTTTTTTTTTTCCACTCACAGACATGGCAAAGAAACCTGACAACAATGAAATAGAGAAATTGAAGAAGCAACTTGAGGATGAGAAACTGAAGAAGATACAGGTAAAAATGACATTTGTGTACCATGTTGTCCTCATTAGTGCAGTGTTTGTTTTGACTGGATTAGATGTTGCGAATGCTTTCGTAATGTCAGAGTGCCGGGTTAGATCCCTGCTGCGGATGGTTTGTCTTGCATTGGTTTCGACCAAGACCAGCTCCAGCTAACGGGCCATGCTGCTGATGTCACTAAACCGGGCTAACAACTTGTTAATGCAACATTTCTCAAATTTTTTTTTTGTCGGACAAAAAGAATATTTCGCGGCACACCTACCCTTAAAGCGATTTGAATACTTACAAAAAAGAAGAGAAGGGCAGTTCCTCCTTAGTGTAACCCTTGAGTGCTCTTGGATTGTAGGAGTGATAAACCAGCCAACATTAGCTTGGTTTTATAATCATCAGATGCATTTCTTCCTTACAGAAATATAAGACATTAAATCCCTGGGCCTTGTTTTCTTCCACCAGTGAAAAATGTTCTGCTTGGCACACTCTTCCCAGAACAACCCCATTTCATCGAGATTGAACACCGGCTGCAGCATGTCACCTTGCTTCCCAGTTACAGCTCAGAATTGTGCTGCAAACTTCTCAGCAGCAGCATCACCTGCTTTAGACTCACCTGTTAGCTTTGGATTGTGGAAACCATGTCGTCCCTTAAAACGCCTGCGGCAGTGTCAACTGTGCTTTCGTCGTTTTCCTACCTTTTTATAACTAATAATTGTTCCTTCAATGTTACAGCTTTCATTTGTTTTGGACCCTTGAAACCCTTTCTTTGGTGTCATAATCAGGCACACTTCATTTTTCCATTGCCTTGAAAATGATTGAATCTATATTCTACATCAATAGTGCTAGCTCAGCAATCTTCTTACACTGATACTGGTAACCAATACCTGGTGACTGTAAAGCTGCTGTACAGTACAATGTTCTCACCCCCCCCCCCCCCCCCTCCCCCCCGAAATCATATCTAAAATGAGGTCACATATAATGAGGTATACATGTACTGAGAAGTGTGGTACTACCTTGGGGTGGCTGCTGCATCGCAGTACTGAGCACTCATGATGCCCAGCTTGCAGTGACCTGACATTAGCATACAGTTACCTGAAGTTGATTCCAATAATATAATGTGTATGTGTTGGCTTGTCAACCATTCTTCTAGGGGTGAATGCAGAGGAAGTCATATTAGTGTTGACTTCAGAATTGGAATCATTTGTACGTGTAATTCTTTTTCCCTGTATGGGTTCCGGAGCCCCATGGTGGGAAAAACAAGAATAGCCCTACTGCCTGCCCAAAAGCATGTCGTAAGAGTCGGCTAAATTGGAGCGTCCTTCAAAGTCAGAGTACATCTGCCTGAGAGGCAAGCAACCAACAGTCTGCATGCGAATGAGTCAGACCTGTGAAATGATGTGCACACAACACTCAGTTTCTAGAACAGAACTAGAAGTGGATGAACAACCAGAACTTTCTGCTGGAGTTTAAAGCTGGTGAATGCGAAGAAGAAGAAGATAATTCTTTAATACATTAATTTTTTTCTAAGTTGTCATTTTGTGTGTGTGGCTTCATGAAACCTTATCCCAGTTGACATTCTGTTGTTTAAAATGCAACTGTTTTGTTTATACTTTTACAGTAATATAGAATAATTTTTGGAAATAGGTGTTCTCAGCAAAGACTGTTTGTTTCCTCAGGCTGTGAACAAGCTGGCAGAGATCATGAACAAAAGGGTGTTTGCTGATCGACATGGAGGCAAGAATAAATCCGCCGAAGCTGAATTGAAACGCAAAGAGAAAGAAAACAGAAAGCTTCAGCAAGAACTCACAATGGTCAGTAAACAGTCGTAGTTTATCTGGCTCTAATGTTGTATTGCCCCATACTGCTTAGAGCGTCATCATCATCATCAAGTGCATCAAAGTATGTATGGTAGAGCTAATGTCATTTCCTTCTTCATCTAGGGTTTCAACATATCATAAACATGGCTCGGCACGACTAATGAAACAGCTTCACTCAACAGAGTGAATAGAAATAACAACTGGCCTCAGTCACCATCTTTAGTTTATTATCTCTACTTTTGATTGTCTCCAGTCCTCCTAGGCCTGGCCAATATGAAGTGCTCTGTATTTAAGCAGGCAAACATAACTAACCCACTAGCCTCCCAACCTAAGCAGCCTGAAGGTCACAACCTTCCTTTCACGATATTCAAAAGACTATGGAGAGACTGTACAGTTGTTTCTTCCTTTTTCTAACAATATGATCGCCTAGTCCGGTAACCGTCTTCTTCTTCTTTACGTCCTCTTTCACCGCTTCAGGTGTCGAGGCAGATATAAGGTCCTGCTTGGTGCTTGTCAAATGCTGTTTGATCAGTCCAGTTATATCTCATTGTATTTGTTGTTGCGGTGGTAAATTCATTGCTGGCTTGCTGGACCTGTTTTAACTTCACCAGAGCCCCATTGGCCAGGACATTTCGGGGTGACTGAGTTGTTACCGTAGCAAACCCGTGGCACAAGGCCACACCATACTTCGCCCAATCCTAGCAATCCCCTACTTTGTTCTGTTACCACCTCTCACAACGGAGAACTTCAATAACCAAATAAAAGTAATATGCTGTTGTATGGTAGATAGCATATGCAGTCTATTTCACTCTATATTTTGCCTCTCTGGTGTCTAAACTGTCACGGAACATCAGCTGTCAGCTACATGTCTATATATTTCTACTGTAACAGTATTCTTATCTACATCTTCTCCATAACGTATTTGTATGCTAACACCTTTCCTTACTACGATAAAAGGATTTTCTTATTGTCTTCCCTGTATCTCTCTATATTAATCTTTCCAGTTGCATCATATCCTGTTTGTCTTTTATGTGAATAATAAATAAGAGCTTACTTCCCTAAGTGTCCCCAGTATTCAAATAGCGTGTTTTATATGGAACAGTTTTTTTCTTCAGGTGAGAAAATATTTTATTAACAGCTCATGCCGATTTTTTGGGAAATGAGCATGCAGATAGACTGGCTGGCTCTGTACTACTTGGTGGTGAATTGATGTATGACAAGTTAGATACTGTGTGGGCCCTTCAGGAGCGAGTTAACAGTGTGTACCAGGGGATCTGGCCAACGTTTAACACTAAAGGGAAGGATGAGACGGATATCCAGTCAGATGGTTACTTGTACCATCGGAATTGGAACTCTTTGCTTGCTTCTGAAGATAAGAGCTGAGCACTTATGGGAGTGTCCCCAGTGCTGTGTTGTTCTCAATTTAACATTCAGGGGCTGAAAGAGGTAACTGAGATCATGTGTGACTGTTGACATTTGTTCTAACATTTCTTTAATTATATCTGATGCAGGAGAGGGAGAAGTACAACAAAATGATTGAGAAGATGCAGCGGGATGTTCTGGAAGCCCAGCAGTCTGTATACGAAGAAAGCCAAGCCCGACAGAGGTTACAGATGGAGATCGATGCCAAGGACTCGGAAATGGAGCAGCTGAGACAGAAGTTGTCTTTAAGCACCTCCGACTCCATGTCAATATACAGTGGCAACAATGAAGACAGCATTGTCAGTAGCTCAGAAGATTCTGCAAGTATGGAATTGTGGAAATATGTCTTTGTGTATCGTATCAGTTCTTGTTGATCTACATGACAGCGTTGAATGATTTAACTTTTTTGATAACTGAAGGTTTCACTGGAGGTGCCAAAGCGAAGAAATGACAATGATAAAAATCATTAAAGTATTACTTTGAAAGTGGCAATATATACAATGGTAATTACCAATGGGGACGCCAGGTTTCTTTAGTATCTTCTGACTAAATGTTGTAATTAAAAAACTGTTTGATGTGGAGGGAAATAAGGGCTTGACCTGTATTTTATATACCAATCAGCAATGAGTGGGAGATGTCAACATCATACCATCCTCCCAGGGCTACACCTGGTGGCCCCTCAAGGCTGGGTCGACCTGAGAGCCAATGCCATAAAAAAAAAAAAGGGGGGGGGGGGGGGGCGAAAATGTCAGAACACGACCTTCAGATCCGCATGCAAGCCTCTGGCTGCTACACCATAGCTACTCCCTTTGTGGTGAGTACTGGCCCTTTTTTTTTCTAGAAAAGAAGCCCTGAGTATCGGCATTATCTTCTCTTCATATGTAGGAATATATGTTATAGATTTATGAGAGTTGAGTTTAGTCAGCTCCTTGCTGTTATACATTAAAAGCCATGCACATATCGATGCTAAAGAGTTGTTCGCCGTACTGAAATTCTCCCTGCGTAATCTTTGAGAGGAGACCAGAGCACTTGTAAAGATTCCAACACAATGACAGTGATGCTTAACCAAAGATACTGAGACAGTTTACTGATACTGATGATAGCATTGGGCTGTAGCTACAGTTTCTTGTGCAACATATGCTAATTCTTTCAACACTGTTAACACCTGTATTCATGTCTGAGTCAAATATCATGAATAGTTTTAAAGAAATCATTATGTGCCATCATGGTATGGAGCCCAGCCTAAAATGGGTACCAGGATTTATGTCCCGGGGAAGTCAAGACGGCCAGCGTAATGCTGACCACATTACCCACCTAGTGCCGATTGATTTGTAAAAATATGGGTGCTCTTCCCGTAGGCCAGATGCGTACAAAGTTCTGAAAAGGCATCTTTACTTTATACTATTATGTGCCATGCTGATAGATGCAGGTGGTTATGGTTTGCCATCTCACTAGATCAAGAGATCCAGTTTGCCTTCTTGTCCCTGTATGCCATGTAGCTAAACCATCCAGGTACTTAAAGTGAAAAAGTCCCATTACAGCCTGTAATTACCACTTTTCTGACAGAAAAACACCTTAACCTTACAGAGGATTTAAACCTGGGTTTCCCACATGAAAACCCAGTATTATTAACTGTTTAATCAGCTGCTGCTCGTCATTTAATTGAAAGAAAGTGGTAGTCAGTTTGAGACTTTGATATCTTCATTAGAGTTTGATCTCAACAGGTATATGCACATCCTCGGTTCTGCATATGTTGGACACTCTTGCAGCAGAATTTTAGTCATTTTACCAGTTCCAACACAGCTGCAGTATTTTCTACTTACAGTTGCATGAAGCACTATGTTTTCCAATTATTTACAAAATCGAATTTTGATAGACAATATTGTTTATAACTCTAGTGCCCTCAGACACGTACATGGAAGGTTGGCTGGCAGTTCCGAATCGCAACAACATTAAAAAGTACGGCTGGAAGAAGCAGTTTGTGGTTGTCAGCAGCAGGAAGGTTCTCTTCTATGCCTCTGAAAATGAAAAGCAGAACACAGACCCTATCATGGTGCTGGACATAGAGTAAGTTGCTGCTTGTGACTGTCACATGTGTATGATTTTTTTTTTTTTTTTTAACTGTCACCTGTGTACATGCATGTTTTCTATTTTCAGCTGGAGATGAAAATGTTATCTTAAAACAAGAATGATGAAAGAAAAGAAACAAACTTATCTTTGCTGTTAGTGTATCAGTGGCATAGTCTTATTATTTTTTTAAAGCAGAAAACTAAGAAAGCCGACCTTTTCTTCTCCTCCTCTTCGAGTCCTGTACTGCCTTTCAGTATGTTTTTGTGAGAGGCATCGAGTGCGAGCCTAGGTATGTGCTATGTAAAGTAAAGGACCCTTTTCCATGCCTTCAGGTTCTATTGGGGATATAAGGATAGTCTTTTAATTTGTAGACCAATCAGCACTTGGTGGGTGATGTGATCAGTATCACACCAGCCACTTTTGCTTCCCAGGACTTTTCCCAGTACCACTTTAAAGCTGAATTGGCCTGGGAGCCAAGTTTGTTTCTTAAAACAAACCAAAAAGCCAAAACAGAATTCTGGCTCCATCAAGATCTGAACCCATGACAATGTGCTAAGATGCTGGTGTTTATTTACAGCCTTGGATATTCCATCAACGCTCACTTGTGAGGTCTACCTCTACCTTTGCTCCTTCGTGTCTAAGTGACGGCTGGCTGGGGTAGTCTTGATGAATGTCCAAACCATTGGATCTATGTTTTTCTATCATCTGTTCACACAGTCACAAACACACAATATATTTGATCATTTTTGATAGGTCAAATACTGTTTTTTTTTAAATTTATTTTAAACATTAGGGTTTGACCATTGAACTTTAAGAAAAGGTAGCTAGTAAAGGTGTTTTAAAAGTCAGCAGCTTCATTTCCCTATGTTTTCACTTTCTGTGTTGGTAGAGTGGTGTGTAGCTGGTTGAGAACGTCACACAAAACGGTGTAGCTCTAGTTATGCCCCAAACACCCGGACTTGCAGACTTAAGTGACAATTTTCAAAATAAAAATTTAAAATTTAAAAACACATGTGCGCACATGGGTGCACCTTCACAGACACACACCTGTAAGCACACGTGCACACACACATACATGCACGCATGCGTATGCACAAGCATGTGTGCGACTTCACAGATGCACACACACACTCCCACTCATGCATGCATGCATATGCATGCGCACACACATGCACACAGTGGAAGTGTCTACAGCCAAAACTAGTCAGAGTAAAAAAAAAAACATGCTTCGGATAAGAACCATAGTAGGAAACCCATCATACACCAGGCAATTTCTAGTGATGTCAAGAGTTCAGGGGTATAAACACGTGTGTTGTTAGGTGACCAAACTGCACATGAAGACCTGTGCAGTTGTAACCAGTTGCCTTGACTTTCTCCAAGAAATCGAGAACCCTAATTTAATCGATTATATATTGGTCCAGTAGGTGCTTCATTTTTTTCTGTAGTTTTTCGAACCTGGACTAACACAGCATTACCAGTGATGGCGCTGGTCGTAAATTAATGTCAAGAATTTGTTGTATTTTTCAGCAAACTCTTTCATGTACGTCCAGTTTCACAAGGAGATGTGTACAGAGCTGATGCTAAAGATATTCCTAGGATATTTCAGGTAACTAAATTTATGCATCACCAGTTCCTATATTCTTTATTTAGTTATGTTTGTCAAACATGGGAGTAACATCTTATAATATACATGTGTTTTCTGTGAGTATTCCAGAACCCTTGGCAGAGGGGGAAAATCTGCTGCTCCAAAAAGCATGTTGTAAAAGCCGAATAATTATAAGTGTGCAGAAAATTGAATGTGTTCGGCTGAAAGATGCAGATACTGCAGCCTAGCTGTAAACCACATCATACTGTGCCAGCTGCCCTTTTAGGGCGAATGCAGAAGAAGTATACATGTTTGAGGGCAATCTCATAGTTGAGCACAAATGAATTTGACCCCTGGTCGGAGTCCTGCAGATGTGTGCTTGTAAAGGTATAATTGTCATGTCTGAAGGTGTTTTACATACAGCATGAAGGTTCTATAGCCCAGCTTCTGAGTTGAGTGCTTAGTGTGACTCTGTGAGCTGTAGATTTTATGATGCGCTAAGTATGGCGGGCGACCGATTACATTCAGAATATTATGTATTTATGCAGTATTTTGTATGCTAATGCCAGCTGTTGTTATTGACTGTTTGCATCAGCAACAGTTGGCTGCAGCTCTGGTAGGAGTCTGTTAGTGTTGGCACATCTCACGGCTGACTTATGCATTTACTTTGCGTGACTGAGCTTCAAGATTTGACCCTAGAACCCACACTGAGATTGTGAGGGTTTGTACTGAAGACATTCGGCCTTAACTACTAGGCTACAGCGGCTCTGACTTGAACATGTATTCATCTTATGGTCCATGCTGTGTGGCATTGGTAGTCCTGTACTTCTGACACAAATAAGCTTCCATGCCATGATGTCAAACTGTCCAGCATCTCTCTGTCACCCTCTGTCTCTTTCCCCCTCTGTCTCTTTCCCCCTCTGTCTCTTTCCTCCCGCCACATGATGTAACTCATTTTCTCCTTCTCATGTCGTGACTAAAGTACATAGATTGTCTCCTCCTGATTGAGGCAATCAGTTCTATGTAGATTGTCTCCTCCTGATGCAGGCAATCTGTTCTATGTAGATTGTCTCCTCCTAATGCAGGCAATCAGTTCTTTGTAGATTGTCTCCTCCTGATGCAGGCAATCTGTTCTTTGTAGATTGTCTCCTCCTAATGCAGGCAATCTGTTCATTGTAGATTGTCTCCTCCTGATGCAGGCAATCTGTTCTTTGTAGATTGTCTCCTCCTAATGCAGGCAATCTGTTCTTTGTAGATTGTCTCCTCCTGATGCAGGCAATCAGTTCTTTGTAGATTGTCTCCTCCTGATGCAGGCAATCTGTTCTTTGTAGATTGTCTTCTCCTGATGCAGGCAATCAGTTCTTTGTAGATTGTCTCCTCCTGATGCAGGCAATCTGTTCTATGTAGATTGTCTCCTCCTGATGCAGGCAATCAGTTCTATGTAGATTGTCTCCTCCTGACAGGCAATCTGTTCTATGTAGATTGTCTCCTCCTGATGCAGGCAGTCAGTTCTCTTCATGGTCAGTTTAAAACAACAAACAATAAAGCCACATCTCCACCACTTCCAAATAATTTTCCGCCATGATTTACTTCTGTATATCAGTATAAAATTTATATAGTTTTTGAGAATTCTTTTTCTGGTCTCAGTTGACAAAGAAAGATTGCATAGAATATTCTTTATTTTGTAACATGCTGCAAACTTGAATTACATGTTATTATTGAGACTTCCGTCTCCTGTCGCAATTCAGATTCTTTATGCCAGTGAGGGAGAAAATCGCAAACCGGAGGATGGAGCACAGGAAGCCGTTAGTTCTGCTGTTGATCGTACTGCTTCAATAATTTACAAAGGTCATGACTTCACACCATTCACCTTTCGTACGCCGACATCATGTGACTCCTGCCACAAGCCTGTATGGCACGTCATTCATCCTCCTCCTGCACTGGAATGCAAGCGTAAGTCTTTCATGTCTCTTGTTGTTTCTCACAGTATATACCTGACCTATTTTGTGGTGTTTTTGTTTTTGTTTTCAATACCTCACAGAGAAAAGCGAGAAATCAAGATAAGAAAGTAATAAAGATTTAGGCGTCATGACATGGAGGGATGAATATCTGTGTCAGAAATGATTGAAAGTACATAAGACACAAGATGTGGACAGACATAACTACTAAAGCCACACAGCATGGACTATTTTGGGGGAAAAAAAAACAGAAGCATGCACACACACAACCCCAACCCCTGATGCAGTGCTTTTGTTGTAATATTACTACATTATTATCTACATTTGCAATGATGCTTCACCTCTTTCTTTTTTTTTACCTTACCATCGCATTAATAAGTCATGCCAGCAAAATCCTCTCACAAATTATCATGAAGAGGATTAAAAGGAAATTACAATATATGCTACATGAAGCACAAGCGGGTTTCAGACAGGGTAGAGGAACTAGGGATCACATCTTTAATGTGAGAATAATTTTTGAAAAATGTAGAGAATACTGCGTAGATCTTCATGCTTGTTTTATTGATTATAGCAAGGCATTTGATTGTGTCCAACATAAGAAACTGTGGACTATTATGAGAAGGATTGGGTTTCCAGCGCATTTGGTGCATTTAATTGAAAATCTTTATCATGAACAACAAACAGCCATCTGAGCAGCTGGTGAAACATCGGATTGGTTTGAGGTGTAAAAGGGAGTGAGGCAGGGTTGCATTCTCTCACCATACCTATTCAATATATATGCAGAATATATAATGAGAAATGTCAAAAATGACCATACTTGTGACATGATACGCTCAAAATTGGTGGCAACCCTATTCCGGAACTCCGCTACGCAGATGACACAGTCCTCCTTTCGAACAGCGTAAAAAAGAATATAAAATTTAATATTGTCTGTCCAGAAGCATAGTGAAGATCAAAATCTGTTCTTGAATTTAAAGAAAATGAAAATAATGTCTACAGATAAAACTGGCTGTCACCCAGAAATAACAATGAATGATGAAGAAATTGAAAAGTCACAAACTTTGAATATCTAGACTCTATAATAAATAACAATGGAGACTGACAGAAATCAAAAAGACGATGACCATAGCAATGCAAAGATTGAACAGCCTAAAGTCTATGGTTGAGCACCAGCAAGAAGATCAAAATTAAAATTTTGAGAGCATGCATCTTCCCTGTAGCAACATATGGATGTGAGTCGTGGACTAATGCTATAAAAAGATTTTCAGAATATCTTGTACAAAGAAGAGGAGAAATACTGACATCTTGAAAGATCTGAACATCAAGGAAAATTGGCTATTGGCTAATAAACAGTATCCTGTCTCGGAAGCTGAAATATTTTGGTTATACCAAGCGCCATGATGGACTGGAATAAGTTATAGCAGAAGGCATGATACCAGGAAGGAGGGGCAGAAGCCAACCAGCACGAAGATGGGCACATGAAATAAGAGATTCCTTGAGTATGAAAGTACATGAGGCTGGAGAGCTGGCGAGAGACCGAGTTTCTTTCAGGCAGACCATGATGAGAGTGACATTCTTCAAAGGACCTGCTACATGATGCTGATTCACCTCTTTGCCATTAACTGTTTTAAAAATTCTAGTCCTATATTATCTGGGAGCCTCACAAGTGTAGTGGCTAACACATTAATCTAAGTTTGATTTGATGGTCATGCATTCAGATTTTCATCTAGATGGGAGTTTTAAAAAAAAACACAATTGATATGAGCCCCTGGTCAACGGGAGAAGATTAAAGCTTTTATGGATGAATGCAATGAATGGGAATCCTCAATTCACTCATTGGCACCTTTCTGTCTTTCCAGACGATAGTGTTAAATTGCGTGATGAAGAGGCATTGTTGGTGCTGTTCAGCTGCCCTTTTTCTTGAAGCCTCACAGGTCACTGCCCCTCTTCAGATAGACGTTGTCCATGTAGTCCAGTCTTGTGCAGCAGCCTACCAAGGGGCAGGGTCTAAAGGCTTTAAATGATGCCTTTAGCGAGTCCTAGAAGCATTTTTTTCTGGCCACCATGAGAACGCCTACCTTCCTGTATCTCACTATACAAGATTATTTTTGGAAGCCAGTGCTCTGGCAAGCAGACAACATGACCTGCCCATCTAATCTGTGACTGCACCAGGATGGTATCGATGCTGGGAACGTCAGCTGTATCCAATATCACAGTGTCCGAGACCCTGTCTTGTCACTTGATTGTCAGTATTATTTTTTTTTTTAGTTAAGCATCTACAGTGGTTTTCCCTGTCTTAAAGCCATTTCCCCGATATTGATGTACTTTCAGGTTGCCATGTCAAAGTTCATCGTGATCACTATGACAAAAATGAAGAATTCATTGCTTATTGTAAAGGTGAGTACATTCACTCTGTTTCACTCTGAGGAAAGAATAGCATTATGTAATGACCTGATACATGAGTTTGTATAAGTGTGGGTGGGGAAGGAGAGGAGAATAGATAATTTAAAATATTCATTTTCTGCATGATTTATTGTTTGAAGTTACAGTTTAAAATCTATTCTGTTTCTTGTTTGTGCAATAATACTGAAGATATTAAACATATCTGTGTTTTTTCCTGTTTGTGTACAGTATATTAGTCAAGTGCTATTTTTCATTTGTGTACAATCTATTAGTCCAATCTGTATCATATCTTGTCGTCCCCCCCCCCCCCCCCCCATTGTGTACAATCTATTAGACAATCTGTATTTGTGTACAATCTATTAGTCCAATCTGTATCATATCTTGTCCCCCCCCCCCCCCCCCCCCCCCCCCCCCCCCCCCCCCGGGGCTTTCCGAGGTCCCGTTGTGGAGAATAACAAGAATATGCCCATGGCCCATTCAAAAGTATGTCTAAGAATCAACTTATTGGGAGATTCCTTAGAAGAGTGCATCTGCCTGAGAGGCAAGGAACCAACAATCAGCATACAGATGAGTCAGATCTGTCAAATGGATGTGCACATAACGGTTCTGGAACTGTACTACTGTCCAGAAGTGGATGAACAACCAGAACTTTTCGCTTGATGTTACAGCTGGTGAACGGGAAAAAAAAAGAAGATATCTTGTTTGTGTACAAGACATTAGACAAATCTTTGCCATATTTTTTGTTGTTGTTGCTTTTTTTAAATTTTGGCCCATCTGTTTATCAACATGGATGTGGTTAAATCTTATCCTTTTATTCACTTTCAGTTACCTATGATTCAAGTATCCAAGCAAAAGAGCTGTTACTTCTAGCAGAGTCCACTGAGAAGCAGAAAACCTGGGTACAGCACCTCAGCAAAAAGATATCGAAGAAGGGAATAGTCAGTACAGGAAATCTTGGGTACGTTCACTTTCAGGCTGAACATTTAGTGTATAAGTTAAAAGTATTCCAGTGCCACGGTGTCTTTACCCTCATAGTACTGCAGGTTATACCAGGCTAGTGTAACCATTTGTATGCCCTAATTATAACCTCTGTTAAGGCTGAATCCACAACCTTCGTTCTTGTATACTTTCAGTCTATTCTGACACAGATGATCTTCCAAGCCTTGATGTCAAACTGTCCAGCATATTCTGTCTTGGTCTCCGTCTGCCTCTCTTCCCTTCTAGCTTTTCCACTGTCACGATGTACTCGTTTTCCCCCCTTTGATGACTTGTCCAAAGAATGTGGACTCTCTCCTTCTGATGTGGTCAGTCATTAGTCTTCATGAGGCACTTTATTTCAAGACATCTTCTTCACTCTAGGATATTCTCATCATTGGTCATTAAAACCACTTCCAAATAATTTTTCACTAAGTGTCCACTGTCTGTAATTCACTACCATTGTGCCACAGAAATTGTAGCACTCCTTTATCTGTATGATATTCCATTGGCAGAAGCCTGTTGAATTATCTGCATCATTTCACTCGAGCATGGGCAAGTTCTTGGTAAAATTTCAAAACTACTCTAGTCATTCTGCAGTTTTACAGTGCATGACATTTCAACAGACACTTCACTAGCACACCCATGATTTTGGTCATGTTTTTTTTAAATCCCTGTCAAATATATTTTTCTCCATGTGAGTTCCAGAGCCCCAATGGGAGGGGTGGGGGGGGGGGGGGGTAAGCAGATCCACTGCTCCCTTAACAAGCATGTCATAAAAGACAGCTTAGAAGATTGGCATAGCCCCAAAAGCAAGAGACATACCTGACATACAGAAAGACTTATTAGTCAACAAATAACTGACTATTAGTCACAGGACGCTGGGGTTCATATTGAGGGAAGGATCTAAACACATGTGGACATCTCCGGAGTGCAATGATCGTATCGCACCTAACTAACTAACTAACTGATAAGGGGTGTTTACTTAGAAGTCTGAGTGCGTCTGCCTGAGAGGTGAGGAGCCAACAGTTTACATACAGATAAACCAGAACTATGAACTACAGATGTGTGAGCGAAACTCAAAATTCTGGGGAAAGACCAAAGCCCAGAAGAGGACCAAAACAAAATCAGAACTTTCCACCTGGGTTTCTTCTTCATCTTCTGCCTTTCCATCCCCCAGTGGAGCATAGGCCCTAAACCAACTCACGCCAAGTTGTTCTATCCTTTGCCATTGCATGGAGCTTTTCCCATGTCCTCCCAATCTTTCTAACCTCATTCTCCAGCTCTCTTCTCCATGTGATTTTTAGCCTTCCTTATTCCTATGCCCCTGTGGGTTCCATTGCAAAGACATTCTAGTTATGCTGTTCTCCTGTTTTCTCAGTGTATGTCCTATCCAACGGCAGCGTCTATTCCTCACCTCCTGGTCCACTGGAGCCAGTTTAGTTCTCTCCCAAAGTTCTACATTAGTAATTCTATCATACCATTTTATTCCCTCTATTCTGCTCAGGCACCAGTTAATGAATGTCTGTAATTTATTAGTAATTGCCTTGGTTGTTCTCCATGTTTCCACCCCATACAATAGTACTGGTTTTACATTATAATTAAAAAAAACCCAAATAGAGAGACTGGTCTATAAAAATATGGACCTAGTACAATGCGGCACATCTCAGAGCGTATACACAAATTCTTTACTAATGTATTTGGACGCACACACAGGTACACAAAATATGCATACAGTGACATTCTCTCTCAGTCATACTGTAATTAACAAATCAGAGAAATATACCAGAGGATCTGATAGATATTCAGCACTTACAGGAAAGGCAAGACAAACATTTAATCAGACTGCAAGTGGTAGCATTAGCATGAACTCTCTGTGTTGGCTGCTGAAGACGAGGATGGAGCATGATAGAAACGTTCCAAATATTGTGATGTGTCCGTTCAGCACTTTTTTAGTTCCTAACTCGCACTATGAGCACTTTTTTAGTTCCTAACTCGCACAGGTATTGCAGTTTTTTATAATAATTCTTTAATGATTATCAAAACTCACCGTGTGGGTACCAAGGCCCCATTGTGGGGAAAACAAGAATAGATCCACTGCCTGCCCAAAAAGCATGTCGTAAGAGTCGACTAATTTTGAGCTTCCTTCAAAGACAGAGTACATCTGCCCGAGAGGCAGGGAACCAACAGCCTGCATGCAAATGAGTCTGACCTTTGAAACAAATATACATACAACACTCAAATTTCTGGGACTGGACTAGAGTCCAGAAGTGGACAAACAACCTGAACTTTCTACCAGAGTTAACAGTCGGTGAAAGTGGCGAAGAAGAAAGAGAAAAAGATTATCATAACAATTTGCTTAACTCATTGAGTACCAAGTGAATGACCACTAATGTTCTTATTATTTATCTAGCTTACGTACTGATTCCTATATTTTTTCTTCAGAACTGTGCGAGGCTCAAAACAGTATGCCTCCTATGGCCCTCAGCAGCGAGGTCACCTCCAAGCTGGCAAAGCTACCACTCTGCCACCACAAAGTCGAAATTCATAGAGCCTGATTTTTTTGTATGTCATGCTTTAAACAAAAAAATATATATATATTTGGCGATTAAAGCACAGAAATGTGTTCTGTGTGCAAGTGACGAAATTGATCGATCTGTTTATTCAGCATTGCTCAGATCCACTTTTCTCATATACCACACTTTTTTTCATTCCTGTCACATAAATTATATTCTCTAAAAAAAAAAAACAATTCATAATTTTTTCATTGGCATTTTATTTTTAGTACTTCAGGCATTATTTGATAAAATAGGGATTTATTATAAAGAGAAGAATTTACTGAAAATGCGCCGACGTGTGTTTTCAAACAGCATTTAATATTTGCTGCATGCCAGTGAATTGAAGTTGTTTATGCTTCAGAAGCAAGATACTGATTAAATGCTTTGAAATGGTCTGTTTTAATAGTGACATTTTCGTGTGCGTGCTTAAAAAAGGTTTCCTGGTCCCTGTTTAGAGGGGGAGAAAAGGGCAAGACCTACTGTCCCATAGCAAGCGTGTTGTAAAGGGTCATTGATTAGTGGTTTGTTGACTTTGATTGTGTTGGTTGAAAAAGTGCAGATATCTCCGCCTCCCCGGAAACCACAGCACGGTGTGGCAACTGCTCTTGTAAGAGCTAATGCAGAAAAAGAAAATGTCACAGGGAAATGTAAGATCCTAGAATGTCACACAGAAATGTAAGTAAGATCATGGAATGTCACAGGGAAATGTAAGTAAGATCCTGGAATGTCACAGGGAAATGTAAGTAAGATGCTGGAATGTCACAGGGAAATGTAAATAAAATCCTGGTGTAAGATTTATTTTATTGGAGGAAGGTAGGAAAAGAGCACTTTTTTTTTTAAATGAGAAAGTGTAATAGTTGATTTTATTGTGTTCAGTGACGAGTGTGGTGTGTGGCCTGCACATACTGGATGTTTTTGTTTGTTGATTATATCAGTTTACTTGTCTGTACCAATATCTGATATTTATGAAGTTTATTCTGTAAAATGTACTCTGTAGATTTTTTTGCTTTATAGATGCTTGCTTTTTTGTAAACTGTGACATCTACATTTTGAGGGTTGATGAAGGTGCTTTTGTATACATAGAGCAGCTGTCTCACGGTTTCTCTTACTCTGTTCTCCATTTTCCTCTGCCTGACTATCTCCTTTCTCTTCATCCCTCCCACTACGTACCTTTCTTGCACTCCCTCTTTAATACACTTTTTCCATATCCTATAAAGTCTTCTGTTTGTTGCAGCTTTTGTTATAATTTGGAGTGTGGTTACAAGTGTGGCGTTGCATGCTGTGGTCAGAAAATACATCTGGCTCTGTTTAGAGACAAAATATCATGAATGATGCAGGGTGGGGGGGGGGGGGGGGCACTCTTGAACCTGCAGCTGGTGTGTGGTATAGGTTGGGTACAGATAAGGCAGCAATATAAATGACTCCAGTTAGTTGTCGTGATGACAAAACAAAATTGGACCCATATGGCTCTCAGGCTACCATCTAAGGAGCCGCGCCAAAAGAAGGCTCACTTTCAAATCCAGCTGCGACTCGCTGCAGCCCACGGCCTTTGTTCGAAACCGGGCAGTTCTCGGGGTTCACCAAGCCTCTAGGAAATGGATACCAGAGTTAACACTCTGGGGTAAATGGAAGAGCATGTTGCTACGGAGTTAAATGCGAACAGCGACACAGGTGGACAATTTCTTATCAGCTGTCCGTACTGGTGGCAGAGCACTTATGGCATATAACCGTGTGCAATGACGCTGGTTCACATCTCCCGACTTTACCTTTTTACCTTTTAGGCTACCATCATTTCACATGCCTGGTCTAAAGCACACATCAGACATGACATACTTTACACACACACATCAGAGATAACTTATGTTCTAAAGCACACATCAGACATGACATACTTTACACACATACATCAGACATAATGCATGTTCTAAGGCACACATCAGACATGACATACTTTACACACATACATCAGACGTAACGTATGTTCTAAAGCACACATCAGACATGACATACTTTACACACATACATCAGACATAACGTATGTTCTAAGGCACACATCAGACATGACATACTTTACACACATACATCAGACATAACGTATGTTCTAAGGCACACATGAGACATGACATACTTTACACACATACATCAGACATAACGTATGTTCTAAAGCACACATCTGACATGACATACTTTACACACATACATCAGACATAATGTATGTTCTAAGGCACACATCAGACATGACATACTTTACACACATACATCAGATATAACGTATGTTCTAAGGCACACATGAGACATGACATACTTTACACACATACATCAGACATAACGTATGTTCTAAAGCACACATCAGACATGACATACTTTACACACATACATCAGACATAACGTATGTTCTAAAGCACACATCAGACATGACATACTTTACACACATACATCAGACATAACGTATGTTCTAAAGCACACATGAGACATGACATACTTTACACACATACATCAGACATAACGTATGTTCTAAAGCACACATCAGACATGACATACTTTACACACATACATCAGACATAACGTATGTTCTAAAGCACACATCAGACATGACATACTTTACACACATACATCAGACATAACGTATGTTGTAAGGCACACAACAGACAGCTCTTAGTAACTGGAATGCTAAGTATATGATCAGACCAACCTTCAGGTTATGCAGAGTCTCTTAAGCCTTCAGCAATAATATTTTACTTTTGCTCTTGAAAATGTTGGACCTAGCTAGGTTTTTTAAAAATTTCTGTTACTGCAAAAACATTAAGTAGAATCCTTTGGTGAACACTTTGAATATACTTTCATCAGCACAAGTTGTTCACGAGATATAGTTATATAGGTAAATAAATGTAATCCTGCAGTTGGTACATGCTGCAGGAATATACAGCATTGGGTTTTCACATATACTAGCTAGGTTAGACAATTTCTTTTGAGGTAGCCAGTTGTTTTTTTCCCCACAAACAGTTATTACATAGGAGTAACACGTGGTTGAAGAATCAGCATGTCCGCCTCACAAATTGTAAGATATGTGTTTAATTTCTGGTATGGCACTGAAGATAAGCTTCACTGGGAAGATCACAGGTAGTGAGCATACTTTGGATCTTTTTTCCAGGCCATGCCAGCCGTCACAGGTAGTGAGCATTCTTTGGATCTTTTCTTCAGGCCATGCCAGCCGTCACAGGTAGTGAGCATTCTTTGGATCTTTTCTCCAGGCCATGCCAGCCGTCACGGGTAGTGAGCATTCTTTGGATCTTTTCTTCAGGCCATGCCAGCCGTCACAGGTAGTGAGCATTCTTTGGATCTTTTCTCCAGGCCATGCCAGCCGTCACGGGTAGTGAGCATTCTTTGGATCTTTTCTCCAGGCCATGCCAGCCGTCACGGGTAGTGAGCATTCTTTGGATCTTTTCTCCAGGCCATGCCAGCCGTCACAGGTAGTGAGCATTCTTTGAATCTTTTCTCCAGGCTATGCCAGCCTAGTGGGTAAGGAACAGGCAGACAGATTGGCTTGATCTGCAGCACTTGGTGGTGAACTGATACATGACAAGGCAGATGTGGTCAAGGCCCTTTGAGAACAAGCAACGGAATCAGTAAAGAAACAAGATTATTATGGCCTGGAGAGAATGAGGCACCTGGGTGTAACCTGAGGGTCTGGCCGGCTCATTACACTCAGAGGAAAGGCAAGACAGACATATAACCAGATTGTGACCGGTTTCATCAGTATTGGAACTCTGCACTGGCTGCTAAAAATGAGGATGGATCAGGCATGGGAAGGCCCTGAGAGCTGTGATGTCAATTCTTGAATCAACTCAACTCAACTGAAGATGTGTGGATATACAGAATAATAGGTCATATTTCATGGAATAAAAAAAAAAAATCACCTATCCTCTAATGATCCATACAGCTGGGTGTCCACCTAAATACTAACTGGCCAGTCCTGTGATCTCCCTGCTACATGTAGAAAGCAGGTCTGCAGCACATGTTCAGTTTTCTGGGGTGCTTGTTCAGATGGGCAAAGTTCTCCTGCTCCTTGGATTGCTTGTACATATAGCTGCAGAGTGTTGCGTGGCTGAGTTTTACTGCTAAAGTTTTCTACAGGATGAGGTATCTAGTCTCAAGCCAATTTTCTTGTATCTGCCTCTTGCAGCATAGATGATAGGTTACTAAGTTGCTATGTTTCATTTCCGTTATCAGTCTTGGTAACACCCAGTGTGGGATCTGGGGTCCCCTGGGGGTGGATGGAGAGACAGATTTGGCTCACTGGGCCAGTAACAAACATCTGGTAACAGTCAAATAAATAGGGGTGTTTCCTTCGAAGTCAGAGTGCATCTGCCTGAGAGGCAGTTTGCATACAACTTCTTCATCTTTGTGTTCACCAGCTGTAAACTTTGGCGGAAAGTTCTGGTTGTTCATCCACTTTTGGACTGCAGTCCTGTTCCAGAACCTGAGTGTTACGTGTGCATTCATTTTACAGATCTGACTCATTTGTATGCAGACTGCTGGGTCCTTGCCTCTCAGGCAGATGCACTCCGACTTCGAAGGAAGCTTCCAATTAGTCGACTCTTACGACATGCTTCTGGGTAGGCAGTGGGTCTATTCTTTTTTTCTTCTTCCTATAATAGGGCCCTGGAACCAACACGGGGATGCATACAACTAAGCCATATCTGTAAAAATGAATGTGCGTGCAAAACTCAAGTTCTGGAACAAGATCGAAGTCCAGAAGTGGACAAACAACCAGAACTTTCTGCTGGATAATACGAAGAAGAAGCCTTAGTAACACACAGATGATAGTTTAACCGCACGTCTCATATTCTCATCAAGCTAACATGATCTGTAATAAAGGGCATCAATATGTACCCATGAGAATTTGATCACTCTCAGTTAAAGAAACAACACACGGAAAATAGAAAAACAGCTTGACTTTAATCACACATAAATGTTATATTATAATGGCGCCTTTGTAATCCTAGTTTGCATTTAGTATCATCTGAAAATCCTGTGTAAATATTGTCATGAATCACTACCCCTGTCACATTATGGCAAGCCTGAATACAGGTAGAATTGTATCATCTGTGCAGATTGACTTTTTTACGGTGTTACACTATCATAACTAATTCTCTTAGTACATGTAATTGATTTGTGTCTGCCTCTGCTACCTGTGATCTTTCCTGCTATTACAATGTTCTACAAAGGTTGTCTTCTCATATTATATCTGAAGAACACTTGACTCCTTCATAAAATTACAGATACTGTTCTACCACTGTCATTAGCTTGACAATTGTTGCTAGTTAACTCTGGCTCTGACCAGGTATTTGCAACATTCGAAACATCATCTCCCCCGCCGCCTCTAATCCTAACAGACTACTGTAGTTGACATCTTGTCACATGACACATTTGTTCACAAGATTTTTTTGGTACGGCAAAATAAATTACAAACAGTTTTAAATTGTTTGTGAAAATTGTGTTCATATTGTAAATTATAACTCTTCTCTCACCCAGACATGTTTTTTCTTCTTGTTCGTCCGAGTAATGTAATTTGCATGTTGTCTGTTTATAGCATGGCTGCAATATATTTGCGACTGACACATCTGACTTCATCAAGTATTTGTTCACCGGCTAAAGTTCCCGACGAATACTTTTTAATCGACAGGGCAACATCAAAGCGGGGTAAAAAAAGTCAAGGAGATGAAAATTAGAAGAAAATATAGGGAGGAAATATAATTGTGGACACGAATGCCTTCAGTCCATAACCATTTCATGCACAAAGTAGTTTTAAGAAAAACAATTCCATGCTTTTATTACCACTGTTAGAGGGCTAGATTTATATCATCACCATCAAGTGCTTAGTCAACTGGCGTCGGTGATTATGCCTATCCACAATCTGTGTTCTCCAACAGTATTCAGAAGATAACATGCTGACTCCCCCTTCGCATGCCATGACAAACGGACTGTCAAAAATCTTCTCATGTTATCCTTCTTCGCCTCTCATTCCACAAATATTTCCTGTAATTTCTTTATGTCAGCTGTGGCTAAGTCGATGCGAACGCTTCGCTTCGTAATGCCAGGATGCCAGGTTCAATCCCAGCTGCGGGCAATGTGCCTTGCGTTGGTTTTGACAGTGGTATCAAGAAAGCCGACCGTCAAGAAAGCAATGGCAAACTACTGGATGTAAATTGCCTAGAGAAACCACACAACAGCCAGGGGTTGTTAGGGTTGGTTCTGCAACGTCCTGTAAAGGATACGCAACTAACTTTTTAAGTTTCTTTATACATTTGTGTTGGTCTAAAGCTGACAGATCACACTAAATGATGATTCTGTGACTCTCTTGTTGTAGCAGTTTGAAGGAAAGGCAGCCTCTGTGTGTGTAGTCATCACAACATACGCTGTGGTTCCAGGCTTGGCATGAAGGTACATATTATCAGAAATGATTGACAGAAAGTTGTGGACAGACATCTTGACCAACATCATACAGATTGGACTATAGAAAGCTGGCGATAGACATCTTGACCAGCATCATACAGATAGGACTATAGAAAGCTGGGAATAGACATCTTGACCAACATTATACAGTTTGGACTATAGGAAGCTGGAATAGACATCTTGACCAACATCATACAGATTGGACTATAGGAAGCTGTGATAGACATCTTGACTAACATTATACAGATTAGCCTATAGAAAGTCGGGGGTAGACATCTTGACCAATATCATACAGACTGGACTATAGGAAGTTGGGGATAGACATCTTGACCAACATCATACAGCGCGGCCTCAAAAAAACACAAGATCAGATACATTCTCTTTTAATTATTTCTTCTTCACTGATTTTCCGTCCCAGAAAACTCTGGTACCATGTTTACAAAACTGTGTTGACAATAGTCTATCTATATAATTCTGTCCGTGTTATTGTTGACACATATGCTGTTCGTATGTGATCTCTGTTGCTCCCGGTGTGCTGCTTTTCTGCCTGTGGTGTCCCATGTCATTTTAAACTCATTTCATTTATCTTTTTATGATCCTTCTTCTATCCGTGTCTCCTTTATCTATCTACCAGCCACCAGTGAGCTGTCCTTGCCAAAGTGTGACAAGGCATTCTGCAAACTGCAGGCTGTTATTTTTCCATCCACTACTGTTGTATATTGGTACTCCTAAACTGTAGCTCTTTTATAATCTGAGTTTTGTCTTCACACAAAGTCCCTTTGACTTCATTATATTGTTAACTCTTTAAGTACCAAACAATGCACCAGGAGTGACTGAATATTATAGGTGTGCGCCACTCAGGATGTTATGTAGTTTGTGCATCATACATTCAGTCAGGGCACACTCAAAAACTCAAACAACATGTGTCTCCTACAAGGATTTTCTGTTTAGGCCGTGTGGATGTAGCACAGGTATGATTGATTGCCTCAATCAGACATTAGCTATGACCTTTTGGCACTGAAAGAGTTACGCATGGCAAATGCTTAGTTTGCATTGTTTATTCTTGATGGATTTTACATCCTTATCAGAATCCCCATCTGTCAGGTACCGGTCAGAAAAATTGCAGCCACTACTGGTTGGGGGGAGGACATGGTTTAGCGACTAGATGCTCACCTGTGGATTGGAAGGTTGTGGGTTTGGATCCTGACTAGGGCCAGACTTTTTTCAAAAATTACCTTAGCTCCCTGGTCGACCCAGCTTTGAGTGGGTACCAGGTACGGTCCTGGAAAGTAAAGAGGGCTGGTGTGATGCTGACCACATCCCCCACCAAGTGCATTCTGGTCTATAAAATATAGGTCTAGCCCTATATACCCAATGCGCCTGAAAGTGTAGAAAAGGGTCCTTTACTTTACTTTTTTACTACTGATAAGCCCTCATGCCATTTTGTTAAGCCACTTTACTAATTAACCAGTATACTACTTGATCTTCAGTATTTTATTTTAGGTATGTGAAATAAAAAAAAGGCTTTCTCATACTCTAGTACAGTGGTTCCCAGTTAGCTAAGTTCTGCAGACCCATCTAATTTTTAAAGGTCTGACTCAGACCCTATATTTTTTCATAATCATTTTGAACAACTTATTGTAATTTATAAATATGAGAATCACAAAAGGCATTGCATTCTAAAGTTGTCGTGTTTTGTTTTTGGTGTAAATGATTTCAAAGACTCCTTAAATTTGTTCCATGGACCTCAAAAAGAAACACTGCATTTTTCTTCTGCCTTCTATCCCCCAATGGAGCATAGGCCATCAACCAACTCATGCCAAGTCATTCTATCCTTTGCTATTGCATGCAGCTCTTCTCATTTCCTTCCCAACTATTAGAAGAGCCTCCCCTCGTTTTGGTTGGCTGGGTTTTTCTGGTTTCTCTTTGAATTTTCCATGGTTGGTTGGTTTTTTTGTGGCTATTGTTTTTACAGGATGAGGTAGCCAACCCTAAGCCCAACCCTACCGTTAGTCGCCTATTACAACATGCCTGGTAAGATGCACTGTTACTATACTTTGCTTATGAGGGCCCTGGTAATACACATGGGCGAAATTGTATTAGGACATGGTTTTCAGGTGAAGTGATAATTTTTTTTAACCTCCTAGCATCTCCTGTTCGAACTCAAAACACATGGTTTACAAGGAAGTTCCTGTCCAGTATGATGGATAGACAGGCTTACTGTTTTTGATCATGGCAAGCTCAGCCATTGCATTTTCCTCCAAATGCGGACTGAAGTATATATTTCCGCGACACTGAGCTGAGTATTTAATTTGGATTGTTTTTCTTCTGTACCCATGTGTGTGTTGTAAACTGCAGATTCAGAAAATTTTGAGTGACCCTTTGCCACAGAATTGGTGGGACCTTAAGCGGTTAATTTTGTTGGCAACTACTAATTTATTTTAATTTCTGCTTGCACCAACAGTGAACTGCATTTCTAATGCCTGACTGTTTTGACATTTCTAATGGTGTCCTTATGCATTTAATGTGTGTGTATGCTGTTCGCTTTGTCGAGACTGCAGTATGTGTCAGTTTTTTTACAATGGTCAGCCATGGGCATTATGTGTGGTTTATGCTAGCACAGGAACGGTGCAACTGGGTTGAACCATTTGCTGTGAATTTGGAACAATAATTACCTGGTTACATGGTTTACAACATGGCCAGCTCCGGATATAAGGAAACAGGAACAGCTGAAACGGGAATTCCCCTTTTTGTGAGGCTGGCATGGCTAGTTGGTGGTAACAGTTTTTATCGATCAGATTTATACACAAACTGAACTACAGTTGAATTAATTTGCAACATGTGTTATTGAATGAATTATCATTTTGAAGATAAATTTTTTCTAATAGCCCATTTATTTATCTTTAAAAATAATAATTCATTTAATAACACATGTTGCAAATTAATTAAACTGTAGTTCAGTTTGTGTATAAATCTACTTGATAACAATTGTCACCACCGGCCGGCCAGGCCAGCCTTACAAAAACGGGAATTCCCGTTTCAGCTGTATGACCTTATTTCTGGAGCTGGCCGTGGTTTACAAGAAATAAATTCACAAAACACAAACTTTGACCAAGAAGCCCCTATAAATGCTCTTGCAGCAAATGTTTAGCCCTCATTTTACCAATGCCACCTGGTCCATTTGTTTGAACACATATAAAACATAGAAAATTGGTATGCCCACACCGGCTCTATCTGAGGTCAAACCCTGGGGAGATGTCAGCATTGCAAGTTCACCTCTTCTTTCTGTCGAAAAATATTTCAGTTAAGGTGTGAAAGTGAACAAAGACGAATAATAGGCAGTTAAAAAAAAAAGCCTTGGTATTGAACTTTGCTTTCTGTAATTTGGAATAATTCTGCCAAATGTGTTCCGATTAAGGCCATGGTACCTCACAAAAATACTTGGTCTCCAAAGAAAGTGTCCTTGGTAGCTGTAGAATTTCATGTATGACTTAACTAGCTAATAGAAATGATAAGAATTTGATGCTAGATTAACCAAAGTGTTTTTTTTTTTCTAAACTAAAAACAAAATAGAGATTGTGCCAATTTTAAATATGTCACCATGCCCTTTTCTGGAATCTGTCATTTATGACAGGTTAAATTTGTGATCTCTTGTCAAAAAGCAAATGAACAGTGATCTGTTGTGAGAAATCACAAGTTTATGTGAGCAGTGAAATCCGCCTATAACTCCGGAAATACATTGCTTGATTTATTAAAGGGTTGTCATGCCTTTCTGGCATATTTCATGTTGTTATCTAGTGGCGCATGAGCTTTCGCCCTTCGGCCCGGATATTTCATGTCTGTTTCCTGTTTCTGGTCATAGCTGTTTATACAGCAAACCTCTAAATGCAATTAACAGAAGACAGGGTTTTTAAATAGTTAGGATTTTATACAGGTGTTTTCTGTCATTTGGTTTATAATCAGGGTATCTTTCTAAGAGTTTCATATTTGTGGTTGTCTTCATATTTTTTAATTTAAAAAAAAAACTTTATGGACGAAGCATGCCTTTAGATTGCTCATCTAAGGAATTTTTACCCTTTGTTTTCTTCTTTGCATTCACCAGCTATAAACTCTGGTTGTTCATCCACTTCTGGACTGCAGTCCTGTTCTAGAACCTGAGTGTTGCGTGTGCATTCGTTTTACAGATCTGACTCATTTGTATGCAGACTGCTGGTTCCATGCCTCTCATGCAGATGCACTCTGACTTCGAAGGAAGCTCCCAATTAGTCTACTCTTACGACATGCTTTTGGGTAGGCAGTGGGTCTATTCTTGTTTTCCCTATAACAGGGCTCCGGAACCCACATGGTTTCACAGCTATGAAGTTGAAACCTTCGACTACGACTACATCTGTTGAGATAGCTTTTACCCAAATTGTAACTTCTTTGGAGGTTGAGCAGGGTATGTGGAATTTATTCTGCTGGTTTCTCATCCAGGATGAGATGATTATCATCTCATAGCTGAAAGAAGTAAAGAAGAGACAATTAGGATACTTTGGCTACATTAAAAGACATAACACGATTTTTGAAGACCATACTGGAGGGGGAGGGTCGAAGGCAAGAGATGGGGCAACAATCCAGCATCAATTTTCTGCTATTTTCAGCAGCAACATATCAAAGTCACAGATACAGTTCAACCATCTTATTTGTTCTCGTCCTATGCATTGTATCCCCTAAGACAGCAGTTCACAGGGCTCCATGAAGCCCTAAAGGCTCTGTGTGTACCTTCCAGGGACTTAGCCATCACTGCAAAAAATAATGTGAGCAAGGATTGAAAATATTATGTGTTTTAGTTGTAGTCAAGAGAAGACTGACTTTTTGAATTTCAAAGTTTCTCAAATAAAATTGTATTACATGGCATTGCAGAGGTGTTTAGATAACTCTTTACTTTAAATTCCCTTACTGTCTACTCCCTCTTCAGCTGCTCCTCAACATTACTTCTAAACACCAGTAACTTGTAAGACATAGGGTGTGGTAGGCCTGGTTGGGGAGGGGGGGGGGGGGACTTTGTCATAAATTGATTCTCAAAAGGGCTGCACAGGTTAAAATAGTTTAGAACCACTACTTGAGCATAGTCTCTGAATCATCATGTCAGGCCAGCCATACTAGTCTTCCCCACCTCTTACAGCCGTCTCCATGTTCTCTCCATATTATTCATCTCTGTGGCTTAGTATTTTCTCCATGTGTGTTCAGAAATCAGAAACATTTTTAATGTCTGCTCCTTTTCAGTTACATTGCAAAATCCCAAATGTTTATCTTATGTAATGTTCTTATGTAATGTTTTATTTCTCTTAACACATGCCGACTTTCTCAATTTATAGTTCTAACATCCGAGGTACCAATTCTGGAGATTTTTCTAGGTGAAAGAAGGTGTAAGTTGTGAGGTAAACTCCTGACACCTTTCTCTGTTACACTTTACCAGGAAAAGAGCCTCCTTTTTAATTCCGTGGCTTAGAAGCTAGCGAATGCCAGTAACAATTTCATGACCCTTGAACACTGTGGTTTGTTCCCCGTGGAGGATGGGTAAAAATGCATTCTCCTTGTTTTCCAACAATGGTATAAGAGTTGCGCCATGGAAGAGAGTGAGGCCTCACTACGTAATATTCCCAAAGAGAACAGTGATACACTGTAGCCAACCTTTATTGTGGAGACGACACAAAACGTTTATAAAAAAATTCCTTAGATATAATTTTTTTTTCTTTGGACAAGTTCATGATTTGTTGCATTTGTAGCTAGCTGAGTATTTTTTCTTGGGATGAGGTAATTATTCTTAGGTAACAGGCACCATGAACGTTGCTGCTAGACGTCTTCGTTAGCATAGAGCATGCACACAATCATATAAATAACTAGAGGGGGATCCCTTGGGGTCATAGAAATATTATATCTAATAAACAGACAGGCGATATATTGATGAGCACTCATAGAAATCAGAAACATTTGTATGCTATTATTGATTCCTTGCCTCTCAGGCAGATGCACTCCAGCTTTAAAGGAAGCTCCCAGTTAGTTAGCTCTTACTACTACCTCCCCAACAAGCATGTTGTAAGAGTTGACTACTTGGGAGCTGCCTTCAAAGTTGGAGTGCATCTACCCGAGAGGTGAGGAGCCAATAATCTGCATACAAAAAAATTCAGATATGTAAAACAGATGAACACACAACACTCAGGTTTTTGAAAGTCCAGAGGTGGATGAAGAACCAGAACTTTCCACTAGAGTGTACAGCTGGTGAATGCGAAGAAGAAGAAGAAGAAAAATAGAACTGAAGAATAAACTGTGAGCCCTATGTTAGGAATAATGGCCCCACAGGAGGAAGATGATTATGTTGTTTAATGAACCCACTGCAGTCACTATCCATTGTTTTGTTGTAATTTACCTGTGTGAGATATTGCTTTTTTTTTTCTTTTTTTTTTTTAAAAACTAAATTATATCATATTTGTGGTTTGTTAAAAATACTCATTACCTGTTCATTCGGGCAATGATTACTTTTGTCAGTGAAAGTTGTAGTAAATTTGATGTGAAGTATTTTCTTAACTTTACTGGCTAAAATAAGCTGGTATCTCTGTTTCTGTTGATGTCAAAATGTGACTAGCTTTGGGGGAATATTTATTTTTGTATTGTGGATCATTAATTTTTTTGGGGGGAAAACAGATGATGAAAGATACATCATTAGGCTAATGGATAAGGTTTTTTTTTTTTTTAAACTATAATATATAATGTAATCTTTAGGACTAATTGAATAAGAATTCTTCTTAGTAGGAAGTTATATTACTTTTACCTTTAGGATAGATGAATAAGAATTCTTAGTAGGAAATAATTGCTTTAATCTTTCGGACTGATAGATTAGAATTCTTAGTAGGAAATATTTCATTTAATCTTTAGGACTAATAGATAAGAATAATTAGTAGGTAATAACTACTTTAATCTTCAGGACTGATAGATAAGAATTCTTAGTAGAAAATAACTACTTTAATCTTTAGGATTAATAGATACAAATTCTTAGTAGGAAATAATTACTTTGAACCATTCATCATGACACATGACGGTGATGATTTTTCCATCAATGCTTTTATCCTGATAAAAAGAACGGTAATAGTTTTACCGTTTTAGAACTGATTGAAAAGAACTCACCTGAGGAATTTGGAAAAGATAAACAAACAAAAAAGTGAACAGCCAATTATAGTACCTTACTACAGTGTGAAATGTTTGAACAAGATGAATTAAACTCCCATTCTATATTTGATGTATTTTGAAAATGGGAACAAGTTACATGTTTACAACAACAGCCACTTTGCTGGGTTCCGTCGAAGTGAGTGGCTTCAGTTTAGCTCACTGGCTCTCAGCCTGTCTAATGCCGCGACCCTTTAGTTTAGTTCCGCATTTTGCTGTGCCGCCCCCCCCCCCCCCCCCCCACCATAAAATTATTTTTGTTGCTACTTCATAACTTCAGTGAATACTTGTTTTCCAATGGTTTTTGGTGACCCCTGCAAAGGGTCATTTGACCCACAAAAAGGTTGCGACCCACAGGTTGAAATCTACCAGTTTAGCTGGTACCAAGAAGTAATCAATCAGGTGCCGTCTTCACAATGAAGGTTGGCTGCAATGAATTTCCACTACACTGTGTCTCTTGTCTTGGCTGTACACTTACACTCTCCCAGACTGCTGTTTGTCCATCTCTTGTCCTACTTGATCATTGTCTACCTCTTCCTGTCTTATCACTGATTTTTCCCTCTTGTGTGGTTTTTAAAAGAGTGTTGTCTTTTTTCTTCAAAATGGCCTAAATCTTTCAGTTGTCTCTGTTTTATTTCTTTCAGCAACTGTCTTTTCGTTCCCAGTCTTTTCTGAGCCACTGTCTTCTTTTTCTTAAAGTCCATGCTGTGTGACGTTGGTAGTCATGTCTATCCACAACCTTCTTTCTGTCTTGTAAACTTTCAAGCAACTCTGACACAGAGGATCCTCCATGCCATGATGTCAAACTATCCAGCATCTGTTCTCTCAGTCTCCCTCTGCCTCTTTTCCCCTCCAACTTTTCTACTGTTACAATGAACTCCAGCTTTCTCCTTCTCATCACATGACCAAAGAATGTAGATAGTCTCTTTCTGATGTGGGCAATCAATTCTCTTCATGAGTCAGTTTCTTTCACATCTTCATTACTCTTTTGATCTGTTCAGGGTATTCTCAACATTTGTCTGTTACACCACATCTCTGCAGCTTCCAAATAATTTTTCATTAATTTACCAACTGTCCATGATTCACTTCCATATATCAAGAAAGGATTTATATAGCTTTTAAGAATTCTCGTTCTCATCTCAGTTGACAAAGAAAGATTGCATCAAATATTCTTCATTTTGTAAAATGCTGCCTTTAGATGTATTGAAACCAATTGTACTTGAAGAACAAAAACTGACTTAAGCTCTTTGAGGGGAAAGGAAAAGATGCACAAAAATACAACCGAATCTCACTGAAACATTATTTCTATCCATTGAGCTTTCAAATCATAATTTATGTTGTGTCAAGTTACTTCTTAGCATCAGTGATGATGAACCACATCAGCCATCGAGGGCCGATTGATCTGTTGTTGTTGTTATTGATCCGGCGCCGAAAGAGCTTTCGCCCTGTAGTAGAATTAACATGTTTTCACAAGCTGTTCTTTTCCTCCTTACAGAGTGTTCAATTGTCTGGTCTCAGGGAAAGTAGCATTATTCTAGTCTCGCTGAGTTTTGGGCACTCAAAGAGATGATGGTCAACAGTTTCGTACGGGTAGTTACATAGCTGGTACTCTGGGGCGTGTTGGGGCTGTATTCTGTTTAAGACACCCATTGAGTGGAATATATGTAGTGTTCTGAGTCTGAAGATGTTGGCCTGGTCCCTCTTTGTTAGATGGTTGATGCTGCCGTTAAGATCAGGGCTAGCCATAAGCCTGTAAAAATATGAGTGCAGCATCATGTGCCTGGTTCTCCACCGGTGTGAAATGGGTTCCTAACTTGTTTATTTCTCCCCTAAACTGAGACAATGGGAATGTACACCACTGGGAAGTTAATCATATATGTCCAAACAAGTTATTGTTGTAAATCACACATATAAGAATTTCTGGTTTAGTTTGTACTGAATTGTTAGGAACGAATGTATGTATATATGGTTAGTTTTGATGTTCACTCATTAATATATTTGTTATATCTGTTGCCAGTTGTCATGTTTTTCCAGGTACATTTGTTGACTGTTATTTTCTGTTTTGTTTGAGTTGACTATTGACACTTTGTGTTCACATGATTCATTATCTGATTCATGTTTTTAAAAAAAAAAAGACAAAAACGGTTTTCTAGGTTTATGACATATACAGGTACCAATTATTATCCCCATTGCCACAACATGTTGAAAAAATATCTGAATGTAGTTTGTTTGAATGAATGATACATGCGATGTGTGCAGTACACTGTGCTTTCTCGAATTCATGCTTGTAGAATAAGTACAGTGCTAGTACAAATAAGTGGATTGCAACCAGATTTGGAACATTCAACTTAAACATCAAATCAGCACTTTTCTATGAAGCTGAAACATGGAGAACGACAAAAGTAGAGGACATTTCCTTGTATCTAGTTTAGACCTGGTTAAACTGGCAGCCCAGATCATCAAGTGATAAAGGTCTGTATATTCTCTACCACTTAAGTTGACTGTCATCATCATCATCATCATCATCTGTCAGCTCTGATCACGACACACCTAAAAGTCTCTGCTTCTCTAGCCAATTCTCCAGCCTTATGTGCTTTCATAGCCAATGGATCCTCACTGTTGTACCCATATTTGAAGAGGTCGGCCTCTGCCTCGTTTTCCACAAGCTGCGATCAGGCTGTCATTTACAAACATCATAACTGAAAATATTTAATGTAATCAAATAGATGTGTTCAGTAGTGTGATATTTGTGAAGTCTGTGGGTAATGTTTTCAACCTCATGTCTGTCACCCTTACTTTTCAAGGCATTTCCTGATATCCATCTTTGACCGGGTCGGCCTGGGACCCAGGTATCAAGTGATATAGGTCAGTATATTCTCTACCACTTTAGTTGACTGTCATTTCATCATCATCATCATCATCAGTCAGCAGGTCTTTTACAGAATGTCGCTCTTGTCACAGCACGCCTGAAAGTCTCTCTTTCTCTTGCCAGTTCTCCAGCCTTATGTGCTTTTATAGCCAGTAGATCTTCACTGTTTTGTATCTATTTTCAGAGAGGTCAGCCTTTGCCTTATTTTTCAGAAGCTGCATCTGGACTGTCAAATACAAACATCACAATTGAAAATGTGTTATATGATTCAGATACATGTGTGTAGTGTGTGGATTCAGATACATGTGTTCAGTGTGTGGGTGATGTTTTCAACATCATGTCTGTCACCCTTACTTTTCAAGGCATTTCCTTGTATCCATCTTTGGCCAGGTCGACCTGGGAGCCTAGGTTCTCAGGTGATTTTGGTCTGCATTTTCTGTACTATTTTATTTGAACATAATATGTAAACATCACCACTGAAAATGTGTTGTGTGATCAGATAAGTGTGTTCAGTACTCTAATGATTATGAAGTTTATGTGTTCAATATTTTGAGCTGTGTGAAACAGATATGAGGCTTTTGTACTAATAGTTTGTTAACAGCTAATAAAGTAGAAATACTTTGTCCAAATACTTGTGAGAATTCCCCAGCATTATTCCTACCCCTGGCCAATCTTTGGTGTGGTGCAAGCATAACACGTCCGCCTTCCATTGTTGTCAATCCAAATGAGGCGCCTGACTGCTTTGGAATGGCAAATCTTAATAATCATGTGTGTTAATCTCTAATGCCAAATGAGTCTGTTGTTGTAACTGTTTGCATTTTTCATATGCTGCTGCATTTTAGTTGTCCAGTCTTTGTGACTGGATGTTTTCTCCTGTGTGTAGCACTGATCAATGTGGATTCCAGCTGCCAATTTGGGGGAAAAAGTGGGGGGGGGGGGGGGGGGGGGGGGAGGTGTGAACAATAGACCTCACTGCCCCTAACAAGCATGTCATGAAAGGTGAATAATTCAACATTAATTGAAATCAGATGTATTGGGCCAAACATGTAGATATCACAGCCTGTCTTTAAACTACATGTCTGCTGACTGCCCTTTTAAGGGTGAGGGTAGAAGAGGAAGGTAATATGGTTGCAGTTAGCAGCCCACAACAGATAAAAATATTTGCTCTTCAAGGTTAACAGACAAAAAAGAAGGTAACATGGTTACAAACCATAGGGGACAACAGCTAACAGTAACAGATAATGCTTGTTTTTAAGGGGAGTCATAGGACAAGGTAAGCTGATAACAAATATTAGCTTTTAAAGACAGTCATAGAAAAAGAATATAACATGGCCGCAAACAGAGGTGGAGAGCAAATTACAAAAAATAAATTTTAAGGGCAATCATAGAAGAAGACGCAGAATATAACACGGTCGCAAACAGTGGTGGACAGCAAGTAACAAATATATATTTTAACGGCAATCATAAGAGAAGAAGAATATAACACGGTCACAAACAGCAGTGGACAGCAAATAACAAAAGTATATTTTTAGGGCGATCGTAGAAAAAGATGATCACAGACCATTAAATAACAAATATTTATTTTAAGAGCAGTCATAGAATCATAGAGGCTGTGTGGTCTCGAGGCGTGGCGTCCGCCTTGAGTGCTAGAGGTCCCGGGTTCAAGCTCCGGTGAAGGCTAGGATTCTTTCATGTGAACTTCTAGTAATTTCCCCTGGTCTCTAGGTAGTAAGATCAGACGCCCGTGTGTATTGTTGCGCACATAAAAACTCCCTTGGCAGTTGGAAATCAAAAAAGAGTAGCCTAACGGCGCTGCCTAAGCAAAATTTTGAGTTTAAAATCTACTTAAAGTATTTCAGGATCCACAGAGTTCGTGCATTGCGCTGAGATTCTTTGGACTCAGGCTTGAGTCAGAAGAAGAACGGAGCACTTACCTTGTGCCATGATGTTGATCCGTGGTCTACACCTAAACCTAATCCTAAATCATAGAAGAAGAAAGAAAAACGTTTGCGGACATCAGATAACAGATATCAATTTCAAGGGTAAACATAGAAATAGAAGGTAATGGTTGCAGACATCAGATAACAAGTATAGATTTCAAGGGCAAACATAGAAATAGAAGGTAATGGTTGCAGACATCAGATAACAAGTATAGATTTCAAGGGCAAACATAGAAATAGAAGGTAATGGTTGCAGACATCAGATAACAATATAGATTTTATGAGCAAACATAGAAATAGAAGGTAATGGTTGCAGACATCAGATATAGATTTTAAGGGCAAACATAGAAATAAAGGTAATGGTTGCAGGCATCAGATAACTATAGATTTTAAGGGCAAACATAGAAATAGAAGGTAATGGTTGCAGACTGCGGTGGACATCAGATAACAGATATTGATTTCAAGGGTAAACATAGATGTAGAAAGTAAAATGATCGCAGACATCAGATAGAAATATAGATTTGAAGGGCAATCATAGAAATAGAAGGGAACGTTTGCAGACAATGGTGGTCAACAGATAACAGATATATGTATATACGCTTCTCCTGTTGGTTACTCTCACATACTTTGCAGAACATTCAGTTTCATTCATGTGATATATATTCAAATATAGTGGCTCATTATCCAGTTACTGTTCATATTGACGCTTATTGCTTTGGAGTGTTTGAGATCCTGGTGGTAATGTCACACTAGTGGTGTTTTATTTTGTATAAAGATTTCTCACTTGTAAATTAACATGTTATCATGTCTTGTCAAATTAAACACTTCTGGTATCATTCATATGGTTGGGTTAGATGTTGGTTGTAATGGGGAAAAAAGTGTTCAAATGCTACAAAGAATCTGTAATGATATGTTATATATTCCCCATATGGGTTCCAGGGCCCTATTATAGGGGGAAAAAAGAAGAGACCCACTGCCTACCCAAAAGCATGTCGTAAGAGTCGACTAATTGGGAGCTTTCTTTGAAGTCTGAGTGCATCTGCCTCAGAGGCAAGGAACCAGCAGTCTGCATACAAATGAGACAGATCTGTAAAATGGATGCACACGCAGTTTCTGGAACAGGACTGCAGTCCAAAAGTGGATGAACAACCAGAACCTTCGGCGAGAGTTTACAGGTGGTGAACGCAAAGAAGAAGAAGATAGGTTATATGCGTGTGAGACATGGACAGTGAGTTAGCAGACATGCCAAGATTTACTTGCAGTGGAGATGTGCTTTTTGAGGAGAATGCAAAGAATGAATGTGAATGATAGAAAACCAAACGGAACAGTCCTCCTTGCAGCAGATGAAAGTTGTAAAAGGATCAGAGTAATATGACAAAGACAAGTCTCTGTTTTATGGATATGTTATAAAACAGGAATTGACTCAAGAACTTGGTATCAGCTGGCAAGACTGACGGAGAGAGAGAGAGAGCCAGGGGAAAGCAAAGGACAAGCCCATATCTGTTCTGTCTTATTTCTATAGTATGTATGGACAGTCAGTGTTTAGACATGTTATGAAAACGAACGTGCTTAAAATCTTCCTTATAACTGGTAAGATTGATGGGAAAAGATCACGGGGAAGGCATAGAGATAAGTTCCTGGATGGCTTGGCCGTATAAATGGGCTGAGACAAGAACTCTGACTTAGTTTTCGTGCATTGCTTTCGTTCATTGCACACAGATTCACTATGCTTTCTTTCTTGAACCATAGATTCTCTTTCAACTCGGCGAATGTATCTTTCTTACCGTTTGATGTAAAGCCTTTGTTGCTTTGGGTGAATCAGAAAATGATACAATTGTGTATTGAAATACATTTGCTTCCGGAAATTTCCTGGAAAGTCAAGCTGGCCGGCAAGATATTGGCCCCGTCATGTATACTGAGATGATCACAATAAAAATATTCCACTAGATCTCAAGAGCTGTTTAAATCATGTCCTGGAACATGGAAGTGAATCACGGATAGTTGAACTGATTGCCAACATCATAAGGAGACAATCTTCATTCTTTAGTCATGTTATGAGAAGGAAAAAACGAGTTCATTGTGACGGTGGAAAAGCTGAAGGGGAAAAAAGGCGGGGGGGGGGGGAGGAAGCTGAGAGATAATATGATGGATAATGTGAGAAGATGGCAGGAAAGATCGTCTGTCAGATTAAAAGTACAGGAGACAAAAGGGTGTGGGTGGATAGACATGACTACTAACAACACATGACATTGACAATAAGAAGAAGTATCACATATCCAGTACACATTGTGTGTGTGAAAATGAGGTCATTTATTTCTCTTTAGAGCAGTGGTTCTCAATCTTCCTAATGCCCCGACCCTTTAATACAGCTCCTCATGCTGTGGTGACCCCAAGCATAGAATTATTTCCCTTGCTACTTCATAACTAAGTGATTATGTGTTTCCCAATGGTCTAAGGCGGCCCTTGTGAAAGGGTTGTTTGACAAACAAAAGGGTCGCCACCCAAAGCTTGAAAACTGCTGCCTTAAGATTGTGATGAATGTCAGGAGCACAGTAACTGAGCATTGTTTATTAGAGTGCAACAGATAAGAACGCTAAGACAAACCACTCATGGGATATATATAGCATATATATCAGCCGCTGCATTGAGTTTATAACATTGATAAGCACTAGACAGTCCAACGGAACTGCAAAGACACATTAAGCAAAAAATCACACACGCACACACATATATATGTGCAGAAGTTCACTATTGCTGAGTAGAATCCTAATAATGTAGCAGTGATTTCAGTCGCAGGCACTAGATAAAGTTAAGGACGTTGTGTTTTGTGTAGGGGAAATACCAGCAAGGGAAGAGGTCACAGGAAGGACGGGAAAGGCGCTATAAAGACACTCTTAAAACTGCTATCAATTCTTTTGGCATCAACACAGCGACGAGGAAGGATGCTGCACAAGACCGTTCTGGATGGCGTTCATCCCTCAGGCATGGTGCATCAGCCTGCCAGGCGGCGGAGGTTGCACAGGCAGAGAAACGGAGGCAGACTAGAAAGAACCGTATTGCTAATCCAACACTTGCTACGGCTTCCACCTGTTGTGCGCATTGCTCAAGAACTTTTGAGGCTCATATTGGACTAATCAGCCACCTTCATACTCAAAATCAGTGATCATTATTTCTGCTTTGGATGAAAAGTGGTCTTGATAACTCGCGATGCATGAACAACACGGGGGGAATACCAGGATGCCCCAAAATTCACCTCTGGCACAAGCAGGCCGCTAATGAATCTTCTTCTGCTGCCTTCCTTCCCCTCGCGGAGCATAGGCCTTCAACCAACTCACGCCAAGACGTTCTATACTTTGCTATTGCATGCAGCTCTCCCCATCTTTTTAACCTCACCCTCCGGCTCCCTTCTCCGTGAGGTTTTTTTTTATGTTGTTGTTGTTGCTGGTCTTCCTTTATCGCTATACGCATGTGGCTTCCAGTGCAAAGACGTTCTAATTATATTGTTCTTAGGTTTTCTTACCATTGTCCAATCCAAAGCGAGCGTCTTTTCTTCAACTCTTGGTCCACTGAAACTTGTAAAGTTCTCTTGCAAAGCTCGACATTGGTGATTCTATCATACCATTTAATTCCATCTGTTCTGCACAGGCACCAGTTAATGAATGTCTGCAGTTTATTAGTAACTGTTTTAGTTGTTCTACATCTTTCCGCCCCATACAATATCACTGATCTGACAACATAATTAATTTTTTTTTAAATTTAGTATTAGTTTTAATTTATTTTTTTACCTTCACAAATTTACTAATGCAATGAAAGCTCCTCTTGTCTTGTGTGTTCGTATTTTAATATCTCTACCAGTTTTCTCCTATCTTTATCAACATCTTCATAATTACCCAAATAGATGTATGACTCTATGTCTTGGAGTGGGAGACCGTTAGCCACAAAACCCACTGATAAGTAGGGAGAAAAGAGGAGTGGGGTGGTTATATATTTGTGAGATTAAGCATTCATATGTAGGACAGAGTGGCATGCCTCGCTGCGGAGGACACGGGTGAGGAGTATTGTATGGATTGTTCACCGGGGTACACCGGTGTGTAGGGAAAGGAACAGGCGGACAGACTGGCTAGCTCTGCACAACTTGGTGGAATACTGATGCATGATAAGGCCTTGTGGGAGAGCGGTTACAGTTCGGAGGAGCCACGGCCTTCTCTATTTATAGGCCCAACAGGTCAACGGGGATTCCCGTTCTTGTGCAAGAATTTAGTCCCTCTCCCTTCCACAGTTTTTATCGAGGAGATGTATACACAAATTAAACTACAGTTTCATTAATTTTCGACATATTTTATAGAATTATACGTCATTTTTACGGTAAATAAGTGGGCAAATTAAATACAACAATAAAGGCTCTTACAGACAAACAAAAATGCTTTTGCTACAGTCAACATGAACATAAACATCAATAACGTTTAGATATAAACTAAAAGTTGTTCCAGCAAAAGTAAAGAAATATCAGTGCTAACTCTTTGATTCTGAGAGGGTATTGTTGCATCAGGGGGGCGGGGGGAGGGGGAGGGGTGACATTTGTACTTTATCAAATTTAGCGCATAAAAATACTGCTATGAAACATACACATGTCATACATAACACAAATATAAATGATTGATGGTTATTATTATTATTATTAGACTACAACAACATATAATTTTACTGTTATTTAATAATTAGTAAACAAGCACAATCAGTATGAAATTGATATGTGCAATACTTTTTTCACCAGAGTAGTTTTCTTAACAGTACTTATAGCACTACTAAATATGTATCCTCAAGGTACAAACAGCACAAACAAATTTGTCCAGTTTCATCCTGTTGGATGAAATCAATTCCTTATCATTGCGAATTTTTTGGTAACTGTTTAAAAATACATCACACATATTTCTAATTACTGCATACAACAACGCGTATAAGTATCATGAATGGTATATTATTTTAAAGATAATTAAAGCAAATTAAAAAAGACCATATAACTGCAAATTGCTGAGCAACATTTACATTTCAAACACAAAAATCCCTATATAGATACCGGATCTCGTTGTTCAAAACTTTCTGGAACAAGACTAAAGCACAGAATAAGATGAACAGCCAGAAGTTTCTGCTAGAGTTTACAGCCAGTGTTTGCGAAGCAAAAGCCAATTTACAAAAATTAACACAGACCGTACAACTGCAAATATGCATAAGAAGTGGATGAACAACCAGAAGTTTCTGCAAGAGTTTACAGCCAGTGTTCGCGAAGCAAAGCAAAAGCCAGTTTTACAAAAATTAACACATTCTGTACTACTGCAAATATGCATAAGAAGTGGATGAACAGCCAGAAGTTTCTGCAAGAGTTTACAGCCAGTGTTCGCGAAGGAAAGCAAAATCCAGTTTACAAAAATTAACACAGACCGTACAACTGCAAATATGCATAAGAAGTGGATAAACAACCAGAAGTTTCCGCAAGAGTTTACAGCCAGTGTTCGCAGAGGCAGTGGTTGTACCCCACCAGGACATAACACGAGCGATAAACACGAGGTAACACAAAGTGCCACCATGCTGATCACCCGTGGAGAGGTCCCGGAAACCCCGTTCAGCCATACTCAAGTATTTAGTGCGCCATGCATAAGCCAGGCTGGGGAGTCAAAATAACTAAAATTTGCATCCCAAATGGGGACATTTGTAAATTACCGGCTTTGAGTGATTGAGTGACTTTCTACCCCACTAGGACATCACACAAGCAATAAACACCCGATGACACAAAGTGCCACCATGCGGATGAGGATCACCGTGGAGAGGTCCCAGAAACCACGTTCAGACATTTGGCCATATTTATGGCCTGTCTATATTGCGGCCCCTGGCAAAAGCCAGGGTGGGGCTTCAAATAACAAACAATTTCGTCCTCAAAAAAAAAAAAAAAAAATATTACCAGCTTTAAACTTCTGAGGTTTGTCTACTTTTGGACGTTGATCTTGTTCAAGATCATGAGTTTTGCATGCACTTCTGTTTTACAGATCTGGCTTATCTGTTTGCACATTGTATTGTTGGTTCTTCGTCTCTCGAATGAAAACCCACGGCCTCACGGCATGCTGGTTCGGGAGGTTCGTAGAGATACCCACTCCCGAAAGTGGAGCCTTAGAACCCAAAAGGGGAGATTACTTGAGGTGTGTGTGTGTGTATATATATATATATATATATATATATATATATATATATATATATATATATATATATATATATATTAAAGCTAATATTACGTATGTGAAATATTTAAAATACACCAAATCCATCCGCTTATACTAATCTATCATGTACCGATTATGCCACTTCTCATAAATGTTCATTTATGAGATTTCAAACTGAAGAAAAATGATATTTCCAGAAAACAAATATCTTCTTCTTCTTCTTTCGTTCGCTTGAAATAAATTATCTTTATCTGCAGTGTTGTCTCTAATATAAACTTCACTACCTTTAGTAATTCACTCAGCAACCCGTAAAGTTTGACTTGCACCGATGTTTATCTGGGCCAAAAGTTTTGCCTTGATATGTTGTGTTTGGGACAGTCTTGGAGGACATAATCTGTTGTCTCTTCCGATGTCTGTGAGAAATGTACTTCAACTCTTCTTTGGCCTCCAACCTTGTATAAAATCTAATATCTTCTTCACCTCAAGTGCATTTAGTTCCGGGAACCCGTCTTTCAATAATTTCTCATCCAGGGTACACAGCATGCTTCCATCTATCTGCTCTTGTGAAAGCCGAAGCACAACTCTGTCCTTCATACCTATATATCGCAACGATTTGGATACTTCCTGAACGCTGAGCCCTTCGATCTGATTTGGAGGCATCCATCCATCATCACTGTCTTGTGTATGTTCTCCAAAATCATTGCTGTTGTACTCACCGTCGTTGATGTAGCGTATGTCTCCTCTCGAACAAGCTGAAATAGCGGAATCATCGCCCTGATTATAGGAGTCTCTAAAATCGCTAAAGAAATAAGTGCCGTTCTTCGGTTGGACGTTTGCGTCCGTTTCGGGGTAATGGATTCCATAATTGTTGTCACACAGGTTGTGGAAGTGATGGTGGCATGGCTGTGGCGCTGTGTTGTCTGTAGAAGGATTGACAAACATCTGAGGACAAGAGCTGCACGAGCAAATACGTTGTTGGGAAGAGCAGTTCTGCATGTGGTTGACGTGAGAATTATCAAACATGTGTCGTTTATGTTGGTTGTCATACAGAGAGAAGACGTCTTTTACATTTGGAAAGATATTTCTGAGGTTGTGGGAACGAATAGTAGCATTTGGATTGATGATTGTATGTTTAGAAAACCTGGGTGTGTCCCTAGACGCATAATTTTGGCTTCTGGTCTCCATGTTGAGGTTGTCTAAGAAAGTTTGTTCAAAATGTGGATGGTTGTCTGACAATTTTCGTGTCCACTCGGCCATTTGAGCAATTCCAGAGGCTTGCCTAGAACTGATTGATGGCCTTGCTTCTGCGCCTACCTGGAGTTTGTGTTGCTTTTGTGTGGGACTGTACGTAAATTTGAAAACATCATCGTTGTCCAGTGAACACCTTCTGTCAAGGCTGTCTCCTCTGAGCGGAGAATCACCTGATCGTTCTTTGTAAGCATCTCTAGACCACATTCCTTTCGCTGGAACGTTCGGCGTTGCAAGTCCTGGTGATCTGTGATGGGCTTGAAAATCTGAACGTTTCGCATATCTTGATTCTTGCTGCATTTGTACAGGTAACATATAATCATCATCTGTGTCTTCTCCGGTATAGTACTTACTATCCAAAACTGCAGAGTCGCTGGCTCTGCGGAAATGTGGAAGTTGTGGTGCTTGTGGCAAATGTTCATATTCTGACTCTTTTGACAAGTTTGTGCTGTCGCTTGGCAAAGCAAGATTAGAAATGTCAGAGTCTATCGGAACGGGAGGTAGTTCTCGTTTCTGCATACTAGCTCTTCGTTGTTTTAACAAGTATGTGTTACTTACATACACTGAACTAGTTTTTGGGGAAGCGCAGATTTTGCCTGTAGGATATTCATCGAGCTCATTATTTAAAGAACCCGTATGGTAAGTATCCTCTCTACTGCCAGGTCTGCAGTTGTCTTGCATGGATATCCTATGTTCACTATTTCTACGTATTTTTCTCTCGTTTTCAAGATCTTTGTAGAAATCACTGTAAGTGAGTTCGCTTCTTGAAAGACGTTTAGAAAACACGTCTTCGCTCCGCAACTCCTTTAACTTGGCCCTTACTTTTTTAACTTTTCTAACACTTAATTTTTCTAAGATATTACTATTTCGAGACTTCGGTTCTTTAGCTGCCTTTTCTGGCAACTCTACGTCTCTCGTAGCTGAATGCTCTGAAGAACGGGTGCAATCAGAATGAGTGAAAGGTGTATGCAACTCTCGAGTCGTATAATCCGATTCAAGTTTATGATTGTTGACAGTTTGTGTTGGAGTAGTGATATCGTTATGATTCAACTCAGCCTGCTGCTTGCGTAGAGGTGACTCGGCAGTGAGACATTTCACTGTTTCCTTAACTACCATTGATGCCCGCTGGTCTGATATCTCAGCGACTTTCTTCACGGGCGCGTTTGGACTATTTTCTATTGTTTTCATCTTACATTCTTCTGCTAGAGGTTTAGCTAAATGCGTATGTTCATCAGGAGAAATTTGCCCATTTACTGCCTTTCGAAGCTTACTTGTTTTCTTCCTCATGATCCCACGAGAAAATTCCATCTGAGTGTCAAGGGGCAATTCAAATTTCTCATCCAAGTTATTTTTTAACAGATCACCATCATGTCTCACCTTCGACGCAACGACCACCTCTTCTTCACGAATACCGTAAAGTCGTATCACCCCTTTTGGGCACTGAATGCTTTCTGTAGCATTGACATGAACAAGTTGCACGTTCACCGGAAGCCCAAACGCCATAATCAGATCCTTAAATTCATAGACAGCATCGTAATTAGCAAACGACGAGTCTCCTATAGGGCTGAACACTCCAGACATGAAAAGAGGTATCATTATCTCAGATCCCGAGGGGTCAAAGCACTGCAGATACTTCACATCTTCTTCTTTCTTAGCATGCTCATGTTTCCAGAGCTTCTTCAAGAAGCCTTTCTGTGAAGATTTGGTCTTTTTGCTATCCACGTAGATGATTCCCGCGGTCAGGATTTCCCCTGGTTTGATTTCCGATGGCATCCAGCAGCAGTTACCGCCGTCGTCTGTGGTTAGCTGGTAGCCCACAGTGGATGTTCGAACAAGAAATCTTCTGGGGTTCAGGCTGGCTATGCCATCGATAGTATCGTAGTATTCCACCGGTCTTCCGTTTTCTGGCAAAACTTCCACCCATCCTGCAGATGAGACATTAAATGTAAATTGAAATGAATTGAAGTTACAACTTATACATTCCCCAGAGGGATGTGAAGCCTAAGGAGCATAAGCTTTGTTCAGGTGTGTATTTATACACCCATAAACCCACCCCCCCCCCCACACACACACACAAATAAAATACTGTAAAATGCATACTTAAACCATACGAAACTTTTGTACATGAAAAAGGAGACGCTTAGTTTCCCTTTCAAATTTTTTGTTGGGGGAGGAGGGTGTGGCAGCCCCACTAAAAACACTTTCTTGCAAAATAGGAGTAGGTGGGAAAAAGGGGGGGGGGGGGGGCGGTGTTTAAGCTAGGGCTGTACCGAATAGTGATTTTCACTATTCGGCCGAATACGAATAACGGGACCAACTATTCGGCCGAATACGAATACGAGTAGTGTATCTATATATATAAAAATCAATGTTTGTTTGTCCCTCATAGACTCGGAAACTACTGAACCGATTTAGCTGAAATTTTCAGGATATGTTTGTTTTGATACCGAATGTTGAACCATCATGGTTTGAAATTCAACCTGTCACTGTTAGAGATAGGGTGACCACAATTCAAGCCATAATATTCGAAACTAATATTTATAATTTTAGTGATTTCTAATTATAGCCACGTTAGTAATTGCGCATGCGCCGTAGTCAGAACGTAAGTTACGTGCAGCCAACGCCTTCTCTAATACATAGAGTAGGTCGTGGTACAGCAAACAAGACTATCTCTATAGGCACTCCTTTGACTTGTTCCCCAAAATGGCGGCATGCCACATGTTGGCCATAAAATATCCAAAAATATCCGAACGACGGTGTTCCCGTATATCTAAAATACGGACTGTCTGTCAAGGGACAAATAATCGCGGCAACACTAGGATTACGTGACAGTCACTATCAACATTGCACACGGTACTAGTAGCAGACGATAAATACTGACCGTTGACAAAAATTTCGAGCGTTTCTGCAGACGACGATACTAGCAGACGATATTAGCGACCGTTGACCAATTTCGAGACATTACAGACGATGAAAGCGATTAGCAATACTGTGTTCTTCCGATTGGAGGATTTAGCAGCGGTAGATGTCAGACTTGTCGGCATGCGCCAAACGCGATTAAACTCATCGCCGAGCGTATCTAGGTGCCTGGGACTCACGAGTACAGTAATTGGAGGAAGTTGCAGGAGATGCGGTAGCTGCCACTCGTGAGTCCCAGGAATCTAGTTTAGCCCCCATCCGCGCCGCGTGTGGCGGCGCGGGGGATACGCTCGGCGGTGAGGCACACTCGCAGAAGCAGGTCGGCAAGCACCGTATCGCCGAGACCCTGTCAGAGCATTTGTTTCGTTATCCGGAGCCGACACATATATTTTTCAATAGAACTTACCCGCATTCGGATATTTTTGGATATTTAATGGCAAGATATTGGCCAATTTAGCTCTCTTACGAACGCCATCATATTAAAGCCGCCATTTTTGGGGAACAAGTCAAAGGAGCGCCTCTCTATATTTGCCACAATATTTTCTGTTAATTTTTTCAAACAACCTTTGATTGGTGGGGGGGGGGGGGCATCAAGGACTATCTCGACGTCGGCGCAGACATTGACTGCGACATTAACTTCATTAACCGTGTTAGACACGTGCGATTTCTATTGTTGTGCCGTTTCATTTATATATCTGGAGTATCTGTCTACGAGAAAACAATTGCCTGCGGTTTTGGGTTGTGTTATAATCGGGACACAGTAGTAGGGACACACATCTCTAATAGTTAAGTTCTCTTTTCGTTGATCCGATTTAGTGGCTGCTTGGTCGAATGGTTAGAACACTGGGTTCCTGTGCGGGAGACCAGGGTTCGAATCCGCAGTAGTTAATTTTTTTTTACGCCGGACTAAAATAATATCCTCATCTGCTCTTTCGTGGTGACAGCACTAGCCATGTTGCCTTAATACTTTAAAAAAAAAAAAAAAAAAAAAAAAAAAGACAAGTAAATGGGTAAACCATTTGATAATTAAATTTGACCATTTCGCATACTTATGATTGCATTTTTAAACTTTCCGTTTGCATGGTTACGCTGAAATTTCATAGATTTCCATTTATCTTCATTTAGATTTAGTTATTTCATCTGCGTTGGAATTTTAAGCTGTGCTGTTTACCATGGCGTTCATTTCCTAATTATGGTGTTTTTTTCCTGTTCATTTGCTTTTCTAGTGGTTTTTTTTTTTCTTCTAACTACTTCAATGAGGGAAAGAGTTGTCGACGAATTTAGGGGGGTGGAGCTAAACTATTAACTGAGAGAGGTTTAAGTCACAGTAACTGCTTTACCCACTTAAAGTAGCAGCAGCAGTAAAAATTGTGGTTGGGCTGTTACACCATAGTGCTCTCATGTGAAGACCGCCGGTAAGGTTATGGCGTTCTTCTGTCGGCAAGTGAAATTATACATCCTAACCTGACCAATCTGTGGCGATAGCACTAGCCATGCGGAACCAAATCTTCTGGCTCACGACTCTCTGTCTACTCCGATGGTAACACAGATACCAGTGACATTATTTTAGCTACTGTGGTCGTGGTCGCGGTAGTAGTTGTACTGGTACTTGAAGGATGATGTGGTAAATATTACGCTAGCCCCATTCACTACCTATTACAATTCCTGCTCCCCATTTTAGTCCAGATGGACAGGGATGTCAATGTCAGTTACAGCAACAAAAAATATCGCCAGGTAGTGATTTTCAAATCCTTCGAAGAGGGAGAGAGCAGTAGTCGGTGGAAGTTGGGAGGGGAGGGGGTAATGACTTAAATTTAAGAGAACTCAAAGAGCTTTACACGTGATTTTCAAGTTCTCATTACCTAAATTGTTTATATTTTACTAATGCTACCTCCGCTTTTCTATTTTTTACGACTTACTTTGTTATTCACAAGTACAGTTGTAGCTTTACTTTCGTCCCCCTTAAAAATACAAACAGCTTTAGCATGTGATAACCAAATAACCATTTTTGTTACTGTGCTAATAACACCATTTAAACGACCACTAATATAAAGACACAATTATAAGGTGCGTGTTCTAAAGTTGGAAAACCAGACTTTCTCTATATCTGTGCAGAGAATGATTGCGACATTAACTATATTAGACTCGTGCGATTTCCATTGTCTTTCTTTTCCAAAAACCTTCGATAAGGGAGAGAGTAGTAGGTGGATTTAGTTGTGGTGGTGGTCGGGGGGGGGGGGGGGGGGGGGGGCGGGGATCAAAGACTATCTCTATATCTGAGCAGACAATGATAGTATTATACACGTGCGATTTCTATTTTCTTTCATTTCCATTTAGCCAAACTATGCCACAGCAACACGTGGCCGGGTACAGCTAGTAGTGTGTAAAATATATCTAAAAAAAAAAAAAAAAAAAACCACACACAATCATAATGTCAAATGTACGCTGAATTTTTACTTTACATAAAGTAGTACAGAATTGTCATCTTCTTTTTTAGCATTCTGAGCCCTTGAGGTTTACTGCTGCAGATATCACTAGTCTCCATTCATCTCTCTGGCTGGCCTTCTCTTCACAATTTGTGACACCAAATGTTTGCAGATCTGGCTGGACATTATCTCTCGAACTTCATTTTTTGTCTGCCTCGTGGTCTTGGCCCATTCCTCTCTCAGGTGTATACAGTTTTACTTCTCTGTCATCTGACATTCTTTTAATATGCCCCAACCATTTTAGTCTGTTAGCTCTCATGATGCCAGTGATCAATGGTGATTTAAACAGATTATGTGTTACGTTGTTGCTTCTCACTCTCCATTCCCCGCTGTTAGCATCGTTGATGGGTCCAAAGATTTGTCACAAGACTGTTTTCGAAAACCTATAATAAGGCCTCATATCTTTTATTTCTGCTTCAAGTTTCAGAGCCATATCAAACGACTGGCCTTACGAACGTTCTATATATTTTGATCTTGGTGTTGCAAGACAGACACTTTGACTTTAGCAGATGTTGAAGGGCATATTATACTTTATTTGTAGATTATATTCTAGATTGTATTTCTTCTCTCAGCATGTTGGAGCATTTGAAGTATGCACCCAAGAACTTATACGTTTCAGTTCGTTTGATTTTTATATTATCGACTTGGATGTGGCAGGAGTTTACATTCTTTCCATGTTTAGTTAGTGTTCGTACAGAATAGTAAACATTTAAAAACATTTTATGTTTTGCATCCTTCAGTCAGTCTGTGGTAACTAATAACTAGAAATGAAAGAATCCTAAGTATTAGAACAAGTAACTAAACTTGGAAATTGTCACTGACAGCTTAGTTAATGCAGGAAAGCTTTCAACAAAACCAATCGTTCCATGTTGTCAGTATTAAGGCAGTGTATGGAGAAGCGGGTGTAAGGTAACTACTATTCGTATTCGGCCCGACCGCAACTATTCGGCCGAATACCGAATATTCAATAGGTCTACTCTTCGGCCCCGAAGCGAATACGAAGCGAATATTCAGTACAGCCATAGTTTGAGCCCACACATTCCGACGACTATGAAGGTTTATGCATTTCTGCAAGTAAATGTGTGAGTGAACATTTCTGTATATCAACAAAAATTCACGATACAAAAAAATTCGCTAGGAACAATAAATTTGATATAAGTTAATAAGAAAGTGAATTCTCAATAGCTTGAGGGAGCCAGTCTTGACTGTGGAGGTAAATCATTGACAGGCAGTAGATTAGTTGGAAAAAACAGCAGAAGCTGCAGAGGTGTGGTTCCATAGAACCACGACTGAAAAGTCAATGTCAGATACAAAGCGGGAATTGTGTTCAAAGAAATTTACCCACAAGAACTGTATATTATTTATAACTAGACATGTTCGTTTTATGGTTATTTCTAAATGCTTCTCTTTAAGGTTCTTGGAATTGTAAGATTTACTTTTACATTTAAATTTTTATTATATGCTGACATTTGTTTTCGTTTGGTTTAGGGTTATTGTCAGCGCTTTGTAATTCCGATTTAGCCGGTTCAGTCCAGCTACATGCTATTTGACAGTAAGCCGCTTTGAGCTGATTTCGACAATGGTATGTAGAGCCGACTGTTCACAGGTAATGTCAAACTTCTTCTTCCTCTCTGCCTTGTATCCCCCAATGGAGCATAAGCCCTCAACCGACATCCGCCAAGTCGTGCCATCCTTGGCTATTGCATGCAACTCACAGCTTGTCCTCTTTAAATGTTTAACTGCATTCTCTAGCTATATTTTCCGTGTGTTTTTGATCTGCCTTTATTTCTATGCCCTTGTGGGTTCCAGTATAAAGACATTCTAGTTATATTGTTTTCATTTTGTTCTCAGCGTGTGCCCTTTCCAACGCCAGAGTCTTTTCTTCACCTTTTGGTCCATTTGAACTTGTTTATTTCTTTACGAAAGCTTAACATTAGTTATTCTGCCATACCATTTAATTCCCTCTATTCTGTGAAGACACTAGTTAATAAATGTTTGTGATTTATTATTATTAAGACAAACTGCTGAAAATAAAATAAAATTAAAATTAAAAGAATGGATGGGATTGTTTATGTAACATATAGGATGCGCAACTAACTCTTTAAAAAAATGTGTTAGATAACATTAGCTGCAAATTCCAGCTAATTGTGAACAAGCATACAAAAGGACTTAGCGTGAGTTTATTAAGTGCCTTTGTCCACTGGGGGTTGAAAAAAATAGAAGACGACTACAAGGAACCTCCGTACATAATACACACCATTTCTAGTTACCACCAAAGCCTTTAACACACTCCAAATTATAAATAAGACATAACTGAACTAGGTAATAATAATCTGTATTGAATCCAGTTGTATGCAATTAGGCAGACCGTGAAGTCGCGAATTAGCATACTATATTTAGACCCAACACACAAGGTTGACAACAACAGTCGAACACTAGGCACAGATTTTCAATGCGTTCTCTGGTATACTTAAGCACCATAGGGAGTTGTGGCACCCGTGGCTTAGGCGTTGCGAGTCCGACTCGTAATTCCAACATACCGCGATCAAAACCCAATTGCGGCTGCGTGGATTTTATCATGGTATGGGGCGTCGCAGGTGACCCAGCCTAAAATGGGTACCAGGATGGCTGTCCTAGGGAAGTAAAGACGGCCGGCGTAATGCTGACCATATTACCCACCTAATGCCGATGGTCTGTAAAAATATGGGCGATCTTCCCATTTACCCGACACGTCAAAAGGCGTGAAAAGGGATCTTAACTTTTACTTTACTTACCATAAGAAATGGGAGCCTCTATGGTGTAGCCACTAGACGCTCGCATGTGGATTGGAAGCCGTAGGTTCGGGTCCTGACGGAGCCATACTTATTTCAAAACTGAAGTTGGTTCTCAGGTCGACCTAGCCTTGCGTGGGTACCATATACAGTCATGCGAAGTAAAAGCGGCCGGCGTGATCTTGACCACATCATCCACTAAGTGCCGATTGGTCTATAAAACATAGCCCTTTGTGCCCAATACGGCTTAAGGCGTGAAAAAAAGGTCCTTTACCACGAGAAGTGCAGTATGGTGCGCACCAGGACCATATTAACACACGGACATTGAACTATTGCTCCAGGGCTTCTTGAGCATTAAAGGCCCCATGCCTTTGCATATGCGTAGCCCATAATTTAATTCAAACTCACATTTTCTTATCCTCCTTCTCAATCTCACAGATAAATCAAGAATAACGTAAGGTTACTGTAATAATGTGGAAGCCGCTTGACTTACTTTAACAAAAATTACCTTGGCTTCCAGGTCGACCCAGCCTTAAATGGGTACCAAGTAAAGTCTTGGGAAGTAAAAGTGACCCACCGATTGCGGATTGGTCTATAGAATATAGGTTTCACCCTATATATCCAATACACATGAAGGTATGGACACGGGCCCTTTATTCAATAATGTAGGCCAATGTTGTCTCTGTATGATTTACCAACCAAATACCTTTTTATTATTTATTTCGCGCAGACATCGCGGCTTAGCTGTGAACCACAACAGAGCGCCCACCCAGCCTTTTAAAGGGAACTCATAAAAAGAGGAAGAAGAAGGAGGAGTAGGTTCTGGTGTGGGCGTCAATGCGACTGCCGCTAGTACCCTCTTGGACGCACACAGTGGGGCTGTATATAGAGACAGGCTACAGTAAGCCTTCAGCACATACAGTCATACGAGTGCAAACAGTAAGGGCTTCGCTTGAACTAGGTCACAGAATTCTCAAACCGGATAAACGTGTGCAGTCTCTCCTGACATTCGCTACCCTAACTTAATTCTTGTTCTGCAGGTGAATCAAAGGTTCAGTATTCAGCTGATGACGCTACGACAATCCAAATATTAAAAACCCGGTTCCCACGAGTCTCGAGTGAATAGAAATTGCACACAAACAATGAAGTATGTCTAGAGAAAGCAGTGGCAAACTGCTGAAAGTAACATTTGCCAAGAATACCCACAACAGCCGAAAAATGCTAGGGTTGGTTCTGTACATTATAAGTGCATTGGTGCGCAACTATCAATAGAAGCCCTTTTGTTATTATAGATCGCTCTGGCACTGTCTTTAGCACATTTGTTTGTCATCAAAGCCGTCCATACTCCCCTTCCCCACACCTCCGTCATCATCATCAACACCCTGTTCTGTGGATATCAATAACTTTAGGCTTATTGTCGATTCCTCTATTCAATTTTGTCCAATGCGCGCGCGTGTGTGTGTGTTTATGTGTGTGTGTTTTAAAAATATATTATGCATGACTGTCTTGTCCGTAATCCCTAACGTATCTCATCATGTTCGTCTTGAGTTTCTCTCGGTCTTCTTGTGCCCTTAGTGCATTTGCTTCCCCCTCTTCCCCCCCCCCCCCACCCCCACTTCAATGCGTTTCCTAATTCGTTGGGTTCACTTCCGAGGAATGAATGAGTTATTTCGTTCCACCTCTCGTTTTTTTTAAAAATCTGCATTCGATTTTAAAATAGATGCGCCTTTCGACCCAAAACATCCGATTTCAGCAAACAAGTAATTAGTTGCATTTAATGACATGCTTGTTAAGGCCAGTACTTCTATTCTTCCCTTCCCCCTTCCTTATTTTTTACCCGAAGAAAATAAGGGCTCCGTAATAAAATAATTAACTTCACGGGGAATGTTGCAGAAAAAAATTAACTTCACGGGGAATGCTGCAGAAAATAAGTAACTTCACAAAGAATGTTGCTATGAAGTCAGTCACCAGTAATACCATTGCTAACCCGAATTTGTTTAAAATGAACACTCGTTTAGCATGAATCAAAGTGTGTTCCTAGAGAGTATTGCACTTTTACATGTATTATTTGTCCAGATTACCACAAATTTTTTCCAATTTGTTTAACAGATGCTCTTGATTTTTATCTTGATCTTGATGCGGAGGAGAAGATGGATCACCACAGTCTGGTGAGACTGATGCAGTTGGGAGTGACGAGAGGTTCTGGCAGAAGCTCAAGGCTCAGAGGAAAGGCAAGACGGACGTTTAATCAGAAAGCTACTGGCACCATTAGTATCGGAACTCTTCGCTGGCTGCTGAAGATGGGGACGGAGGGCTTATTCCTATCCCAAGCACATTCTACAAGAATGTGTACAATCATTTCTAGACTACTAACATGAATGAAGTTGACTGTTGACCATATTGACGAACTCCTTGTGGTCCGGGTTCACTCCCGGGGGTAGGCAGAAAAGCCACATTTCTCCCAGATTAACGGTACCTATAATGGAATCAATGCCGAAGGGTTGCGATATCCATAGTACCGAGCCAAAGGGTTTACAACTCATGGTTTCTGGAAACGTTAAAAAAAAAAATACGAAGTTAAACGTGGACATTACCTTTTATAGATGCGGGTATTTCCATCTGCCCTCCTGTGACAACATAATCATTCTGACGTTTGTCCCATGTCATCTTTCTGGCCAACATGATCTTTTTCCTCGTAACCTCGTGAATCTGCAAGACCCAGTCGTTGTGTTTATTTTTCCCTCCGACTGCATCGCTGATCTCAAATAATTTCCTTAAAGATGTTGACGTCGAATCTAGACGGGTAGTAAAGTTAATTTCACCAGCACCCCTTGATGAACAGCTATGGACAATCTTTGAACTTGCTGCTGAGTTCGAGTCTTTGCACGTACATTTACTATCAGCGGAGTCTGGAATACACTTTCTCATTTCACTGGCTTTAAGCTTCACAGTCAGCGGTAAATGATATTTAACAATCAGTTCACGTAATGTTAGAGACTTGTCATCCCAGGCAAACTCACTGATGTTTTCAGGAACTCCAGGCGAATAGGCTGAACTTGTAATATCCCTTGATGAAATTACTTTTCTCTTTGTTTCAGTCATTTTCCGAAATGTGACAAGTTGCAAGGCTATGCTAATAATCCATTTCACAATGAATAAATAAAAATGTGTATTTATTTTACTAAATGTAAATCCAAGCCCGTGAACAGTGAGAATATTTTAGAAGCTGGCAAGTTCAAAGTTAACTAAATTCAAATAGTACACCACGTTAGAACGTTCCTTCTTAGAGTTTGCAGAAATCTTTTACAAGATATTGATTTAACGTCAGATAAATGTGATCATTTATCCTTGTCCTTGGACCAATTTGAACTAACAGAATGGAATCCGCTGCGATTATAACAGTCCAATTCTTCTTTTGTACAATATTTCCTTTGCCACCTCCTGCATTTCACTATGTTTCCCGTGCCGTTTCTTGATTGACATTCAATACATAAAATATGTATTGCTCGTGAATTTAACAGAGATACGACGCCTATTGAATCTTCCTTCTCTGTTCACAAATGTGAACTGCACTTCCTGAAGTCGCTACACGTTTTAGTTTGTTAGATGTTGCGTGACATGCAAGCAGACGTTGGAAAGTCGCCATGTGTCAACAGTTCGTTTTAGGTCTGCCAAAGCATAACTTCGTTTTACATAGATTCTCAGATTCTAAGCCTCTTTAAAAACCCCTCATTCCCATATCCCCTGCCTCGTAACGCTAAATCACAGGAACAAAAGTTTTCCTGGCATATAAATATGATTTTAACATCTCGAACCATGGCTTGCCAATGTGTGCTAGGTCAAGCGTGAAGTATTATCTACATGGCGTTGAGTACGGTTTAATCAGTAAAAAACATACCTACGCAATAATAGCACTCGTATATAGTTAAAAAGTTAGTTGCGTATCCTTTACAGGACGTTGCAGAACCAACCCCAGCAATTTTTGGGGGCTGTTGCGGTTTTTCTAGGCTAATTTACGTCCAGTAGTTTGCCATTGCTTACTGGAAGGGTGGCTCTCGATACCACTGGCGAAACCAACGCAAGACGTAAGGCCCGCAGTTGTGATCGAATCCGGCACCCCGGCATTAAGAAGCGCGTTCGCAACGCCTAAGCCACAGACGTCGACACCTGCCTAGTAACAGTACAGATACTCACAGTAAAAACACCTACACAGAAACACATGTAGCGTTTTCATTTTTGTCAATACAGAGTCACAGACACGAGCTCTCATTTTTATCACTATAATTACCCTGTTAGGTCGCTTAGAGCCCGAAGTCGATTCTTCGAGTCCCTTCAGTCATGTGCAGTTTTGTTTGATGCGTGGAACCTAATACTTGTGTCTGGCGTCTCTCGGCAAGGTTGGCTGCAGGGTTCCTTTAGATATCCTCACTTCCTCATTCCGTTTGTTTCCCATGTCAATGCCTGTTTTGTGATTCTTTGCCGGCTGCATCTCAGAATGAGCATAATACAGTATTATCTTCTGTCATGTGGTTTAGATCATACTAAACAAATCCAGATTCCGCAGTAATTACTGCAGTCAATCAATCAGGTGGGACGGGACGGGGGGCAAGACAACAGAGTTAATATAAAACCAAGGTCAACACGACTCCAAAAAGTACATATTGTGCTGTAGTTGGTATACCGCCGAAAAAGACTGTGGTCGAAACGTTCGATTTTGTTTGTGTGCGTCTTTTCCATTCCTTCCGTTGAGCTTTCTAGTCGCATTTTGTGTTATATTCAGTATTTCTCATCAAAATTACAACTCATTTAAGCACAGCTAATTAATTATTTATTATACATGCAGGGAAAAAAAACCATGAAGCTCATTATCGTCCATAAGCATCTTTCATTCGCCATAAAAAGTGATTATTTAGAATATTAAAATACAGTTGAAGTGCTAGCAGTTAACGACCACTCAAGACAGGGTATCGCGTGATATTTTCGTTCTCGTCGATTCGCTGTTGGTAAAAAGATAGTAGTGAGTACGCTACCATCGCAGTACATTGTTTGAGGTTTTGGACAACGGATCAACATCAAGGCACACGGGTGTAACCCATAAGTGCTCCGTTATTCTTCTAACTCAAGTCTGAGTCCGAAGAAGCTCAGCACAGTGCACAGGCTCTGTAGCACCGGCGAGGATCCTGAAATACTTTGAAAAGATTTTTAACTCGAAATTCTGCCCGGGCGGCGCCGTTAGGCTACTCTTTTAGATTCCCAACTGCTAAGGGATTTTTTACGTGCGCAATAATGCACACGGGTGTCCGATCTCACTACCCAAAAACCTCGGGGAAATACTAGAAGTCCAAGTCCTTGCCAGAGATTGAAATCGGAACCTCTGGCACTCGAGGCGTGATTTGAGTGACAGTTTTCTGGATCTTCTGGCCGTATTCAGCTACTCCATCTATCCATTTTTTCCTGGGTCTTCCTCTGGCCTTTCTTCCCGATGTTCTACTGTAAAAGGCCTTATAGGCAATCTGATCCGGTTGCATTCTTACTAAATGGCCAAACCACTTCATTCTCTGTCTTTCAATATGTTCCATGCATGCTCTTGTTCCAACTTTGTCTCTAATGCTGACGTTTGTGACTCTGTCTCTTCGTGTATTGTTGGTGACTCTTCGGAGACATCGCATTTCACACGTAGTTATTTTTTGCATATATGATTTGTTCATTGTCCACGTTTGGCACTGATAACATAACGTAGGGATGAAAATGCTGTTGATCATCCGTTGTTTGGCTGGTAACGAGATCTTTGGATGACAAAGAAATGGGGCCAGTTGGTAGTTGACTGCATTGGCTTTTTGAACTCTAGCCTGTATCTCTGTTTGTTTGTTTGTTTTATTTTAGGATCCAGAAGCCATGAGTTGTTAACCCTTAGGCTCGGTATTATGGATATCGCAACCTTTAGGCCTTGATTCCATTTTAAATACCGTAAATCTGGGAGAAATGTGGCTTTTCTGCCCACCCCCGGGAGTGAACCCGGACCGCAAGGAGTGCGTCACCCGCTCACCGCGCAATCCGTTTTAGCCAACTACGCTAGAGAGACGGGCAGCCTGTATCTCTTTATCGAGTCTCCATCTTCTGTAAATATGCATCCTAAGTACTTGAATTCTTGAACTTGTTCTAATTGTATGTCATTGATCTTTATGTTTACATTACTGTGTTTCTTTCCTATGGTCATTACTTCAGTTTTTGAAGTGTTTATTTTCATGTCAAATTTTGTACAGTTAGTGAGCAATGAATTAACATTTTGTTGTAATTTTTGTTCTTCTTCTTGTAACAAACATTGGTCATCTGCAAAGAGTAGTTCATTTATAATATCTGTGTTTTGGTTTGACTCCTGTGCAATTTTATCCGTATATGTGATGAAGAGTAGGGCTGATAGGACACATCCTTGTAGTACTCCTGATGTAATGGGGAACCAGCCTGTCATACCTTCCGTTGTTCTTACAGCGCTCTGGCTATTTTGATAGAGAGCCATTATGTTTCCCAATAATTGACCCGGTACACCATATTCTTCAAAAATGTTCCATAGTTTATTTCTGTTAACCCTGTCTTATTATGAAAGACTAACCTACGTAAAATTAACACCTGTGAAATGAGATGCCTGAGAAAAGCCGCCAACTTAACCATCCGAGACAAAGTTAGAAACGATATTATCAGACAGACTCTAGGAACAACACCATGCAGCTAATTCATAGAGAACAGAAGATCAAATGGTTTGGTCATTTAGTAAGAATGCAGCCAGAACTACTAATGCAGACGCTACACATGAAAGGATCTGAAGTGAGAGCAAGAGGCCGCCCTAGTAGAAAATGGACTGAAGACATTAAAAAGCTTTCGCATGGGCACGGAATGAGAATACCATTGCTGCCCATCAAGCAATAGATTGCAAACTATTTCTCCCCCACAGCGCTTGACGGCAGAAGTGGAAACTGGTGATTGTTGCATTTGTAGAAAAAAATAGAGAACATTGTAGAGGCCCCTGCATATTGTGATGCCCTAATCTACAGCTTACTTAGCTTATGCCTAAATCCAGCAATGGCTAGCACGTTATCAGCTTCACAATTCTCCTGGAAAACAACTCGCCAAATTGCATCACGATAAACACTCATTCGATTACCTCCCCTAGTAATTGAGGAAAATTCTTTTACGGCAGCGGGTGTCGCCGTGGTGTTGCGGCTAGTCGCTCGCATGCGGATCGGAAGGTCGTTGGTGGAGCTTGAACTTTTTTCAAAAACGACCTACTTGGCTTCCTGGTCGACCTAACCTTGAATGGGTACCATGTATAGTTCTGGAAAGTAAAGGCGGTCGGCTTGATGTCAACCACAAGTAGTGATTGGTCTATAAAATGTAGGTCTAGCCCTATGTGCCCAATGCACCTAAAGGCGTGGCAAATGGTCCTTTAGTTTCCAGGCAGCTTGCTGACGTTCGCATTCCGGTCCAAAGGTAGTGGGTTTCGAATCCGCATCGAGTCGGATTTCTTTTCCCAGAATTAACCCTAGCTTCCGGCTCGACGCAGTCTAAAATAGGTTCTAGGGCCTGGGAAGTAGAGGCGGCCAGAGTGACGTCTACCACTTCACCCACGGAGTGCTAATTCGTCTACACAAATATGAGTCAAGCATGAGACGGATGCTCCCAGTGAAGGTTGCTGGGCACCATTAGCTTGTAGGATTCACAGTCGTTCCTCGTGGGGTACAATTTATTGTTTGAAGCCCCACCCTGGCTTCTGCCGGGGGCCCTGAATATAGCCGGGGCATATATAAGACCTAGCCATAGATATGGAGTAGCGGCTAAAAGTGGTTTCTGGGACCTCTCCACGGGTGATCCTCATCCGCATGGTGGCACTTTTTGTCACCGGGTGTTTATCGCTTGTGTGATGTCCTGGTGGGGTACAACTACCTACCTACTTACGTGGGCGCCATTTTTATAACTCCGTCCCTACATGGGAGTCAATTTTGTTTGTTTTTACAGCCCCATCGTGGCTGTCGTCGGGAGCCCTTTATATAATAAGCAGAACTCCACAGCGAAAGCACGCACAGCAGGAAGCTCGTTCAGCAGGAAGGTCGTTCAGCAGGAAGCTCGTTCAGCAGCTTCACTCCTAACGGTTGATCATGGTTTCTGGGACTGGCGTCTGGGGGGCACCTTATCCGAACAGTGACACTTTGTGTCACCGGGTGTTTATCGTTCGTTGTGCGGTCCTGTTGGGTTTGAACGTCACTCACTCATTTTGGGAGGAAAAATTGTAGTTTCACTGGCTCCCAACAAGCCTGTCGTAAGGAGTAACTTATTAGGGTTATGCTAGGCCGAAATTCGCAGCTTAGCTGTAAACCACAACGCAACGCGTCGATCGTCTTTAAAGAAGAAGAAGATATGCCGGTTGTGCCACTGGCGTGAAAAAAAGTCCTGTACTTGTTTTCTTTTTTTTTTTCTAGCACGGGTACACTAAATGAATGCTTTATGCAGCTGTTATGGATGCCTTAACTCATTCAGTACCAGCCAACTCACCATATGTTCTTTAGTCGTCCCAAAGATAATGTGATATCCATGCTGTCTTCTATCTACCACAGAAAGTGTGTATAGTAACCCTTTGTATCGGAATTAGTAGTTTAACTATTTTTATCCAAAAGTGTCTTTGCTGAACTCTTTCAGGCTGAAATATTTATTGATTTTAAGCCGGACTTCTTGGAATAGGAGGAGTCGAGAGTAATAACTGCGGGGGACTAGAAAAGTTAAGTGTAACTTCTGATGAGGTTTAACGGGGTATTTTAGTTTTGACTTAGCCTGTCATCAAAGAAATTCAAATTTCAAATTAGCTATCAAATTTCGGAGATTTTAAAAATTAATCTAGGCCCACCATGTCGATAATTCCGTAGCTGCTAAAGTACCCTAACCATGACTTCGCTGGAGGCTTAAATGAGGCGTACACAGTACGGGTCTTTGCCGTCGAAGTGGGAGCGAGAGGCCTCGTTTCCACTTCGCTCTACAATGTGGTTAAAGAACTAGAATTGCGCGGTAATGAACGGAAACGAACACTCAAAAAACTGGGCGATGTAGCCGAAAGGGCCTCGAGCTGGCTTTGGACGCAACGCAACAACGTAGTGGACGGGCCTCGGTGAGCTGGTCCGGGTGTCTAGCGGAAAAGGGTTTCTCACCCCTTGAAAGTCCATCGTGTCCGAATTGTCTGCCAGTGATCCTCTGCCACCTGCTAATAAAAGTCCAACATGTGTCCGGTAAACCATCGCTTGCTGCGATAATCCTTACGTCCTTTTCAGGACGTAATTTTTTGTTATTTGAAGCCCCACTCTGGCTTTTGCCAGGGGCCGCAATATAGGCAGGCCATAAAAATGGCCAAATGTCTGAACGCGGTTTCTGGGACCTCTCCACGGTGATCCTCATCCGCATGGTGGCACTTTGTGTCATCGGGTGTTTATCGCTTGTGTGATGTCCTGGTGGGGTAAAAAGCCAAGCCAAGCCGGTAAACCAATCGTAAGCTTGTCGCTCGGTCGTCCAGGTATGCTGACTGCTTTAATTAGGCTGCCGCGACGACTTCTTATCTCCCATCACTTCGCTGACAGCCTTCGCCCGAGCAAGACGTTGAACGCGCAAGCCCGCCTCGCCTGAACACGTTGCCCGTTAACTATCCATTCGTTGCCTGATTTTCGATAGCCAGCTACTGGACAGAATCGCTTGATATTCGGCTGAGTCTGTCTCGACTGAGCTATCGGAATCGGCTGCGGGTGGGTCATTAGCAGCCCGTGTACGCACCTAGCCAACGACAACCACCAGCAACAAAGATCTACAAGAATCAACAGAGGAAGGAACAACGCCCTAGGTAATTATAATTTACATTATAAACTTTCTAAACCGAGACCTAGGGCGTGCGTTTAACCTCTAAATAAATTCGAGAACTTTTTATTATCGTCGTAGAAAATGGACACTGCGCCCATTACGATTGAATCACCAGCTCCTCCGGGAGCCGACCCTTCAGAGGTGCCTGATGCCGCCTCAGTAGCGACGCAAGGACCAGCTCGCCAACGCAAGCAGCGGCAGCCTGAGACCAGCACACCAGACATTATGCAGTGCTCGCGCTGCAATAAGGCGTGGCATACAGCTTCGTCCTGCCGCAGCAGCCTCCCGTGTAGATACTGTTCTGGTACGCACGAATTCAAGGAGTGCCCGCTGGCTAAAATTGACACTAATTTTAAAAGACCGAACAGCAACCGCAAGTGCTCCAACTGTTCCGGTGCGCACGGCGCGAGATACATGGGCTGCCCGTATCTCCAGCAGTGCAAAAGATCACTTAGAACCGCCCACGAAGCAGCCAGACAGAGATACGTGGCACCCAGGTCCTCAGCAGCACCAAAGCAACCGAGTGGGAAGCCAGCACAACGGACAACAGACAGACTAACCGACAAAACGATCACAGCCGCAATGGACCCTGAAAAAAATCTCTGAAATTTTAGCGGAAATCAGAGCTCTCCGCAAAGAAAAGTCCGACACCGACGCTGACAGAACGCAGATGCTAGACCTGATTTCGCAGATGCGTGACGAAATCAAAGCACTGAAAGACGACAGACAAGAACAAGTATCGCAGCAAACAAAGTGGCTAGCAGAGGCTGCACGAATGCAAGAAAACCTGACAAGAATAACACTGAAGTTACAAGCAGAGAAAGCTGCAGACGAGACCCGCCGACAGGAAGAAAGGGAGGAGAGACGAAACGAAACCGAAGCACTTAGGGAAGCCCGCGAGAGCACCTATAAAGAAGTCACCCTCATGATCCAGGCAAAAGCAGAAGCCGAAGCTGCAGTGCTGGCGGCAAGAACAGAGCGCGCCCTGCTAGAGAAAGCAAGAGAGGCCTCCAGCAAAACTGTAAAACAACCAAATACCGACAAAAGCACACTTACCGAAGCGGTAGTGATGCAGCACCAGGCACAGATGACTGATGCCACGACAATTGAAGTACGAAGCGAGACACCTACCAGGCAGCCAGCCACCCCACGCGTAAACCAGAATGCGACAGCCGTTGTAACTTGTGAGGCTGACCTCCAAGCGATGCTAGAAGATATCAACGAGCAGGTGGCTCCACACAGGCTGGAGTTTGTCGGCCCATTCGACAAATACGTTATCAACTACGCAGAAGAAGACGGAACACCTGAACGACTCTTAAGATACAAGAAAGTTGACCGACTCTGCAAAGAGATTAACGCAGCAGTGAGACAGCTCCGGGAGTCAAAGAGAAAGCAGGGCAAAAATGGCACACCGAATAGAAGTGGCAACCGCCAAATCTAAAGAGCCACAGAAAGAGCCCACCAAACAAGCCGCCATCTTTAAGGACAGCCTTAAGCAAACAACCACCAACCGGACGGCGGGTCGACGTACCGGAGCCACTCCCACCCGCTCCGCCCCACTGGCAAATAACCACGTAATCACCATTGAACTAACCAAAATCTTAATCTAGTTTATTTTCAGAAAAAAGAAGACAACGGAAAATACCACAGGCCGCCCGACGCCCCGAAGCAGACAGCCGAGGGCATTGCACCAAAGGGGACCAGCACTTGGGAATTCCAGTCACCGTCATGCCACCCCACCCCACCCCACGTGTATGTTAACAATTGCCTTTCACTTTTATTTCAGACCAAGCGACCTCAGCCGACCGGGATGGATCCTGCCTCTATCTGTCACTCTCATTCTCCCGACCTCACTATCACATCTACTGGCACATTCGGGCAAACTGACCTCTCGTTTGCAGTCTATCTCACCTCCACTACTTCTCCACACTCCGTGGAAAAAAAAAAAAAAAGGAAAAAAAAAAAAAATTTTGTTTTTTTTGGGCCGATCACAACAACAGATTGTGACGGCCCTGGTTGTCCTGAAAAGGAACATTGTTTGTATCGACGGAGCAACGGATATTTGTTTGGCTTTTTCCGGCGGCTTTTAGATCGGCAACCAAGCAGCAACAGGGCACCAGCACAGCGACCAGCACGAGGCAAACCAAGCACCAGCAACAGTCAGCTAGTACCCTTCAATATCATCGCAAAGAGATCTGGATCACACCAGAACCCAAAACCGCAAACAACGCAGCACAGCAAGGAAGCAAACAACAATAATATCAGGTGTGTCTACACACCACAAATAAAAGGAAACCATATAAGACAGCAAAGGACCCTTCTTCGATATAGCAGGCCCTCGGGCGGCTGAAAGAGGATCAAGTTTGGAATTTTTCTTGGACAACTGGCAATGGCAATGGCACTTCTTATCTCACAGTAACTTCTGCAAACCACCAAGTCGTCTTGTTCCTATCCGAGAGAAAAACACCATACGATAATTTCGTGCAGCAGGGTACCAGCCCTGAGCTTCATGAACTCAGGTGGGCCCACCTCCGAAAGTGTCTAGGAATCGTGGGCCGAAACACTTGTCGACGAGGATAATTTCTACTGACGACTGGTAGATCCCTGTTGTACTTGCTCCCTGAGTTTATTCCTATTGTATCCGGGTTTTACAGTGCGACACCCAGGATACTTTTAAAGTGGTAGAGGTGGTCAAATCATCAGAAAGGTAGCAGTCCGGAGGAGGAAATTAAAAAAAGGGGTGGGGGGGGGGGGTGGTGCGACAACGAATATATCAGGTGGACTGAACCTTTACAATAAAATAATAGAAAATGTGGAGAGGGCACCTGGTTGTTTGAAAAGGAGATATTAAAAGCGGGAGAGAAACAGTGAAACAAGTGGAAGATAACATCAGAAAGTGGACCAACAAAAGTCTTTTATAGGGAGGGTACAGTAAAAACTAATTATTCCCATTTTATGCTACCGGGGCTAGACATGGTCGCTCACAAGAAACCATAAAAGAAAATTAGTAACCATGGAAATGAGAAGGGGGTGCTTTATTACTATCCTACCCCAAACACAGTCGACGTCTGTGGCTAAGGCGTTGCGAACGCGCTTGGTAATGTCGGGGTGCCGGGTTCGATCCCAGCTGCGGACGATTTGTCTTGCGTTGGTTTCGACAGTGGTGCCGAGCGCTGACCGTTCAGGCAGTAATGACAAACTACTGAACGTAAAATTTGCCTAGCAAAACCACAACAGCCAAAAAATGCTGGGGTTGGTTCTACAACATCCTGTAAAGGATACGCAACTAACTAACTAACTCCAAACAGGAGAAATCCACAGGTCACGGGACAGTCTAATATTTCAGGCGGTGCTAGATAGGCTACATGCAGTCGTGGGACCTAGGCTGCATGCAGTCGTGGGACCTAGGCTGCACTCTCTCAGTGGACGTAAGTGGGTTGGGGTTAGGGCCAGTTTTAGATGTTTCGGGGTCATTAAAAGCACCAGAAAGCTGGGAAACCCAATCTTACCACCCTCTAAAATGTTGGACTTCTCGTGTCGTCATCTGGGGTAGGATATTAATAAAGAACCGAGAAGGGTTGCAAGAGTGACCAGAAGTGATAAAATCAGAAATGAAGTCATAAGAGAAAAAAGTGGGCACAGAACCAATTCTAAATAACACGCAAAAACAGCAAATCAAATGATTTGCCAAATTAGAGAAAATTCCGTGTGAAGTAATTAACCCCCCCCCCCCCCCACCCCCGCCTTTCCTTATAAGAATGCGAATTAAACAGGTATTTATTCCCGAAATCCTTTCAACAGTATTAGGTTAGTTGCGTATCCTTTACAGGACGGTGCAGAACCAACCCCAACAGCCCCTGGTTGTTGTGTGGTTTCTCTAGACAAGTTTACATCCAGTAGTTCGCCATTGCTCCTGGACGGTCGGCTTTCTTGATACCACTGTCAAAACCAACGCAAGGTGCGTGGCCCGCAGCTGAGATCGAACCTGGCATCCCGGCATTACGGAGCGTTCGCATCGACTTAGCCACAGAGCCGACTTCAACAGCATAAAACAGCTATATTGCGGAAGCTGACAGTTGCGTAACTAGTAATCCAGTCTGGCCGAGAATTAGAACAATAATTCACGTAGCGTCTGTATGATTTCTGCAAAGCGAGTGTTTAGTTTAGACGACAGATCAACGTCATGACACAAGGGTGGTAACCCATAAGTGCTCTGTTCTACTTTTGGCTCAAGTCTGAGTCCAAAGATTCTCAGCGCAGTGCACGAACTCCGTAACACCGGTGAGGATCCTGAAATACTTTGTGCAGATTTTTAGCACAAAATGTTGCACGGGCAGCGCCGTTAAGCTACTCTTTTTGATTTCTAAATGCCAAGGGATTTTTTTTTAAAACGTGCGCAACAATACACACAGGCGTCCGATCTCACTACCCAGAGAAAATTACTAGAAGTCCAAGTCCACGTGAAGAAATACCAGCCTTCACCGGGGCTTGAGCCCGGGACCTCCAGCATTCAAGGGGGCGCCATGCTTCGAGATCACGCAGCCAGATGTACGCGACAATTACATTTTTGGTGTTTTATTAGCCTTTAAACTACTGGACGTAAATTTGCCTAGAAAACCCACACAATAGCCAGGGGCTGTTATGGTTGTTTCTGCAACGTCCCGTAAAGGATACGCAACTAACCTTGTTTGGCTTTATGGCTGGCCGCGAAACAAGTTCTCTGGTTTTTCTGGGCCTCGGGTAAAAATAAAAAATCTGTACAAACAGGAAGACAGCACCATATACCCAATACTGTACGATGCAGGCACAGGCTTTAATCTCTCACAGTAGGTTAAATGAGGTTTACCGTCACAACAGCATGTCTAAAAAGATGCCGGTACTCACCGCACAATATCTGTTACAGTTGCGCTGACTGACTGACTTTCTACCCCACTAGGACATCACACAAGCCATAAACACCCGATGACACAAAGTGCCACATGTGGATGAGGATCGCCGTGGAGAGGTCCCAGAAACCGCATTCAGACCATTGGCCATATTTATGGCCTGCCTATATTGCGGCCCCTGGCAAAAGCCAGGGTGGGGCTTCAAATAACAAAAAATTTTATCCTAAAAAGGACGAAACTGGATACATAAGCCAGAGCAGGCTTTTGTTTTACAGTTGCGCTGACAAAATGATGTCTAAACGGAAGGCTCCGTACCACCAGAAAAAAGCCTCGAACTAAGAAGGTGGTCGTACCATTGCCAGCAGCAGCAACAGCAGCAGACTTAACTGCTCGCAGACTCACTTTAGAAAGTGACGACAAAGTAAACAGAAGAGTCTCCTATTAATAAGTTGATAATGAAACTTGTATAGGTACAGGCCATTATGTCACACACTTGTAGAAGGAATTGTTTTCACACATAGACAGGCACTGCGTCGTACTGAAAACCATTGGGAAACAATGAGGAGGGGGAGGGGATGCTAAGTTCCCCCAGCCTCAAATGTTCTAGGGGCAGGGGTCTAGCCTAGTTTAATTAGATAATAATAATAATTGTTGCGAATATTGAAATATTGCGCAATTAACATGGTTTAAGTCGTGTGAACACATTCCTAGAAGGTTTTTTTTGGAGGGGGGGGGGGATTTGGTGGGCCCTAAGCCTTGTTTAATTGTGCAGTTATTATTATTATTTTTTTAAATTTATATATGCATTTCAATTGATTTCTTCGTCTTGTTCTTCTTTGTATTCGGTTTTATATGCTCAGGTCAGATCGTCAGGTGGGCTGCCTCTGTGAATTCAAAAGTCAGTTGCATGTACGTTCCCTATAGTTTGCTCCGCACACTTTGCTCTCAAGGCCAGATTTCGCTTTGTAGTTGTAAGTATCCAAACAGAATCTGCTCAGGCAACGCCTTCTCTAGACTAATCTTGACAAGGCTCAGGTGTTTGTGGTCCCATTTGACAAGCACACTGAGGGGACTGCAGTCTTTATATTATGCAAATGATAATTTGAAATAAGTTAACAAATGCTATAAAATATACAGTCCATGTGTAGTGGGGAAGAAAAGCGTCCGGGTTGTTAAGCCCCCAGGTTCGAGCACCTAAACCTACGCTTCAAAAAGTATGTTTTTATGTACGGCATATGTGTCAACGACCAGAATCAGAAGAAAATACCAAAACCTATATACCTTATAGCACACACAACATAAGCCTCTCTCTCTCTCAAACCCTGATAGACACACATTAGCTCTCTCCCCCCCCCCCCCCGTTTTGAATTAAATTACCAAGACAACGTGGTTGGTGGATTCTTCTACTAATCTCTGGGGATTCCTTCAGCGTGAATTGCTATTTTTAGGCGTTAAATGAGTCATACTTGGTAATCACGTGAAAAATAACGACACACACGGTGTGGTCTATATGGACGAATCACACGGGATCAGATTTAATTGTAAACAAATCCACAGACAATGATCACAGCAGGTGCCTTTAATTACATTAGGATGAAACCTTGTCACACACACAAACGCATCCCCTCTGATAAAGCCATTAACCACATACAAGATACAACCACCAGACGGCGTTGGTTTGGAAAGTTAATATGGCTGCCAATGTTGATGTTTCCTTTGGGCTTCCATTAACAACATAATTATGTTAAACAGTGACCATACCTTGTCACTAATTGATCTTTTCTGTGATAGGAATTGTTTAGAAATTAAAGGGTAATATTTTGTTCGATTATTGTTATACGTTTTATTCATAAAGCTAGAATTTATCCGCAAAAGCTATCATATTCGTCAGCTGTGCTGTGCGGTGAGTGTGTTGTGGTCAACTTGTTCTGGGGCTGACGAGTTTTAGAGTTTTGGTGGAGACCTTAGACCTTTCAGATTTCTAGTTCCTGCTTGTTGTGTTCGTTAAATAATTGAATGATGCTTTTTTATCGTTTGTAATCGTTGTTTGTCATCACCCACCGAAAGATGCAAGTCTATGTATGATTATGACATGAATTGATTAGATGCTAGCTCAAGTCTCTTTTTTTTTTACTTTTATATATTACGGAGTACTGATTACATAACTGTAACAAGTGAAAGGCAACCACTAGTTAGTAACTATTTAGTTTAGTTATCTAGGAACACATCATTTTGGATAGATTTGTAAATTACTGCAACAGTGCAGTCCTAAAACTAAAACAACTACATGACATTTTTTACTTTTAGGTTTTATATTTACAAGCCTCACTCCTGTGTTGAAATATAAAAATGATAAAATAATTTTTTTTATTAAAAAAGATAATTTTAATTTTACAATTTTATTGTAGTTCTTCATGCATGACATAAATTGTAATGGATTAGGAATTACTGTACTGCATTCAGTACTAGTTACATTTTCAGTGTAAAAATAATGTGCATTAGTAGAGCAGTCTGTTGTATACAGTGTATACACATTATGATATGAGTGCAGAGAATTTTCACTTATTTATATACTTAAAAAGAAAAAAAACTGCACATCTAGCCCAACATTTACAGAACACTGCAGACCAAGCCCAACATTTGTTGGCTGTTGTGGTTTAGAAAAAAAAAGGGGGTGTCTGTACACACTACAAACTGTTTTAAAAAGGGTGCCAATATGCACCATGAAGTGTCTATTACAATAGTGCTGAAAATATATGCCTTAAAAAGGTGCACTACTGTATACCCATGCACCATTGGGTACTGTCAGAAAAACAGCCCTAGTGGTAAGTATTCTTTGTTTATTAGCTTTTTTTTTAGATTACATTTTGAGTGACTGTCTGAGGAACAAGAATATATATTACCTAACATCTCACCCAGAAACTCTTGCACTTGTCCTTGCAGATACTGATCGTTACCATGGATTTCATTGACCTGGACAAAGTATTGGATGAGTTTGAAGAAGAAGGTAAGCAGTTGATATCTGTTTCCAGATTGAAAATACATTTTTATGTGTAAAAGTAAAGGATCTTTTCCATGAATTCAGGTAATTGGATATATATGGTGCTAGAACCGCTATAGATCACTCAGCACTCCGTAGATGATGTGGTCAGCATCACGCCAGCCACCTTTATTTCCCAGGACGAAAGGGGGGGGGGAATTGTCACATTCAACCACCATCTCCGAAGGGGGGACTTAAGGTTATATTTGTCACTAGGTTATGTGCGTCAAATAAAATGGCTTAGCACTGCACACCATTAAGAGCCCTGAAAAGGACTCCTTCAATGTTGATGCGATGAAAGGAGATAGACACAAATACTGTCTCGACCGGCGATAAAGTTGTCTACTGCCGATCCCCAGGTCTTAATTTGGTACCTATTTAAGGCTGTTGACCTGGCAGCCAGGGTCATTTTGTTAAAGACAGAATTAGGATTTGAACCGATGACCTTCATCTCTGCAGATGAGCATCTAGCTGCTACACAATGGTGGCTCCTGTGTTGTATATAAGAGTCTGGCAGTTTTTTGAACAACTGGATACCATTTATATAATGTTCTCTGAAAAGTTGTTAGTCACAGTTTGTTTAACAAAAAGATGTTCACCCTGATAATTGCTCCATTCCTGTGCTAGCAAAAACCACACCCAATGCCTATCATTCCATGTGAAAAATTAAATGTATAAGGCAGCTACCAGAGGTGTCTACACCACTAGAACTGCAGTTCATTGTTGATGGAAACAGCAAACATGATGGACCAGCAGTGTCTGTGAATATTAGAATATATTTGATCTTTTAATGGGGTTTATGTTTGTATTGATGATTTACACACAGTTCATAGAATCCAGACCTATTTTAGAGAACAGCAGATTTGCATAAGGAGAGTGTATGTTCTTGTATTCTCCCCAACCTCCATTCTCTGTTATTATTAGTGTTGGTATATCAGGCTTTTATGATACATATATTCCAAAATAGACATATTGTACCACTTCATTAATCAATTCTGCATTCTAATTTTTAAAAGAAAAAACTTATATTTTGCTAGCTAAGTTAGTTTTAAACTCCTTGTGGTCCGAGTTCATGCTCAGGGGTAGTAAAAAAAGCCATAAATTGTCCAGATTTATGGTATCTATCATGGGATCAAGACCAAAGGGTTGCGATATCCATAGTACCGAGCCAAAGGGTTTACAGCTCATGGTTTGTTGATTTCTGGGAGAAAAAAAATTTAATTCAATTGCTGCAGTTCCTCATGTGTGTAATGGGTTTCCATTTAGGGGGGGGGGGGGGGGGGGGGGGGGGGAGAAGATTAGATCCACCATCTCAAAAGGCATGGCATGTTGTGAAAGGATTTCTGAAACTGACTATTTTAGGCTAAAGGTTGCAGATTTTGCAACCTAGCTGTAAAGAAAAACACAAGTTTCCAGTCACCTTTTAAAGTGCTAATGCAGAAGATGATTGCTGCAGTTGATTTGACACAGTTGCTGTTGGCTGAGCGGTTAGAGTGCTGGGCTGTCATTCGGGAGACCTGGGTCTGATCCTGGGTAAGGGATGAAGATTTTTTCTGTGGGGGAAAAGGGGGGGGGGGGAAGGGGGGGAAACAAAATCCTAAACTTCACAGTTTTTGTTGACTGGACTAGCCATGTGACCATGACAATTTCAGTCTCAGAAGATTTATCAACAGTTACTATCTAGGTAACAATTGCTAAAACAATTAAAAATTGCATAACTAAAAAAAAAAAAAGCAGATAATGCTGAAGCCAGAATTGTTTAGTATGCTGTTACCAAATCTGCAGGATTTGATAACACACTGCATGTTGGTTAAGACTCAAGGGGGAAGAGCAATTCCCACATTATGCTTTACTTGGGACTAAAAGAGTGAAATCCTTCGGCTAATGACCCCTCTCTCCTACACCACCAAAAGTCCTACATACAGGCAGTAAAGACAGTGAAGGACCCCATTTCACACTTTCCGGTGTGTTGGGCATATAAGGCTAGGACTGTGTTGTGTAGACCAGTCGACAGTCGGTGGGTTATAAGGTCAACGAGTGAGCGTCTAGCTTCTACATCATGATGGCTCCCATTAAATACAGTAGTAGAAATTTATGGGCTTCATCCCAGTAAAGTTTGGTTTTTTCCTTGTTGCTGTGCAGCTTTCTGGGACTGTTTAACCATGAGGTATGTTGAGTAATCTGATGTTAATTGGAAACTTTTTCAGAAGTGTAGTAGAAGCTCCCTTTCACCCTCACAACCCTAACACACTTCAAAAACTCTGATAATTTTTCTGGCTGCCTGCACAGTGAGATTTGTTTCGTCTTGGTGAATTTTGCTTTTTGCTGTTACCTGAACAATTCCTTGATTGTGAAAATCTTTGGTTGTGATTTGCAAATTTGTGGTTTCATTGCTACTCACTACTGAGTGCCCTTATTTTGTTTGGTTTGTATTTTGTTAAATACACACATTGAGTAATAATTTTAAATGTTTTCATTTTATTGTTTTGCTAGTTTTTGTGTCCAGATAATATTTCTTTGGTTTCTATTGCCTCTTTCTTTCCCTTTGTCTACACCGAATTGTTCCTGTCCGGTTTTGTCAAGCTTGAGTGTGTAGATATATGGTTGTCTAAGTGGACACATCTGGGAAGTGAGCAGAAAACAGACAGTGAAATGGGAAACATGTGGGTGGAGGAAACGAGGACATTGAAGAGAAGCCGTAAAACAAATGTTAATGAGAGAGACTGATTCCTTCCACCATATCGGAAGGATTGCACAAGATAGAATGGAATGGAGAATTACTGTTTGAGCCCATATGTTGGGTTATCTTCATAGCATTCTGGACATGTCTATATGTGAGTCTTGTATGACATGTAATGGCACAGCAGGATGATTATGTGGGAGTCAAGAGATCAAGAAGTCATTTTGGGCTGTACATGGGGTACACCAGTTTTACAGGCAGCATATACTTGCCTTGACTTCCATGTATGAAAGACAAAAACGGTTCCAGGCAGAGATGTTTTTTAGTGGACAGGGAACACCCTCGACATAGAGGTCTTGAATGAGTTTGAGGGATATGGACAGAAGTGAGGTTTGGATGATACAGGTTCACAGTGTAGGTTCCAAGGGCTTCAGTTTGATAGAGGAAAAACATAAATCAAAATGTGATGGGCCAAATCACGCAGATGTCACACTTTACTATAATCTGTAAAACAACATGCCAGCTAGCTTTTTGAGAGGAGATGTACAAGCAGAAGATACTGCTAGATATTTGTGATGAATTGAAAAGGAATTATCAGGGAAGTGCATGGTGAAGAACAAGACAAAGTGCTTCCCAACAACAGAGCCTCTTGCATGGACTGATAATTACTTTGGACTAAGGGTGTCAGCAATGGATAAGTGGTGATATAGAGGCCTTACTGTAACAGCTAATCAGTGATAATGCATGCCCTGATGGCTCAATAATTCGAGGTCAAATAAAGTAGTTGGTGTCTCATTGCAAAGTTGAATGAACATTGCTTAAAAAAAAAAAGATAGCCCTGCTTGTAAGGTCACAGCATCCAACATGATAATGGAGGTGGAATTGGTAACACAAGTTTTCTGATTTTCATTCATTCATCTGAGTTTGTGGTAAATGCATTTATATTCTGTCCCGGTGCCTGTCATTTAGAAAGAAAAAAAAAAAAACCCAGTCCTGTTAGGTAGAAATTGCCTACTAACACTCAGAATGAATCTAGTTTCCACACTGTGGTAAATTTTCTCCTTGCAAGTCAAAGTAAATGCATATATGCTGATACATAAAAGTGCAGTGCAACACCACACATGGTGTATCACATCTTGTTTAACTGTCAAACGAGCCCTGATGGTGCATTAATAGTGTACTGGTCTACTGACACTGTGGTCTGAGTTGATTCCCCAGTTGTTACAGGATGCTTTTGGTTGGCTTAACTCCAGGGTTCAGCATCACTTTGATACAGTTGGTACTAGAGAAAGTATAGAAGACCAGTGTGATAGTCACCATGCCATACCTTTTATGATGTTACAGCAGTAGGAACTTAACACTGTCTTTTATTTTCCTCCTCATTTTTCATCCTCCCCTCATCCTCTTTTTTCTTTTCATCTTCCTTTTTTGTTTCTTCCACCTTCCCCTTCTTAGTCCTCCTCTTTTCTTTGACATTCTCCTGCTCTGTCTCCTGTTTCTCCTTCTGTTTTTCTACTTTTTTATGGATCACATCCTCTCAAACAACTCTTGGCAGGCCTGTTGTTGCATCTAGTTTTCTGTTTGAAGAGGTAGTCCTTCTTATTAAACATTGTCTCTTTTTTTTTTCTATCTCTTTTTCCCCATAAATATTTCTGGTTATCAGTTTCATCTCCTCATCCGGTGGTCGCCATCCCTGATTGAATGAACATTGATGCTATCAGATTGTTGGAACAACACTGTGTATTAGATTCATCGAGCAATAGCAGATCTTGTGGTTTTACCATTTTGTTAGAACGCAGCAGCATTAAATACCATCCACAAGCACTACATCTCGGACAATCAGGAGGATGACCTAAAAAAGATGGGTCGAAAACATTAAAGACATTTTACGCCTGCACGGCAGAACAATAGCCAGTGCCAGCAAGCATACTCTGGATCACAAATTATTCCTCCCCACGCCACTTAACAGCAGAATTAGTTTATGATGATGATGCTGTTTAAATATTTAGATAACTCTTTTTAACTGTCTAAGAACAAGAGTGTATACTAATTCTTTCTTATTTCATTTGTCAGTATCTAATCTTTAGTCAACTTTTGTCACTTCTTTGATGTGCATGGTAATGCCTAAAAGTCTCTCTTTCGCTAGCCAATTCTCCAGCCCTTGGTGCTTTCACAACCATTGCAGCTTATCTCTAGCATTTCTTAACAACATGCAAGCAGGATAATCTTTATTTTGTATCTACTAATACACATTTATACAGTGCATGTCAGATATTAACACCATCATGTTCAGCAGTTCCTTATTGAACAATACTTGTTTTTCTATTACTTTTTTGTGGTTTACTTTAGTCATATTCACGTTAAAAAACCTAAATTTCATTGCTGTTAGGTAAATTCTGTTCAAGAGGAAAATTATTTTAACTCTTTTAGAAGCAAATGTTCAGTAACGATTCTTCCAAATAGAACAACCTAAATAAAACCTGTTGGGTACAAAAAGGGTTAATAATGATCCCTACATTGGCATAGTAATGGGTAAAATATAAAGTTGTGTCTCTATAATTGTATGACCAATTGGTACTCTGTGGGTAATGTGACGGTATCACAGGTTTGCTTTCTAGGACTTTTTTAAGCTGGGGTGACCTGGTCAGTTTTGAGTATCTGCCTCTTTGGGCACATTATCTGGGGTTTAAATCTGCATTGAGGCAGATTTTCCCCCCTTCAAATCAAAATTGACTTTAGCTGCTCCCATGTCAATTCAGGCTAGAATGGGTACCATGTAATGTCATGGAAAGTAGTGCCTTGTGGGAGAGGGTGTACATTTCAAAGGAGCAGATGGATCACCACAGTCTGGTGAGATTGATGCAGCGGGGAGTGATGAGAGGTTCTGGCAGATTCTCAAGGCTCAGGGGAAAGGCAAGACAGACATTTAGTCAGAATGCTGCTGGCACCATTAGTATCAAAACTCTTCACTGGCTGCTGAAGATGGGGATGGAACACTTATAGGAATGCCCTGAGTGCTGTGATGTTGGTTCTTGACTCAGCTCAACACATGGAAAATAATGGCAGCCGGCGTGATGTTAACTGCATCACCCATCCAGTGTTGATTGGTCTATAAAATTATGAGTTGACATCATATGGCCAACGCATCACTGGTGTTGAAAGGATTCTTTATTTATACTTACTTATGTCTAGTTCAAACCTGGGAGCCCTGAATGGGTAGACAAGCATGCTAGCTACTGTAATTCCTCAGCCCCCAGTAAATAGTGAGCCATTGAGATGAGTTTTTGTTAAGGATGATTTATTAAAACAATTTTTTATATAAAATTAATTGATTTATTAAAACAATTTTGTTCATAAAATTATCTGTCTGCCAAATTTCAGAAAAACAAGCTCTGTCAATCATCCCAGGCAAGGAACTCAAACCCAGTAGTTATCTAGAATTCTTGGAGAAGCAAAAGGGACAGGAATGGACCTCACTAAATCCAAATAAGCTTTCCTCCATCAGTTCATACACTGCAGAGAGCATATCTGCCCAGGAATCATCCAGTGTTGCTTATGATGACCGGTACGATAGGTTCTCCTCAAGCAAATTGAGCTTTATATCTGATGATCAGTTTGAAGGTCTGTCCCACAACGGCTATGATCAAGTCAACCCGGGCAAAACAAGAGTGGGTCAGAGTGCAATAGTCACCAGCTTGACTCGGGTGACTGCGAATGGGGAAGAGGTAAACACAGTTTATACATCCACTAAAGGACATTCACGTAAGGGGATTGCTAACAGTTCTGAATGTAAGGGAACAATTGCATATCAGCCGATTGAAGTTCAGACTGAAGCCTTGTCTCCAGTTAGTGAACAGGAGTTAATGTCATCTCAGTTTCCAAGATCTGACATCGTTGATGGGCATAACACAGGGGTATCACATGAACAGATTTGCTATAGTGAAGTAGATCAGAACTACAGTCCCATCTATGCAAGCATGGATACCATCAATATTGAGGCAAACAGTGATACAGACAAAGAGGACTCAACAGTGTCTTATACTGAATTGATGAAGATTAATCAAACAAACCATTCTGAACCTGGCAGTTTAGAAGTGGAAAAGGGTGTTTTAAATTCGATGATACACTTCAATTCAGAGTTATCTGATGTGAACCACGATTCAGCCAGGGATCGGTTTGCTGTTTCTGAGCAGACTGTGGGTTTTCATGATCATAGTGATGACACTATTGATGAAAGTGATATTAACATATACCTGACTGAGTTGGATGAGGGTAGAGTTGGAGATTTTAATTCTTCCAAAACAACTGATGCCTCTGACATCCGTCAACAGTTGAATTATCCCAGAAGTCATACACTCGATGTAAAAAATGATTTGAACCATGTGGAAGGCAATAAAACTCGAAGTCTTGCTGATGAACTCAGTGAGGCAGAACCAGAAACAGATATTTACTCCAGGTCACATTCATATTTGGAGTCTTTACCCAAGAAATTTCGATCTAATGATGCTGGTGTCAGGTCCTGTGTCACATCTGACCATCAAGGACCTGACCTGGAGGCAGGCCTGAGGCTCTACCTCCAGTCTGAAAGTCAACCTTTTCATAATGGGTCACATGAGAACGCTGTTATCAATGGTTCATATGTTGTGTCCGGTGGGAAACATCTGTCCATTGTCCAAGCTGGAGACAAAAATGCAGTAATAAACACTTTAACCAATGGGAAAATGGAAATTGAGACAATCCTTGACAGTAAAAATAAATCAGACAATATTTGTGATGATTTACTTCGAGGGAAGATGGAGATTGAAGGTATTCTAGATGAAGTTGTTCTGGGTCAACAGTTGGGGGATGATGCGTTTTCTACATATTTATCAGAGACACCAACCCACTTAAGTTCTAGTCACAGCCATGTTGATGTGTTTACTGCTGAAGGAAAGCCTCATGTGATATCAGGTCATGATACAAACTTAACACATTCTTCCAACAGCGATGTGGGTTACTCTGTACTTTCCACGATAGGAGTGGGAGCAAGACCTAAAGACCCTTCTGTGATAAAAAAGGTCCGACCTAATAGTTTGCTTGGATTATCAAAAGTGACTTTGGAAATGCCTGCTGTAGTGAAGGCAGAGACAGCTGCCCGTGGTGAAGAAATGCTACCACATCGGCATGCAGCATACACTGATGCTGACTTAACTGAAACTGCCATGGAGTCACAACATTTCATTCACCAGAACTCTGGTACTCTTGGTGACGATTCTCCAACTGTGAATGAGGCCAGGCTAAGAGTGAGTCTTCCTGGCGCAGAACCACATCTAAAAGCAGTTATACATGACTTCTCTCAGCCATTTGACCAAAGTGAGGCCGAACAGAGAACTGATCAGGCAAATTTCAGAGCCGAGGGACATTTACCAGATGCTTCTCAGGCAGCAGGAAATCAGAAGTTGAAAAGACCTACCTCATTGAACCTTCCAGTGCGACCAGAGTTCAGCGTAGGGCAAACACCTGAGGAGGATATGGACCATGAAGGTAAGTTGAGGTGTTACATTACCACTACAGACTTGATAATGTGATGATGGACAGAACAAGCTTATTGTTGTTGTTATTGATCCAGCGGCGCATGAGCTTTCTCCCTCTGGCCCAATGCCATGTAGTGAAATTTGCATGTTTATACAAGCTGTTTTTTTCCTCCGTGCAAGGTGTTCAACTTGTCTGGTCTCGGAGGGAGTAGCGTTCTTCTAGTCTCGCTGAGTTTGGGCACTCAGAGAGATGGTGTTCAACAGATTCATAGGGTAGTTACATAGCTGGCGCTCGACAGAACAAGCTTTTGCCAGTGTAGGGGCATTTAAAATGATGTGGGTGTAAACTGTTCTTTCAGTACCACATGTTTCCAATTAGTCCAAAGTCAGTACATGTTTCTGGCTCTTCATTTATTGCAGATAGTTATTACAAGAAATTGTTAATTTTCTTCTCATTCTCCTTTATTCACCCTTGAAAGAGCAGTTGGCACATTGTGTTGTGGTTTACAGCTAAGCTGTAGTACCTGCACCTTTTAGTCTAACACAGCCAATTTCAGTGCATCATTATGTAGTTGTCTTCTATGACATGCTTGTTAAGGAGCACTGGCTCTTTTCTTTCTTGCTTGTTTTTTTGTTTTTATTACTAAAAAGGGAGCTCTGGAACACTATCTATTCATATCCTCTTCATGTCGCTGTTGACACTTAAGGCATTCACAAGTGATCTCCATTGCTGCCGGTCTGCTGCTTTTCTGCAAATGGTATCCCATGTCAGACTACATTCCTTCATTTCCCATTCTGTTGTCCTTCTCCGGGTTTCCTTAGGTCGTCCACGTCTTCTTTTCCCATCTTCTATCTACCAGAGAGCTGTTTTTGCCAGAGTGTCACAAGGCATTCTGCAAACATGTCCAAGCCATCTCCATTGTCTTACTTTGATAACATTTGCCAGTGATGCACATTCTGTTTTCCTCCTAAAGTCTTCATTTAGGATCTTGTTTGGCCAAAATATTCGTAGAATTCTCCTTAAACATATATTTTTAAAAGTCTCAAGTTTGTGTGCAATTCCCACTGTCATTTTCCAACATTCACCGTTGTATAATAGTATTCCTAAAATGTTGCTATTCTGAGTTTTGTCTTCAGACTAAATCCCTTTGACTTCCATATATTGTTAAGCATGGCAAATGCTTGATTTGCTTTATTTATTCTTGATTTTACATCTTTTTTAGAATCTCCATCTGGAGTAACTTTACTTCCAAGGTATATAAATTCTTCAACTTTCTTTTTTGCTTCATCATTTAAGATAATTGGATTTTCTATTTTGAAATTATTTCTTATTACTTTAGTTTTACTGGTGTTTATTTTGAGTCCTATCTTTAGGGCTGTTGTTGTTTCATGGCCTCATTTTTTACTTGGTCCAGTCTTTCTAGCTGGGTTCTACTGCCAGTGAGGAGGCCCAGACCTTAGTTAGTGACGTCTAACACAAGCCCTTGATAGAGAAGAAAAAGTAGGCATTGTTCAGTATCACCTGCTCTTAGTACTTTGAGTGCTATCTGACCTTTCATGGCTCCAAGTCTACGTGATACTAAAATGACAAGCATCTGTCAAATGTATTTCATCCTGTCCATTCTTTCAGTGTAAACAACTTACATGTTACGACTGCTGGCGTAGATGTACTGGTAGTGATGGGGGGGGGGGGGGTATTCAGAGAGAACCGTGTTAAGGAGGACTTTGACAGGTTTGCTTGTTCCTGGCACCACTCACTGAGTCTGACTAGTTCATGTTGTAGAGCGGTTTCTATTTCTACCTCGATGGTCCACAAGGATATCATCTGCATAGGACATTGTTCTGCCCAAGCCTATGCTTTGTGCACTGGTGACTCCTGCTGTCACCTGAAAATTCTGAGCACATACTTTGAAACTGTAAACTGTATACTACTAACAAAGAAGCCTGTTCCACCCTTAGTCAAGACAAAGCTGTAAGGTACACATTGAGATTTGGACTGCACAGTAACTTTAATCAAGGCTACTGGCCCCCCGATATAAGTTTTCTGATAGAACGCCTGGTGATGAAGAAGAAGAATTGTAAATATTATTCTTATTACAGACTGAGATTTGGCTCATAAACAGCATCCAGTCTGTAAGCTGAGGTATTTTGGTCATGTTAGACGTCATGGTGGCCTGAAGAAAATGATGATGTAGTGCACAGTTATCGGAAAATGAAGCACAGGCAGACCTCCGTAAAGATGGCTAGAAGGCATTGAGAGGCATTGGCTGTGAAAGAACATAGAACTGGAGAATTGGCTAGAGGAAAAGACTTTTAGGCTTGCTGTGACGAGAGTGATGTTCCTTAGAGGACCAGCTGATTGATGATGATGTTACAGACTGTATCATGTGTAGCGCAATGATTTCAATCATAGGCATGATTGAAAGTTAAGGTTGTTTGATGTGTGTAAGGAGTTACTCAGTACCTCCTCCCACAGGTCCCTGTCTTGTGCCACAGATAATGGCTCAAATGAGCATAAACCAAGCTGGCAGGGGATCTCGAAGTTGGTGGCCTCCAGAGATTCAGTGCCCAGAAATCCTGTGGCTGTCATCAGCCTACCCTCAATGCATGGGTGAAAACGTATATCAAAACTAATTCATTGGAACATGCGTAAAGCCCGCTAGCGGAATATACTACTAAATGACAACTCTTGGTTAAAACATCTGAGTGAAATAACTACTGAACTGCTGCGGCTCAGCCCTAGACCAAGAGATTTGTTTGCAGCTTAGATGAGAAACATCTCCTGCAGGTAGTATCTTATGTTACATACATACATCATTTGTCGATCGTCATCATCACTATGTTGAGGTACACCACGACTATCTGCCACTCTCAGTCAGCTGATTAGGCCCAAATGTCCACCAGATGGCATAACAGCAAAGTCTTAAATGTCTGACCGTTAAATATACGTTATCATTGAGCCTACTGGTCAGAGTGTTAGGACCAAATAATTGAAACCAAGTCTGTTGCATGCTTGTTCTAAACCATCATGCTAAGTGTCCTGATAAAACAATGTGAAAAGTGTACAGTGTACTGAAGAAAAATGTGCCTGTTTGTGGGGTCATCAAAGTTCTGGACCTGTGGGCTGCTCCTTTCTGATTTCCAGGAGATGCCGCCCATGAGTGTGGGAAGCTTAACATTTGTATGTGAGGTTAAGTAGAAACGTACAGGACATGACGATTGGTTGGATGTGCCAAGGACCAGAGCATCATGTGTTGGTTCAGCATTTATGGAAACCTCTGTGGATGATGGGAAATGCTCATAATTTGCCTCTGCCTTCCCTCGAGGACCGAAGTATATAAGTGGTTGCCATGGTTGGATTTTCCAGGGGCAACATCTGTAGATACACCTGTAGCTTTTTTTTTAAAGCTTTTTAAAGTTCGGCTTTGTGTGGTAAAATTTTTGCGTTCATTTTTTTTTTTTTTTTACATTTTCCATATGCTGTTTTCAAGGCACCAAAATACATTGACTGATCCAGTTTACATTTATTTTGCGCTCTAGGAAAATGTTTTTCTTTATAATTACGATTTTTTATGTGTGTGTGCCATCTCCTCATTGTTGGTTATGTGCATAAACTACTCTCTTTGGGAGTATGACATAGCGAGGCCCAAATCACAGGGAAAAAACCCAGACGGAGCTTAATGGTAACAAACTAAAACTGCTGATAGAGAGGTTTGGTGATCTCTTTGGCAAACATCTGCCTCTCAGGATAGAAGAGGATCGACTAAGTAAGTGAGAGGCCCAAATCTCCTCCATGATGCAGCTCTTTTCTTCATAATTTGCTGACTGTAATTACCCTTCCCTCTGTTTGATCTGTTTTGGCTTTCTCATACCATTTTTGTAAATCATACATATTTTTATTTCAGCATCACCAGGCCTGCCCAGCCTCCCTACAACCCCAGAAAGACTATACGATGAAGCCATTGGTACCACTCCTGTGCCGGGGACAGAGGACATCAGCATTTCTCTAGCCTCCAATGCTTCTTTGTTGTATAATAACTTAGGTTCTGTGGCCCCATTTTGGATTCCAGATGCTGAAGCAGTTGCTTGCATGATGTGTCAGGGAAGGTTCACCATGTGGAAGAGACGACATCATTGTCGGGCCTGCGGGAAGGTAGCGTTTGTCTGCCTTTTTTGTGTTTTGTTGTCCTGTAGAATATTGACTTATCGGTAAAGGTAGTCACTGCTGTAGTGGTTCCTGGTCCAATCTCCCTCCACTGCCCCCCCCCCTCCACTGCCCCTTAACAAGCATGTCATAAATGGCCACTAATTAAGAACTTGGTGAAATTAGATGTGTTGTAAGACAGCCTTTCTGTAAACTGAAACACAATATGACATCCACCCTTTTGAGGGTAAATGAAGAAACAAAAAAGTAAAGGTAGTTCCATGACAGTTACTGCCATTATGGTGTGAAGTGTTGGATCTTCACATATTCTAGTTTTACTTCTAAAAAAATACTGAAGATGGTTCGGTACGCATGTTTAACTGTGTCGCCCTGAGAAAGCCATCCCCCCCCCCCCCCCCGACTTTTATGAGTTTTTGATGACATTGAGCCTTTGAGCAGTGGCCACTACACCTATTTAACAGCTTTGTCATTGGTTGCAGCTACATAGTGTGTAGACATGGTTGGTATGATTATATTTATCCTTCTCCTAACCATCAAACACACACACACAAATTGAGATATTATTTGGGGTTTAGAAAAAAAAAATTGCATAAAAAATTTTGTTAGGTCTTTGTAACATCATAATGACGTCTCTTTGCTCCATGTGGCTAAATAACTCATGACCAGACCACTTGCATTATGGTCATAGGGAAGGAAAGTAGTTAATTTTTTGCTCCATTTGTGTTTAGTGGTTAATTCACCTATTTTCCTCATGAAAGTGCACTTAAAAAATGAATATGGATACATTTAGTTATTTGGCGGACCTAATGTCACATTTGCCTGTCTGTCCGGTGGTCGTAGGTTTCAACTTTGCCGGCTAGATTCGAAACTTAGAAAGTATTGACCATACTGATATTTCATTGGCTGTATAATTTGGCCACATTTGATTGGTCCCTATTAGAGATTTCCTTGCAGACGAATATATTATGCATGCACACAGCATGGGTCTTTTAAAAAATGGCAGACTTGTTTGTTTACCTTTTGCAATTTACTTGCTAATGTTTTAATTTTAGTGAAAATATTCTTATTTAAGATAGAATTTATCATGCCAAAAAAAAGGGATGCAGCTTTGGACAAAAGAAGAAACATATAAAACCTAGAGGAGTTCATGAAAACAAACTTAGCATATCATTGAATTTTGATAAATTTACCTTCTGCTAATATTAAATTTATGATCTTTCTGTCTCACGCTCTCTCTTTCTCTAATAAAAGAAGGCAAAATTTATGTTGCTGGTGCATTAATTGTTAAATGTTCACCATGTGGAAGAGACGACATCATTGTCGGGTCTGCGGGAAGGTAGCGTTTGTCTGCCTTTTTTGTGTTTTGTTGTCCTGTAGAATATTGACTTATCGGTAAAGGTAGTCACTGCTGTAGTGGTTCCTGGTCCAATCTCCCTCCCTCCCCCCTTCCACTGCCCCTTAACAAGCATGTCATAAATGGCCACTAATTAAGAACTTGGTGAAATTAGATGTGTTGTAAGACAGCCTTTCTGTAAACTGAAACACAATATGACATCCACCCTTTTGAGGGTAAATGAAGAAACAAAAAAGTAAAGATAGTTCCATGACAGTTACTGCCATTATGGTGTGAAGTGTTGGATCTTCACATATTCTAGTTTTACTTCTAAAAAAATACTGAAGATGGTTCGGTACGCATGTTTAACTGTGTCGCCCTGAGAAAGCCATTTTTCATTTTTTTTCTCTAATAAAAGAAGGCAAAATTTATGTTGCTGGTGCATAAATTGTTAAATGTATTTGACATTTTCTATCCCCCCCTACCCCTTCCCCCCTCCCCAAACCCACCCCAAAAAAAAAAAACTGCGTAAGAACACTTTAATTCTATATTAACCATATTTTATTTGACTTTAAAATTAAGTTTTCTCAGTTTGATTTTTTCATTTGCTGTACGTGTAAAATCCCAAAATTTTGACTAATATAAAAAGTAGAAGCATGACATTTGGTGTGTATATTCCTTGAACAGTATTATATATTATAGGTGACGCATTATAGGGAAGTATATTTGGTTAAATCCTGTTTAAAAAAAATCGACAAGAGGAGTAGCTGTCCTAGTGGTCAACTGGGCTGTCATTGAGGAGGCCAAGGTTAGAATCCTAAGTAGGGTGAAGGATTATTTCTTGTTTGGGGGAAACAAATAAAATCCTCCTAACTGGCACAGTTCATGGCAACTGCAGTAGCCATTTGGCTCTAAATTCTTAGGATTAAGGCCGCTTCCTCCCCACCTCCTTCCTGTAAATTTAGGCAGTAAAGAGTTTTGCTTTATGGATGGTGTTTCAGATGTTAAGACTACCACCAGATAGTGCACCACAGAGAGCCATGTCACTTAGACATTATAGAAGCAGGGCTAGAGGTTGATCACACAGGTGATGGATAAAAGAAATATCTCAGGCCATAAATAAAAAATTAATAAAACTGCTAATTACTGCCTTATTTTACTATGTTTGCGGTGTGGGCAGTAGGGGGTCTTTGAGCCTGAGTATTTACGGCCACATGGATAGTGCTGTCACCAAGGCTGTGCGGGTAAGGATTTTATTTAGCCCATGGTAAAAAAAATCCCAAGCCTTACCGAGGATTCGAACCCGGGTCTCCCGCTTGAGAGCCCAACATTCCTACCGTTGAGTCAGCCGCTCCTCTTGAGGCCATAAATACCAGCTTCTACTTAGCACATACCGAACTCTTCGCTTGCTGATGAAGATGGGGACTGAGCACTTCTGGGAGTGTCCTGAGTGCTGTGATGTTGATTCTCAATTCAACATTCAACATAGCACATACCAAAGATGGCTTCTGATGCCTCTTGAAAACCTGATGCTGAAAGGCAGAACAGGACCAGAGCAGAAAAAGATGTTGTTTTTGTTTTGTGCCATCATTACATTGATCTCCCTATTTAATTGTCAGACTGTGTATAAACATATACTTTGTGTTCTATGGTAGGTCCTGTGTTCTGTTTGCTGCAGCCAGAAAGCATATCTGCCGTACATGGAGAACAAAGAAGCACGGGTGTGTTTAGAATGTCATATACAGCTAAATCTGGGTATGTATTTTACAAAGTGTGAAGAACATTGTTTTAATGGAGTAATTCTTTGTGTGTATTTCTATCTTTCTGTGTCCTGTCTGCCCCACTGAATGTCTCTGGTAGTAGTAGTAGTGGTGGTGGTGATGGCCGCGGCAGATGTTTCAGTTTCACGGAAAGCGGGTCACCCTATGATTGCTCTGTTCCTGTGCCAATAAAAATTACACAAAATTCCCTTCACTGTCCTATTTGAAAACTGGTGAACAATTAGCTCCTGCAAAGTTCAGAAACATGCACACACCATAAATGCATAAGCCAACTGCTAGAGATACCAACACCAGCGGTCACTACCAGAATTGCAGTTTGTGGTTGGCAGAAATAGTTACGATAAGTTTGTCATAGACATGCAAAATTATTTCCCATGGTATTTCTTCAGCCAAAATACAAACCAGCCACCCACCATTTTTAAAAAAAATATCACTACACAAATGTTACAGGCATAAATAAAAAGCATTCCAAAAGAAATACACAGCTCACAGTGCTACACCAAGCACTTGGTAGCTAAGGCAGTGAAACTGTAGACTCCATATGTGGAAACTGCATTAGCAAACCATTTCCTGGAGTAAAAATTACTACAGAGCTAATTAGATTATCCTGCCTATCCACCATATTGAACGAAAAGTCACTATGCCTGAACGTGGATGTTTGTTGCTTACTATGGTGCTAACCTGTATTTATATATTACTGTATTAATTCTCACAATGAAATACCACGGTGAATCAAAAGGGGAGGAAAATACATCAGTAATGGATTGGACTCATGTTGAGGAAACATGACAGTCATATAAAGTTCATTCATTGGGACTGGCTGATTGGAGAAAGTCCTAAAAACACATGAAGAGAATGAGCAGAATACTGAGCGGAAAAGAATGGATTTACAGGTGGCAAAGGACAGATGTTTTTTGCATGAGATAGTTGGGGGGCTGTTCTCCAGAGGAGCCTAAAGGACAAAACAAGGAGGTTGTATAGAAAACCCTAATGACATGGAATAATGATAATTCACCAGATGTTTATTTCTTCATCTTCTGCATTTGTCCTTAAAAGAGCAGTTGCCAAGTGGTGTGGTTTACAACTGGGCTGTGATATTTGCACCTTTGGGCCCAACACATCTTATTACACCAAACCTCTGATTAGTCTTCACAAAGTGCATGGTGGGAGAGGGGGGGGGGGTATTTCTTTTCTTCCCCATGAGGTTTCGGAGACCCCATTTTGAGGAAAACAATTCAAGACCCAGTGCCTCCCTATAATACAAATCAGTCAGAACTGTAAAATTAATGTGATCGCAAATCTCAAGTTCTGGAACAAGACCAAAAGTGGGCAGACAACCAGAACTTTACGCCACAGTTTGCAGCCGGTGAACCTGAAGTAGAAGATATTGTTTCTCCCACAAAGGGGGGCTCTAGAACCCACACAGGGATTATGTTTGGTTAAAGATTAGCACACACACATTTTCTTTGTTTTGCAGCTCCCAGTGCCGGCCCCAACCCCCGCTGTCCCAACCCCAACAACCCCAATGAGTACTGCTCTAAAGTGCCACCCAACCAGCAGGCCAGCAACCATGCGAACCCACCGGTTGTCATGGTGCCCACGGGTGTGCTGAGAACTTCTGGTAAGTTTCTGTTTCTTCTCTTCTTTTCCTTACATAGCTTCCTCTGTACCATGCTCTGAAATGTCAGGTTATCATGACCTTATTCAAAAACAAGTGTCCAAGTCATTATAACAAACAGTAATGCTTATTTGTTCTCTTTGCTTTTATTTTGTTCTCAATTGCAGATTCATAAATGCTGATTGGCCTGTTGTCACAGAACTGGTGTTGCCTTATTTGGTTAATTGCATGTGCAGCTACTAATCTGTTGTAAATACTGCTTCCATCGACGATAAACTGCATTTCTAGTATCGGATTGTTTGTGTAGGCACTTCTGATGGCTGCCATATACATTTAATGTGTGTGTAATTGATTTGCTGCAGACTTGCAGTCTGTTTTAGCTGTTTTTCACAAGGGACGGTGATGGCCATTCTGTGGTTTTCAGTGGCACAGAAATTGAGCAACTACAAAGTGACCCATTTGATGTGATAATGGAAATGTGATTATCTTTCAGTGGCTAGGGCATATTGAAGGAATGTCAGATGACTGAGAAGTAAAAAGTTGTATACACAAGGGAGATGAATGTAAACCACGAGGCAGACAAAGAAGATGATAAAGAGATAACGTCCAGACAGACCAGCAGACACTTGGTGTTAACAACTGGAAAGAGAATGCCAACCAGAGAGATGAGTGGATGCGGGTGATATCTGCAGCAATGAACCTCAAGAGCTCGGAATGCTGAAGAAAAAGAAGAAGAAGATTACCTGAGTTGTGCTGATATCAAGAAATTAATTCACTAAGCATAAACAGGGATTAAGAAGCACAGCACAGGGAGGGGTTAAGGGAAAAGGTACACAGATACAGCCAAATATTTTGAACAAAGTCTTCATCAACGGCTGCAATAATAATAAAAAGAATTCTAAACCCCAGCTCAAGTCAGGGGAGTCATAGAATATTATTCCTTTGCTGCTGTTTGTTGTGCGGAACTGCCAAAAGTGCAGAGACACCCTGCAGGCATGCTTGCCACGGCAACTACTCTAGCTAGCGGTTTAAGCATAAGGCAAGCATTTTTTGTGGTAATGTATTATCTCCTCCTGTAAAGCTAGTTGCCTGTCCTTTACTTGATGTTGTAAACCACCTGGCAGTTGTTTGTTGCTTATGGTTTGACTAGACAATTTTCCATTCAGTAGTTTGCCCATTTTTGCACATGTTATGACAAGGAATTGACTAGAGAACTTGGTAACATCTGGCAGGATTGATGGAAAGAGAGCAACAGGAAGACAGAGAGATCAAATCACAAGGAATGGACTAGAGAACTTGATAGCAGCTGGCAGGATTGATGGAAAGAGAGCAACAGGAAGGCAGAGAGATCAAATCACAAAAAATGGACTAGAGAACTTGGTAGCAGCTAGCAGGATTGATGGAAAAAGAGCAACAGGAAGGCAGAGAGATCAATGACAAGAGGTGGACTAAAGAACTTGGTAGCAGCTAGCAGGATTGACGGAATGAGAGCAACAGGAAGGCAGAGAGATCAAATCCCAAGCAATGGACTAGAGAACTTGGTAGCAGCTGACAACAGAAAGGCTGAAAGATCAATTTGTGGATGGCTGGGCTACATGCATATGGCGAGTCAAGAACATTGACCTGATTCCATGATTCTGATGATCGTGTGAGATGGGGAAACAATGTTGCCTACTCTTATCTGTAAGTATAGAAGATAATGATTTTGCCATTACCTCCTGAACAGTCAGTGCTTCATACCATTTTTTAAAGCCACAGCCACAGAAATTAGCCTGCTGCCATATTGCCCACAGCTTGCATTGAACCGGGCATTTTGAAGCTCTAACCTTTGTAGGTATTCCCTAGGATGCAGACATGACCATGTCCTATAATGTCATTGAAATAAATATTTCAAAATAACTTGTTGCAGGTAGTCAGAGGCGATCTGGTGAACCTAAGCAAGTAATGTTCTCTGATGGGATTCGGCCCGGTGGTGATCTGACAGAGCTAGATGGACCTAATCAAGCACGGCCAACTCGTAGGTCTGCTAGAACTGCAAGGAGGGCAACGCAGCAACAGGGTATGCCATTTTTGGTTTTCTCTTACATTGAATCAAAAAAAGAAATCAAATTTCAGCAACATTCAAAAGACTACAAGAATTTCAGGTCACAAGAAGTGTCGTCTGACATGAACACTAAACAGGTAGCCAAAGAAGAATAGTAAGCCAACATAAAACTGGTGTTATCAGTTGCCACACGCTGAGGAATATACTGAAGATGGGATCCAGGTGTTTGTGGACTTTTCTGATGTGCAGTTAGGATAATCTGTTGATTAACTAACTAACATAGTAAATTGATTAACTAACTAACATAGTAAATCAAATACGGGGGTTCTGAAATGACTGAAGGAAAACAGGATTCTTCTTCTTTTTTTGTCGTCTCACTGATACCAGGTTGTAGCCCAGTGTCATGGTTTTTTCGTATTTGTCTTGCGCTTCTCGGGTAGCTTGAGTGATGGATTTGTTCATCTTTTTGCAGGTTTTAGCTACACCATTCATCCATACCTTTCTTGGTCTTCTTCTCGCCTTCCTCCCTGATGTTCTACTGTAAAAAGTTTCATATGCAGTCTGTTTTGTCAGTCTTTTTAAACCACATAGAAGGGAAAAGTCTAAAGCAAGGGAACAAGAGGTAAACAACCATGCAAGGGGGAGGAGAACATCAAGAGATGAACAGACAGCAGTCTGAGAGCATGTACAACCAATAAATGAGATGGGGGGGGGGGGTGTTAGAGAGATCCATTGCAGCCAACCTTCATTGTAGAGATGGCACCTGAATTATTGAATTATACAATTCTTGAAAATGTATGCTGTCTTCCTGGAGGTTGGCTGCTGTGAATATGGGCGTCTTTGGAAATATCATGTGGTGAGGACCCTGTCTCTTTCACAGTGCAACTCTCGTACCACTGCACGAATGACATGAGAACAGTCTTTTTCTAAATATCCTAGAAGCCATGACAGCTTTTGTTGTTGTTTGTTGTTTGTGTTCACTGTTTATAAACCCGGGCAGAAAGACCTGGTTGTTCGTCTATTTCTGGACTTTGGCTTTGTTTCAGGACCCGAGTTTTGCATGTGCATCTGTTTTACATATCTTGTATATTTGTATGCAGACTGTTGGTTACCTACCTCTCGGGCAGATACACTCCAACTTTGAAGGAAGACCCCAATTAGTCGACTCTCACAACATGCTTGTTGTGGAGGTAGTGGGTCTTTTCTTGTTTTCCCCACAGTGGGACCCCGGAACCCACACGGGGAACAGTTTTTGTGATATAATGCGGGTGCAATTACTGCGAATGATAGTTCAATCCTCAATCATGTGTTGTCCTGTTCTTCTTCTGCATTCCATCTGGCATCCGTTGCTGCTGTGTAGGCTGCCGAGAGCGCTGCACAAAGCATGAACTTCATAGCTCCGGCGGCGATTCCCAGGGATCTTGGTAAAAATTGCACTCATAAACTGAGCGACGCAGCTGTGAAATGAACCCACGACATTCAGAGTGCAAGGCACTGTAAACTACATGATGTGGAAATCGAACTGTGAAATATGTTCACTGACTTCGAAGCTAGACAGTCGGTACCACAAATAAATGATAAACACAGTTAAGACATCTTAAAGAAGTAGGTACAAATTCCCCTAAGAAATTCCAAGGTCCTATTGTGGGGGAACAAAGAGGAGATCCACTGCCTCTATCAAAGTAAACTAATTTGATTTGTTTCCCTCGAGGTCGGAGTGCATCTGCCTGAGAGATGAGAAACCAACAGTCTGCAAACAAATAAGCCAGATCTGTAAAATGGATTCTTTTGTTTTTTAACAAAGAAGACACAAACACAGATTGCACAATTAATTAGGTGCATACTTAGTAGCAGTTGAATATAAAAAAATTAGTTGCGTATCCTTTACAGGACATTGCAGAACCAACCTCAGCATTTTTTGGCTGTTGTAGTTTTTCTAGGCAAATTTACATCCATAGTTTGCCATTGCTTTCTGAACGGTCAGCTTCTCAATACCACTGTCGAAACTGGCGCAAGGCCCGCAGCTGGGATCGAACCCGACACCCCGACATTACGAAGCTCGCTCGCAACGCCTAAGCCACAGATGCCAACAGTTAAATATAATGAGATGAGAAAAAATTAATCCTTGCAACTGAAATAAAAAATCAGTTACACTCAAAAGTGTCTGCCTATTTGTCATGGCAAACTCATGTTTACGATTGTGTCTTATTGTTTGCACAAAGTTTATTTGCCTCATTATGTTCAATTTTACTTTAGTACACACCAAACAAGATGCAGCGAAATATGCCAGGTCTTACGTATATTGTTTGTATATTGTTCAAATTTACCAAAAGGAAACACTGCAGTGATCTTCGATCTTCTGTTTTCCTTCCTATAGTTTCACCTCAGGTACTGAAACAGAAAGAAGACAGCTTGTTCCGTAGTCCAAGTTTGATTCCTGATGAAGGATTGCCTCCCTTGTTTATATTACAAAGGGAAACAGGTAATAAGATTGTGATATCTAAATCTGAGATGTTTTCTGTTATTTATAAGTTCTTCCACTTCTAGGAAGTCTTAGAGCAGACGTGTGGAAAGGAGGGGGGGGGGGGAAATTAACAACCGTAAAAGAAGACAACTGTTTTTTATTGTGTATAGTACCACTTTTCAACTGAAATTCCACATAAAATTGCTATGATTACCATGGATCAGGAAGAAGAAAAACACTAAGATCTTGAATTATCTGAATGTCGAGGTGAATAGGCTCATAAACAGCATCCTGTCTCAAAAGTTAAGGTTTTTTGGCAGTGTTAAACATCATAGTGGCCTGGAGTGAGCAGTAATGGAGGGTGCAGAATGCAGGGAACAAATAAGGCAGTTGCTTACCTCCATGAAGGTGGGTACAAGATAAAGATGCATTGAATATGAAAGCACATAGGGCTGGAGAATTGGTGAGAAAAAGTGAGATTTTCAAGTAGGCTGTGACAAGAGTTATGTTCTGTACAGGACATGCTGATTGACAACAATGAGTACCACTTTTTATAGGACAGATGAGTCTCAAACCTGAGGATTCAGGGCTGCATGGCTATATATGATGTTCTGTCGTCCCCATGTGGGATGCAATTTTTTGTTATTTGAAACCCCAGCCTGGCTTCTGCTGGGGGCCTTGAATATAGCCGGGGCATAGATGCAGCCTCTAGCCGTAGATATGGCCTAACAGCTGCTCCCACATGAAAACCCATCATTCTAACCCCTGGACAGCCACTTCTCTTATACATATTTGTCCACACTTTATCTCCCAGTGGAGCAAAAGAACCTCAGCCAGCTGGCTCAAACTTGTCTTATCCTCTGCAATTTCATGCAGCTGGCTCCACATTCTGTTCATTCACATTTGGTTGGTTTTTGTGGCTGTTGTATTTTACACATGTTAGCCAAGCCATCTTAAAACTTTAAAATTCTGGCAAGTCTTGCTAGTCACACTCTTCATTGCTATGGGCTGCGAGTCCCATGCCTCCACATAGCACAGTATAACCACATCTGCCTTTCACAGGTATTCATTGGCACTTACAGAACAAGAGCAAAATCCTAACTTATCACAAAAACAACATTTGGCCATTCAAATGTTTTGCCTAATATACTTTTTTTTTATTTCTGTCCAGTGTTTACTTTGTTTGTGTTTACACTTGAGAGAGATGGAGTAAGAAGAGGAAGGAGAGAAATGCATATCCACGTATGAATGAAGGAATTTGATTTTCAAAGAACTAAGAATTGGTTATACAGGCTCATTCTTCTTCTCTTCGTATCTGTCTCCTTTTATGTGGTATTTCTTCTTCATTGTTCATCTGAGGACATCATTATGTTATGCCAGTTTACAGCATGGCTGTGCTTTTTACTTCTTTTGGCCAGCACAACATAATATATGAAGTGTAACAAACATGTTATTCTATTTTCAGGAACAGGTTATTTGGAAACGGATGACGCTTTGAATAACATTGATTATACAGCGGATTACAAATGTGAGTACTGGAATGTTATATAGTGTTCCATTTGTTAACTTTTGGTTAACTGAATGTGGAAATGTTGGAAAAAGTATTAAAGTATATATTTTTATATAATTTATTTATAATATTATTATCCAAATATATGGTGCCAGGAAGGATTGGCAGGGGTAGACCAACATGAAGATAGGCACAGGATATAAAGTAGTCCTTGAAAGTACATGAGGTGGAAGAGCTGGTGAGAGAACAAGTTTCTTTCAGGCAGACTGTGATGAGAGCGACATTCAGCAAAGGACCTGCTATGTGGTGATGATATATTTTAAAAAAATTTTCTTTTGTATGTGGGTTTCTCCTTGCTCTGTGTTCATTATATTTCTTCATCATGGCTTTCTATGGCATTTGATACCATTCTTGTCAGACAGCCAGACCAGCTCATCTGTTACTGTTTGATGAATTGTGGGACTTGGTTTCAGTCCAAGTCTTTCCCCTTGTGGGTTCCCGGGCCCCATTGTGAGGAAAACAAGAATAGACCCACTGCCTCCCCAACCAGCATGTCGTAAGAGTCGACTAATTGGCGTTTTCTTCGAAGTCAGAGTGCATCTGTCTAACAGGCAAGAAACCAGCAATCTGCATACAGGTAAGTCAGATCTGTAAAATGAATGTGACACAGCACTCGGGTTCGGAACAAGACTAAAGTGAACGCGAATAAGTTTGAGTCTTCATTTTTAATCTGTTTCCCTTCTTTTTAATTTGTGTCTCTTCCTGTTACTCCATCAGCTCTTCTAAGACACCTCATCTCTGTTGGTATGATTTTGCACTATAGTTGTTAGTGAAAAGGTTCCATATTTGATATTGATAGCATAGATTTGGCTGAACATAGTATTGACTAGATTTTCCTTGGTGTGCAAAGGTATCCTTCTTTGAGTCAAAAGTGGTGGATCATCTTCATTGCACTGGGGTTATCCAGTTTTATTAAATTGATCCTATACGCCTCATTGTCTATCCGCAGAATGGCCAGCTGCCTGCCAAGAGGATCACACAAAGCACAAACTCCATAGCTGCGGTGACAGTTCCCTGGGGGTCTGTGTAAAAATTGCACTCATTAACTGAAAAAAGCAGTCGTGAAACGACCCCATGACTTTCAGAGCACGAGAAATATCTTGACTACTTCACCAGGTGTCCCCAAGAATGCGGTCAAAACTCACTGGTCATCTTTACTTCCTGAGGTCGACCTGGAAGCCAAGGTCATTTTGAAAAAATCTGGCTCCATCAGGACCCGAACCCACGACCTTCCTATCCTCAGGGGAATGTCCAGCTGCTACACCATTGCGTCTGATATATATATATATATATATATACACACATACATACACACACACCCATTTATATGCACATGACTTCAATTTATAAACATAACTTACTAACATCTTTAAAATGTATTACTGAAAGTGTTACGAAGTTGCTAGTACTGTTTCATTAAATGTTATCTCAACAGCTGAAGAGGGACCCCTGATATACTATGCGGTGAACAAAAATCTGGCTGTTGGAATCAAGATTATCACTTGTAAGTTTTGTTTTATCACATGGCACGCTTGCCAGTTATTTTTGTATTTCGTTCCAACTACATCATTTAGAGCCTCACTAAAGTTAGTTTATAAAAACAATAATGTGTGCATCAGAATAATGAATAGAGTATATTTACTATCGGTCACCAAAACTTGACTGCTGGTTATTTTGTAACATTTAAAAAGTTAGTTGCAAATTCTTTACAGGATAACCAATCCCAGATTTTTTTTTAATGGTTTGGTTTTACAAAATGAAGAAAACTATAGATCAGAATATAAAGAAGCTACAGAAATTATAGAAATGGGAATACATGAACAACATTGTTAGGGATATGGAAGCTAACAAATCAGAATAACAAATCCAGAAAGTTTTTAAATGCAGGGAATACTTTACTGAACTGTTAAATTGTGAAACTCCACTAAATACTTATCCACAGGAAGAGATACTAACATGTGAACCAAATACAGTGGAACCTCGCTTAACGAGCATAATTTGTTCTAGAATCATACTCATTAAGCGAAACACTCGTTATGCGAAACAATGTTTCTTATATAAATTAATATAAAATTTGATAATGTGTTCCTTGTCGAAATAAATACTCACAAAATGTTGTGTATAGCGTTTATTCAAAGAAAATTATATCCATATTGTTAAGGAGAGTGAATCATCTTCCTCTTTTCTTCAAACGCGGAACGAACCCACCTGGAATGCAAATTCGATTTGCATTAAAAAAAAGAAAAAAAGTTGAAATAATAATGATACATAGCTAATTATTTTTTTTTACTAGAAAGATGTCCAAAGACATTTGTTTTTTCCGACGCTTCAAAAAATCTGGCGAAAATGCGACACAGCACTATCATTAACTAAATTTACAACGCGCATAGCCACTTCCTTATTAGGGTGATACTTCTAAATGTAAGATGCAACAGCGTCCCATGCTTTCAGCATTTCTTTAATTTGCCAGAAGATTGTTGCTTTTCTGTTACCTCCTCCTCCTCCTCTAACAAACTTTCCTCCAAAACCTCCTGCTGTGAAACACAATGCAACTTCATAAGCTCTTTGGTGGTCAGCTGTTGGCTGTGCTCTTCTACAAGCTCTTCAATATCACTTTTATCCACCTACAATCCCATGATAGTGGCCAAAGACAATCTCGTTGACTACAGGTTCCACAGGAACTGTTTCGAACCACTCAAAGTCACAAATCGACAACGCTCTCAGGTCAAAGCTTCTTCCAAGCAGAAGTTAGGGTTCTCTTGGTAACCCCTTCCCCCGCCTTGTTGAGGCAGGCAACGATGTGGAAGTGATTTTTCCAAAACTCTTTGAGAGTGAGTGAGGTTAGTCCCTTCCGTCACCTGAAAACAATGCTCGAAGAGTGCTTTAGTCTAGAGCTTCTTAAAGTTAGAAATAACTTGCTGGTCCATGGGCTGGACTAACGGACTGGTGTTGGGAGGCAGAAACTGGATCTTGATGAACTTAAACTTTTCAGGGAAGTCATCTTGTAGGCCGGAGGTTTCATGTACATATATCACAATATAACACAAGTTTGAGAAAATGTGTGATCACAAGCGACAATACGGTGCAACTGGAACAAGTGCTAAACACAGACTGATGTAACATGCGCACAATCTGGGACTTCCCCTCTTCTCGCCACTCGTTATGCAAAACGTCGCTCGTTAAGCAAGTCATTATTTTGCAATTTGTTTTGCTTGTTATGCGAATTACTAGTATGTGTGAAAATTATAGAGCAATATCATTATTATCTACAAGCTATAAGATACTACCAGGAATACCGCTAAACAGGCGAAAACCATACGTCAAAGACATATTAAGAGATTACCAAGCGGGTTTCTTACAGAACAGATCAACAATAGATCAGATATTTATTTTACAACAAATAGCAGAGCAAAACTGGGAATATAGAAGAGCTGTACATAATATTTTTGTGGATTTTAAAAAGGCGTAGGATAGTGTACATAGAAACAGTTTATGGAATGCTATGAAGGACTTTGGAATACCAAAGAAGTTAATTACCATGACCAAACTATGGAAGACACTTATAATATAGTAAAATATAAAGGCAGAAAGTCAGATCATTTTCAAATAACATCTGGTTTAAAGCAAAATGATGCTCTGTCCCCACTTCTTTTCAACTTGGCCCTGGAGAAAATTATAAGGAAATTGAAACAAGAGTGTACTTTAGGAGAAACTACAAGAATACTTAGTTATGCAGATGACATTGATATCATTAGAGAAAATGAACTAGAGACTGTAAAAACACTGAATCTCTTAAAAGAAGCAGCTCACAAAATGGGACTAGTTATCAATCAAGATGAGACAGAATACATGATAATAACAAGATAGGGAAAGGATATAAACTCTGGCCACATACAAGTCGATGATATGAAACAAACAGAAACATATAGGTATTTGGGGACAAACTTCAACTGCTCCAATATGCTGAGAAAAGAAATGCAATTTAGAATACAATCTGGAAATAAAGTATACTGTCCCCGTCAACAGCTGCTAAAGTCAGAATCTCTGTTTCGCAACACCAAGATCAAAATATATAAAACGTAGATAAGACCAGCTGTTTTATATGGCTCTGAAACTTGGAGCACAACTAAAAAAAGATGAAGCCTCATTAGCAATTTTCAAAAACAGGATATTATGACAAATCTTTGGACCCATCAAAAAAACAAAAAACAGCTGGGAATGGAGGGTGAGAAGAAGCGATGAAATTCATAATCTGTTTAAATCATCATTGATCACTGACCTCATGAGATGTAATAGACTGAAATGGTTGGGGCATATTGAGAGAATGTCAAATGACAAAGAGATAAAAACTGTATACACAAAGGAGCAGAAAAGTTGTAGACCACGAGACAGACCAAGAAGACGATGGAGCGATAATGTCTAGAAGACTAGCAAACACTTGGTGTCACCAACTGGAAAGAGAAAGCCAATCAGAGAGATGAATGGAGGCTGGTGATATCTAAAGCAATGAATCTCAAGAGCTCGGAATGCTGAAGAAGAAGTTTTGGTTTTACTAGGCAGTATTACTAGTAGATTAGTAAAAAACTAATTTGGAAGCTTCGAAGACGGGGTTTTATAGACATATGATGAGAATACCCTAGACAGTTAAAAAGTGTAATGACTCTGACCTGAAAGAAACTGACTCACAAAAAAAAAAACTGATTGCCAACATCAGAAAGAGACAATCTACATTCTTCGGTCATTTGATGAGAAGGAAAAATCTGGAGTAAATTGTGACAGTAGGGAAGGGGAGGAGATGCAGAGCGAGACCAAGAGAGAAGATGCTGGACAGTTTTACGTCATGGCATAGAGGATCATCTGTATCAGTTGATTGAAAGTACACGAGACAGAAGGTTGTGGATAGACATGACTTCCAACACCATATGGCATGGACTCTAAGAAGAAACCTTTATGAACAATCATATCAGCAGCAAATCTCCAAGGGTTTCCTAAAGTTTGTCCTGGATGTTTCTTCTCTCTGGCCATGAGTTTTCTCGCAGGCTTTGCTGTAGTTGGCAGATCTTCAGTATGTATTCAGGTGTTTGAGTGTGACATGGCATGGACACAAGAGATCATGCAGCAACAAATATCTCCTTCTTCACGCTCACCAGCTGTAAACTCTGTGGACAATTCTGGTTGTTCATCCAAATCTCGACTTGAATTTTGCTCTAGAACTTGAGTTTTGTGTGCACAGGTTTCACAGATCTGGCTTATTTGTATGCAGACTGTTAGTTCCTCGCACCTCAGGCAGATGCACTGCGACTTGTATAACATTTTGCTAAGATGCAGTGGGTCTGTTCTTTGTTTTGTTTTTTACCCCCACAATGGGGTCAGAAACCCACACAGGGAAGCAACACATCTGATTTCAGCAAACTCTTAATTGATCACTCACTGACCGACCTTTTACCCCACCAGGACATCAACACCGAGCGATAAACACCCGGTGACACAAAGTGCCACCATTCAGATGAGGATCACCCTGGGGACAGGTCCCAGAAACCCCTTCAACCCATAGGCTGGGTTAAATTAGGGCCCCTGGCAAAGCTAGAGTGGGGCTTTAAAATAACAAAACATTGCGTCCCACATGGGGACGGAGGATTAGATTAATCGATCACCTTTTATGGCATTTTTGTTGAGGGGTAGTGGTCCTCCCTGCCCCACCCTACACCCCCAAAATAGGACGCTAGAAGTCACAATGTGAAATATCAGACATCTCGTCTCATCATCATCATCAGTTCTCGTTATGCCTAGTGGTACATGAGGCTTCAGAGAGGACTTTCCATGCTTTCCGGTCCTGTGCAATCTTCATTGCAGTTTTCCATGTCAAAGATGCCACACTCATGTCACTTTCCATCGTTCATCTCCATGTTGTTTTTGGGGCGCCCCTGTTTTCTCTTTCCCTCTGGTGTCCATGTGAGAGCTGTTTTGGCGGGTAAATCAGGATTCATTCTCATAACGTGGCCAAGCCATTTCCATCTTCTCTTGGTTATCATACTGTCTAAAGTTTCTTGGTTGTGAAGTAGTTTAGTGTTTGAGATTGTATCTGGCCAGAAAATTTTGATAATTCTACGTAGACATGTGTGGTGGAAGGTGGACAGCTTGTGTGCATCCTTTTTGGTCATTCTCCAGCATTCCGCTCCATAAAGAAGAACTGGCAAAATGATGCTCTTGTAGAGTCGGAGTTTCGTTCCTCTGCAGTAATTGCTGGATTTCCAGATTTGCCTCATCCTTCCAAAAGCAGCTCTAGCTTTGTTCAGAAGTGACTGTATGTCCTCTTCGGTCCCTCCCGGCAGGGACACCACACTGCCAAGATATGTGTAATGTTCTACATTTTCAAGAGTTTGGTTATTTATGGTCACTGGTTGTTGGTTTGGACTGCTTGTCATGTCACAATGTGGAATATCGGACATCTCGTCTCAGTTGTGATTTTATTTTATCTCTCTCCCCCCCCCCCCCCCCCACTCGTCATTGTTCAAGCACAGTGTTTGCATTGTTGATTGCTTTTTTCCCTGTTTTTGTTTTGCAGTGGATTGTTGTGTCAACAAGGTGTGCTGGTGTTTTGTAACCAGAGGCATGAATACCGCTGGGCAGAGTGAGCTCATAGTACTATTGGAACTGACAGAGGAAGAACTCACTAGTGACTCTTTGAGTCCAGCAAGAGACGTCTTTGTACACTTTCAGATTATTTATGAGGAGGCGTTGAAAGGTAATGTCAAAGACTGTAATGGATACCTTAGTTTGTGAGGATTCTTTGAAAGGTAATGTCAAAGACTGTTAATGGATACCTTAGTTTGTGAGGATTCTTTGAAAGGTAATGTCAAAGACTGTTAATGGATACCTTAGTTTGTGAGGATTCTTTGAAAGGTAATGTCAAAGACTGTTAATAGATACCTTAGTTTGTGAGGATTCTTTGAAAGGTAATGTCAAAGACTGTTAATAGATACCTTAGTTTGTGAGGATTCTTTGAAAGGTAATGTCAAAGACTGTTAATGGAAACCTTAGTTTGTGAGCTCATAGTACTGTTGGAACTGACAGGGGAGGAACTCACTAGTGCCTCTGAGTCCAGCAAGAGATGTCTTTGTACACTTTCAGATTATTTAAGAGGAGCCGTTGAAAGGTAATGTCAAAGACTGTTAATGGATACCTTAGTTTGTGAGGATTCTTTGAAAGGTAATGTCAAAGACTGTTAATAGATACCTTAGTTTGGGAAGATTCTTTGAAAGGTAATGTCGAAGACTCAACAGGTACATTAGTTTAGAAAAGGTAATGCCAGATACTGTCAACTTACCTTATGAGAGCCATTGAAAGGTAATGTCAGAAATTGTTAATGGATACATGAGTTTAGAAAAGGAAATGTCTTAATGGATACATTAGTTTAGAAAATGTAATGTCTTAATGGATACATTAGTTTAGAAAGGGTGATGTCAGAGGCTGTTAGCATATGAGGAGGCATTGAAAGGTAATGTGAAAGATTGTTAATGAATATATTAGTTTAGAAAAGGTAATGTCAAAGACTGTTAACCAATATCTTAGTTTAGAAAAAAGTATTGTCAGAGACTGATAATTGATAACTTAGTTTATGAGGAGATATTAAAAGTATTTGTCAAAAATTATTAATAAGTGTGCTTGTTTGAAAAAGGTAATGTCATTGACTATTAACAAATACCATAGTTTACAAAAGGTAATTTCAAAAAGTGTTAAGGGCTACCTTTGTAATGGGTATCAGAAAATGTCTTGGTAGAGGCAACTGATGTGTTATACAAGGTGTGCACCAAATAATGAGAAAGTCATAGAGTACAAAGTAGACCAGGAACAATATAGAAGGATAACATCAGAGAAACTACAACAACACGATGTGTCTATGGCTGAGGTGGCCAGAAGAGCATGAAGCAGAACCTTAAATCTCTCCCTCGACACCTGAAGTGGTAAAAGAGGAAATGAAGAACAACAAAGCTAACTGCTATTGACCTCATCACTCATCAAGCGTTGACTGGTCTATAAAAATAAGAGGCTCTTACAGTAGTTCCCCAGCTCTTGAAAAGTGTCTTTTATTTGTACTATTTTTCTTCTCTGTTGATAATATTTTCTGTACCAGACTTTTCTGTGTGGTAGTCCTTGAGAAGGATGTTGCGAATACCTTGGACTGCCGTAGCAATGATTGCCTGGAAATGGCTAATGAAAGTAGAACCTTATATACAACAGTGAGAAGAAGACAGACAAATTTATTTGATCATGTGACGAGAAAAGGAGCACTGGAAAATATCATGACTGGAAAGATCACTGGTAGAAGAGGCAGACCAAGAGAATGATGGTGGGTAGCTTAAGACTGTGTCATGGAGGAATATCATCAGTGGTATTGATCCAGAACACCAAAGACCCAGATCTGTGGAGATGCATCAGCGCTTATGCCTGCTGGCAAGGCTCTTGTTGATGATATTAAACAAATTTAAGCGGTCCTTGACATCATTTAAACAACAAAAACTAGCTTTAGAATAAAGTCCCCTTTTGTTATTGTTGTTGTTGTGATTCTAAAATTGATAAATTATAAATTCCTCAGTATAGACTATTTTCCCATATGACATGAGTTCCTGGGCTGTATTACCCAGATCTGTAAAACTTATGTGTGTGCAAAAGTTCTGGAACAAGGCTAAAATTCAGAAGTGAACAAACAACCAGAACTTTCTGCCGGAGTTTGTAGCTGGTGAACGCAAAGAAGAAGAAGCAATAGTATGACTGTTGAAAAGAATGAGGTCCGTATCAGTCCTTCGAAAGTAAAAAGTGTCCTAAGACCTTTTGTATTGTATTTATATTCTTTTTCCAGATGTAAAGTTTCTATACAGAGACCAGCTTTTATAGTTGTAACAATTATGACAACTTGGCCAAATGTAAGAGTGAAGTCAAAATACTCTTATGCTTTTCTGTACAGGCAGCACAATTCAAGATTTAGGTCACTCCATCTTCCATCAAAACTTCCTGGGAAACCGAGACCACGGCGGATTTTTGTTTCTGCGACCCACTTTTCAATGTTTGAACAAGCTTCCACTGCCAGAGCCCCCCTACCTGTTTGGCATTCTTCTCCAGAAGTGGGAGGTGCCCTGGGCTAAAGTGTTCCCAATAAGACTTATGCTGCGCCTTGGAGCTGAGTACAGATGTGAGTCTTCATTACATTGTAGTCTGTACTGCAAAAAACAAAACAAAAATTTAAAAAAAAATGTAAAATTGTAAGCACATTTTCAGCTGTGCCTCGCCTCTGTGGGTTACCTAATGGATGATGCATTGATTTTCTGTGGTTGTTTTCTTCCTCTCACTATGACTGGTGATAATTCCTCCCTCCACCCAGGTATACTGACCCAGTTTCACTTCCTGTCTGCGCTCTGGCTAAGTATAGCTCAGTATCTTGTCTATTTAATCCTCTTGGAGCTTCACCAGCGACCTAGATAAGTCTCACTTACTTACTATAAGCCTATGTTTATTGGTATTTATTTTATCATAGTCATGTACATAATATTCTAATGTAGTCATTTCATAGTTAGTGTATATTTGTGTGTGTGTGCACTATGTTGTCTGTTTTTGCTGATGAAGGCTAATCACTGCAATAACCTTTGTTTGTTCATTGTAATTGATTTTGTAAAGCTGAAATAAACTGCTTTTTCTTCTCCTCCCTATAATTTACTACCCTTTTTTTTTTAGACCTCTCAGCGTAGCAGTTTCTTTTCTTAAACTAGTTACAGAGGGCTTTTTTAAAAAACAGTCACCCACAATTCTCGGGTCAGTCTAGTATTATAACTCTATTTCCCTGGGAACAATGGACAATAGGTCAGGAACACTGTGAGAATGTTTTAAAAACCTTTCAACAATTAAAAACATTTTTTTTTTTACACGTCAGTAATAATTGTTTAACAAATATTTATTGATCTATATTAAAAAAAAAAAAATTCTAGGAAAAATATAAAGATGTTTAAAGGAAGTAATCAATAAACACAGAGTGGGGCATTAAATGAAATAAATATGCAACAGATGATACTGTGACCTCAGTCACTGTGAAGAAAATTTGATGTCAACACAGCTTTATAAAAAGCAGTTTTCGCACCCGGCTCCCCCCCCCCCCCCCCCCACCCCACACTTAAAATGCTGTTTTTAATATATACAGTAAAACTTTGTCAACACCAATTCGCATAAGAATACTGTAAACGTGGAGAAAATTTTGGTCCAGTAATGCATCTGTTAGTACCCAGTTAGCAAAGTATTTTTAGACAGGAACTCTTGATTTGTCAGTCTCTGGGAATCATGTTAATGAAGTCTTACTGTAAATTCCTATCCTGACCTCCTTCCTATAAGCTGTTCAGGCATGAACACAACCAGTAGTCTTAACAATGATTTTTGTAAAAACGGTCAGTCAGTGACTTTCTCTGGGAATTTGATTCAGCCACAGGTACCAGTCAGTTTTGCTGCTTTTTAGATGACAGGGTAAAAATTGGTACCAGAGACACACAATTTTTTGCTGTTTTTAAAACAAGAATTGCCATGGTAAACTTTAGCCAGATGCAGAAGATAACGATAAAAAAAGTATCACCTGCAGTGAGAAAATAGTATTAAAGTGCTTTATAGAAACAAGTTACCAATGACGAAAGGCATCCGCTGCGTGGTAATTTGAACGATTTAAGAAACCTATGTCACAATTATAACCTAAAGCTGCCCCTTTAGGGATGCTTGTTGAACATGACAGTTCTTTTTTTCGCAAAGCCACCACCACCACTCGTTAAAAACATCTTAGATATTAATCTTCTTTGTTCACAAGCCGTAAGCTGCAGTGCGGAAAGTCTTGGTTTTTTATCCGTTTGGACTTTGGCTTGTGCCAGAGCCTAAGTTTTGCATGTACATCCGTTTTACTGGCTTATTTGTGTGCAGTTGCTTGTTCCTTGCCACTCGGGCAAATGCACTCCGGCTTCAAACTAAGGAAGTCCGCAATTAGTCGGGTTGGGTAGGCAGTGGGTCTATTCTTGTTGTCCCCCACAACAGGGTCCCAGACCCACATGGGGAATCTTAGTTATAATGTGTGATATTTAGTACCTTTTTTTTAAATTTAACATAAAAATGCTATGTTTCATGTTCACAGATTACCCATGCTCTCTTGTCAGCGTGAGAAATCGGAAGCCAGTGTTTTTTGAGATTGGCCACACAATCATTAACCTTCTTGCAGATTTCCGCAACTACCAGTATATGTTGTCACAAATACGTGGAGTGACTGTACATATGGAGAATAAAAAAACTGTTATAAATATTCCACGGAATAGATACAGTGATGTAAGTCTAGTTATCATATGTTTTCTCACTTGCTTAATGAGAAGTTCTGGTGCCATATTAATAGCCTACCCCATACAGGAGAAATCCACAGGTCACGGGACAGTCTTATATTTCAAGGGGTGGTAGATAGGCTGCACGCAGTTGTGGGACCTAGGCTGCATGCATTTGTGGGACCTAGGCTGCACTCTCTAGTGGGACGAAGGTGGGTTGGGGTTAGGGCCAGTTCTAGATTTTATGGGGGTTGTTAAAAGCATCAAAAAGCCGGGAAACGCAGTTTTACCACCCTCTAAAACGTTGGACTGTCCTGTGACGTCATCTGGGGTAGAATATTAATAAAGAACCAAAGTTCTTCCCCGTGGTGGGTGTTCTGTGGGGGGAAAGGGGGAGATAGACCCACTGCCCCTTTAACAAGCATGTCATAAAAGCCGACTAATTAGGAATGTTTCCTTAGAAGTCAAAGCGTGTCTGCCTGAGAGGCTAGGAACCAACAGCCTGCATACAAATAAGCCAGATTTGTAAGTGGATGTGCATGCATAACTCAGCTACTGAAACAAGACTAAAGTCTAGAGGTAGATGAAAAACCATCACTTTCTGCCAGTTTACAGCTGGTAAATGGAAGAAAAAGAAGAAGTTTGTGTGTTTTATATTTGTATATGTAGTATTGGGTTTTACAGTTTAAATTAAAAGTTAATTGCATACAGCATTTGGGTATGTTACTTCAGGTTTATCAAAGCTTGGGTTTTTTACTTTCTTACTGTTGGAAAAGGATGTTTCTATGACATTTTGGCATAAAATGTTATAATTATCGTCATGTTCCTTGCCATTTCTGTGTGGGTTCTGGGGCTGGCGGTGGAAGAGGGGGAGATTTGGGGGGGGGGTAGAACTCTACCACTCCCCTTAAGTAAGTTAAAAAAAAAGTAAAGGACCCTTTCCACGCCATTAGGCATAGGGCTAGACCTATATTTTTATAGACCAACGGCACACGATGGGTGATGTGGTCAGCATCACGCCGGCCGCCTTTACTTCCCGGGACTGCACCCAGTACCCACTCAAGGCTGGGTCAACCTGAGAGCCAATGTCATTTTTTGAAAAAGCCCGGCTCCGCCAAGGAGCGAACCCATGACCTTCCGATCTGCGGCGGGCATCTAGCCGCTCTGCCGCTGCGACTCCCACTCCCCCTACGAGCTTGTCATAAAAGGCGGTTAATTAGGAGTTTGCTGAAATCGGATTGCGTTTTGTGTTGGACAAAAAGGCGTAGATCTTACAGTCTAGCTGTAAACCACAAAGCAGTGTGCCAGCTGCTTTGTTTAGAAGAAGGAAAGAAGATGGTCCTTGCCAGATGGTTGCTATCTGTATCTAGATCTTGGTCCATGGTTTTCTGGATCTTTCTCAATACCAGCATATTAGGCCATCCAACATTGTCTTTCTAGATCAGTTGTTTTCAACATTTTTTCAGTCAGGTGTCAACTCATATGAATATTTGGGCAAGAATCCTCTCCCCCCCCCCCCCCCCCCCCCCCCCCCCCATTCCCCCGATAATCTGACATTTAAAAAAAGATGTGATAAAAAGAGAACAAAAAGAAAAATCTCAAACACTGTTATCAAGAACTTGGAGAAAAACATCCACATCAATTGAAGTATCAGATAACATAATGTCCTTAGCTTTTTGTTTTATATATAAGTAAAAACAAATGTAACGATCCCTTTTCACGCCTTTGGCACATCGGGTATATGGGAAGAGCCCCCCCCCCCCCCCCCCCCCATATTTTTACAGACCAATCGGCACTAGTTGGGTAATGTGGTCAGCATTGAGCCGGCTGACTTTACTTCCCCAGGACTTCCATCCCCCAGGACTTCCATCCTGGTATTCATTTTAGGCTGGGTTGACCTGTTGTTTTATATACAGTTTAAAAAATATTTTATTTGTAATTCAATTGAAAAAAAAAGTATAAATAACAAATTGTACAAGTACAGACGTGCTCATTTTAAAAACTGCTTGATGCCCTCTCCCTTTAAACTTCTTTGATTCCCCCCCCCCCCCCCCCCCCCACCTTTTCCCTTCCATGTTAAAACTACTGCTCTAGATTTGTTCTGCTGGCACCTTTCCGTCTTTCTATACAATATTGCTCCACTTAACTATAGAGAGGCATGGAAATCACAACCCGTAGTGATGGGCAATGTGACAAGCAAGACCAACTCATGTTGAAAAGAATATTCCAGAATAAATATGTGAGATTTTAGGACGATAGTTGCAATAACATGTATTGAACATATTTATTCTCAGTCTTGATTTGATTCTGAGACCTTTTAAGGGAAGAAGGTCCTCCTCTTCATAACTCAAAGCCTGGGCAGTATTGTAGAGACCATGTGTTGCCCAGTCAGCTTGATTCCTCGCTTGGCCTGCCTTGTTAACTCCAAAAGAAATGTAACACCATCATCATGTAGAAGGTCCTTTGCACGGTCTGCCTGAAAGAAACTCAGCCTCATGCCAGCTCTCCCACTTTGTATACTTTCATATTCAAGGAGTCACTCATTTCCTGTGCCCATCTTTGTGTTGGTCAACCCCTGCCCCTTCTTCCTAGTACCCTGTCTTCTACTGCTATTATTTTTTCCAATCCGCTGGGGCATTTGATTTGACCAAAATATTTCAGCTTCCGATAAAAGATGCTGTTTATTAGCCAATCTTCCTTGATCTTTAGGTCTTTTAAAATGTTGTATTTCTTCTCTTCTTTGTCCATGGTATTCTGGGAATCTTTCTATAGCATTTCAGCTCAAATGCTCCATTTTTTTTCTCTAAATGTAATACCGAAACATCTAAAACAAAGCATACTGCAGAAGCTGAAAGATCAGAGGAGCATCTCTGTGTCAATCTCTGCAACATCTGCTGCTAATCCGAACGGAGCCAGATATTTTTTTTAGTGACCTTGGCTCCCAGGTTAACCCAGCCTTAAATGGGTCTTGTCTTGTCTTGTCTTGTCTTGTCTTGTCCACAATTGCCTCACAGCGTAGTGGGGAGTCGCAGTTTTCTATCCAGGGCCAGGTGTGTTGCATGTGTTGTTGTTAGTCCGTGTTGCCTCAGGATCTCTGATATATTGTCTATCCATCGTACTCTCGGTCTGCCTCTTGCTCTAGGGCAGTAGTGTTGTTCGTTGTATGCTCGTAGAGGCAGTTGGTCGGTTTGCATTCGCATCAAGTGGCCAAACCACTCTATTTGTTGCTTCTTTAATGGTTAAATGGGTACCCCAAGTAAAGTCCTGGGAAGTAAAATTGGCCGGTGTGACGTTGACCATATCACTCGCCAAGTGCTGATTAGTGTATAATATGTAGTTATAGCAATATGTGCCCAATATGCTTGAAGGCAGAGAAAAGTGTCCTTCAGTTTGATCTTTCTCATCTGATGCTGATGTGTCCATTTGTAATGATGATAACCTATTAGGAGATGAGATAGCCCTATAGCTAGCATGCCATCTGCCAGCTTGGTGTCATGTATTACACGGGTTCCCAACCCATGAATTGTAACCCCAAATGGGGTGATGAAGGGTTTTTCTTGTGATCACCAGGCAGTGGTAAGTTATGAAAATTAAAAAAAAAAAAAAATTATGTCATCACATCCTATGTAGACTCTGATGTCCTTTGCTCCAACGTATCTCTATAAGAGCGTATTTTCAACGCTTATTTAGAATTAAAACTTAAAAGAAAAAAAGATTAAATGATGAGAATGACCTAAGACTGGCATTAACAGAGGCTCAACTGCAAATTTGTAAACGTGTTTATGAGTTTACAGTTCAGTCATCATATTAAATATATCGCCCTTTTTTCAAAAAAGCTGATAACAATGGTGCTCCTCTTTGGTGCATGTCAGAAGTGGGGCGGCTATCTTATAACTGTTATTATGACATCACCGTGGTTTGATATGCTTAGCACTCTTGACATCCTTAACAGCAATATTCACAGGTTACAAGACAATGTCATAATTATCATCATTTCTCAAATATTTTTAAGTTTTCAATTTGAAGCTCCCTCATATTATTTTTCAAGGCAATTGAAGCTGTTAAATACTTCATTATTTTCTGACAAAACTGAACATACAGAACATTGTATTACTTTCCAAGACAGTGAACATATTGATAATCCATTGATAAATTATTCATATCCAGGTGCTGAAAGTGATTCGCAATAGCAACGAGCATGTAATGGCAATAGGTTCATCGTTCAGTTTAGAGGCGGATTCCCATTTAGTCTGTATACAGAATGAAGACGGCAACTATCAAACACAGGCCATCAATATACAGAACAAGCCAAGACTAGGTAAGTCAGCTTCGATAGTTCTCTTTCTTTGACAGCATCATCTTCATCATGAAATAACCACCACCCCCCCCCCCCCCCCCCCCAAAAAAAAAAACATTTTTTAAAGACATGTTACGAGAAAGAATAAACTTGAAAACTAAACTTGATGACAGCAGGTAAGCTTGATAGAAAAAAAAAAGAACAAGGGGAAGACAGAGATATAAATACCTGGAAGGCTTGGTCACATGGTTTGGACTGGACAGAACACTGACCTGATCATAATTCTGAGGATCATGTGGGATGAAAACCCATGGTCACCTACACTATTTTGCATGGCAGAGCACCTGATGGTAATTATTCAGTCAACCCGAAGACTCTTCCCAGTCGTGCATGTGAAATAGAAAAAGGGGAAAACGGAGAGAAGATGCTCGACAACCTTTCCCTGTGGCATAATAATATATTAGCATAAATTGATACCTCCTGTGAGTCACAAGATATAGAGAATAGAAACGCCAGTGGCTGCTGATGATGACAATTTCTTCTTCTTCTTCATCTTCTTGTTCTTCTTCATGTTCACTGGAATGACCATTTATAAAAATGTTACTTCTCACCTCTACTCTTGTGTCTATCATGGTATTAGCTTTATTGTTCTTCTTCTTGTATTTAGCAAGATGCTAGGATAAAGCCAGTAAAATCACTCAGCACCTTTGATATTACATTTACAGTAACCGGGGCCAGCTTTGTGGTTTTCAACGGAGCTCTCAAGTCTAGTTCTGGCTTGAAGGCCAAATCAAGCATAGTAGAGGATGGCCTGATGGTCCAAGTGCTGCCAGAAGAAATAGCCAGCGTGAAGGAGGCCTTGAAAAACATGACCGACTATGTCATTCAGTGCGGTTCTGTTGACACCAGTGTGCCAGAAGAGACAGTGGAGATCAGATGGGTGGCCAACGACAGAAATTTCAACGTTGGGTAGGATTTCTTTTTTGTATTTTTTCCTTTTTTTGTGTGTGCTCACAGGCTGTAAACCCCGGTGGACAGTTTTAGTTGTTCCGCCACTTCTGGACTTTGGTCTTGTTGCAGAAGTTGAGTTTTAGATGCACATCTGTTTTATAGATCTAGTTTATTTGAATGCAGACTGTTGGTTTCTTGCCTTCCAGGCAGATGCACTCTAACTTCGAAGGAAACCTCCAGTTAGTCGCCTTTTACGACACGCTTATTAGGGGATATCTGTGGCTTAGGCATTGCGAATGCAAGAATCCCAGCTGTAGGTGATTTGGCAGCAGACCGCTTTGTGTCCGTTTCTACAGAGGTATCGAGAGTTTACTGTTCAGAAAGCAATGGCAAACTGCTGAACGTAAATTTGTCTAGAAAAACCAGAACAGCCAAACAATACTGGGGTAGGTTATGCAACATCTGTAAAGGATACACAACTATCTAAACTTATTAGGGAGGCACTGGGTCTGTTCCCCCACAATGGGCCATTGGAACCCACATGGGTAGTTTTGTATTTGAATATAGTGCATTGGTTTAGTGTAATGTTGAACTCTTTAGTTTTTCTCCTTATCTTTGTGAATGATATTTGACTGATATTAGCTTTTTCTATGCAACTGTTAGTTACTCTGGTTTCCAAGGTATACACAAGATTCATCTCAGTAACTGATACCACTAAATCCTTACAGAATCCTCATTGTCATGTTCATGACAATTGTTATTGTTTTTGTTGGTTAAAGAAATATTAAAGAAATATTTGTGAACACATTCATATTTTTGTTTTTAACTGACTTTTATTTTATTTTCTAGTGTGCATCCTTACATATCCACTTGTACTGCATTTGTGAATTCTTTCATACACTATGTTTCTTTCTTCTTCAATCCTCCTGTCAGAAAAACCTTATCATCAAAAGGCCAGTAGCTTTGATGGAAGCTGTCATACATCCAAATACAGATTTGTTTTGATTTTAATTTTCATTACTATGTTGATAAAAACAATTGCAAATAGTCTTAACATAATTACATATCACAGATTGAACTGTTAAACACACTGAGTTCTCTTATTTTTTGCAGTAAAGAGATCTACAGTTACAAAACACTTGAAGTGATTTGAGTATTTACTGTAAAGATCTATAATTAAAAAACACTGTAAGCTCTTTAAAATTATTTTGTATGTAAAGAGTTTGTCGGCCTAAATGAAAAATCCCATTGATTCTCTCATCTTATTTTCAGTGTAAAGAGCTACATTGATGAAACCCCCTTAGAAGGCATAGAGAGTGTGAGTGTTAAATGTCCGACTGACTTCCTTGGTGATATTCTTGCACTTCGCTGGACACGAGTCTACTTTCTGCATCATGAAGACTCTAGTAGTCACTTTGATCCTGTGGACCTGAGTCGACTGACCGAAGACATAGCACAAGCTTGTTGCACTGCCCTCATTAAACATTTGGACGAACTGAAGAGTGAAGGACAGGTCAAACTAGGTCTTCGAGTGAATCTTACTGCAGATTCGGTAAGCCATTCAAATATAATTATGTAATCTTTCACGATTGTTAACACTTTCAACAACCAGATCAAGTCTAATGACTTGTCTCATCAACACATTGTGCTTGTTAAAGAATGAGTCAGATTTAATGCCCTCTGAAAAATGGTTTCTTTTATATGCTGAAATAATATCAGCTCTGCATTTATAAAAACCTCCTTGGATAGTGAGAAATGCTCATGTTCTGCCTCTAAGGGTAAACCATTTGGTACCTGGCTGCTATGGATGGGTCCTAAAGGGGCAGCACCTGTGGATTAGGGGATGAAGAAGTCACCACTCAAAAAAAGCCGTGGTCTTATGAAACTTAACTGGGAAGGACATCCAGGAAAATAAATGCATAAAGAAGTCGGATGTGTCGGCTGAAAGGCACAAATAGCGCAGTTATGCCATAAATATGCACAGTGCTGTTACCCGCCTTGGGAAAACATTGAAGAAGAAAACATGAGGAGATTGTAAAATAATGATTCTATGCAAATGTGTTGCAAATATGAGAGTGCTTGTCTTACTTGTTGTTTGTTCTGAAAGTACAAATGTATAGTTTTATTTCAGCATCAGAAAATGGATTAATTTGCAGTTTTATGTAGATCTTCTATCTGATGAATCTGATTTCCACAGGCTATTTTGCAGGGTTTGCTTTCACCTCCCTTTAACTCTTTTAGTCTCGAGAGGTACTACAGCCACAGTGAATGAAGAAAGCAGACTGCATTCTTTTCAGAGATAATCTAAACACTATGCTGCATGTTATCTAGACAGATTTCATTAGTATACTCAGACCAAGTGTAATATATCTATGAAACACACCAGGTGTTACTTGATACACATGGGCAGTTGCTTTTCACACATGGTGTGTTGTTTGAAACAGAAAGAGTTAGCTGTCCTTTGTCTAGCTTCTGGGCAGCAGATGTCTTCATTTTACCTTGACAGAATGTCCAGTAGCTGCCAGCATGGGCCCTTGGATCTTGTGTCCAGCAAGTTTCTTTACCGTTGCTTTTTTATACGAATAGTGTTGTTGGGAACTTTCAGTCTTTCCAGACGATAGTGTTATATTGTGCTATGAGGAGGCATGGGACTGACTGCCTATGGCGATGGCAAGTGTGACTAGCAAGACCTGCCCTCATTAAGAAAAGTCTTCCACATTTAGAACATGGGATTTCAGGATTTCATATTTAATGTGTTTCTTCTCTGATGCTCACCTTATCCTTTGTGCAGTCCTTTCTTCATTCTCATTGTCTAACTGATTTTCCCCCTCCACGAAATACGGCCCATGGCATCTTGTTCCCACGAATCTGCTCAATACTTGTGTCATTCATGCACACATCTAGAATGATAAAGGAAGTGATATTGCTGTTATGTGCGTTGACTCTTCATTTATTAAATTTCTTTGTTGTCTTTAATTTCAGGACATGGTTTTTTGTGTGTTTAAGGTGTCACACATACCTGTTTTTGTATTTGTCTTTCTCTTATCTGTATCTCTATGTCTGTGTATTTCTCTGCATGCTTCTGAGACGGAGTATGCTAACCACTGCTCTGCCATAGCTTTGAAGTCTTTGAATGGTCAGAAAAATTTACAGACAGTGAGGGGGCTGTGTCCTCTTGAGGCACAGTATCCGCCTTGAGTGCTAGAGGTTCCAGGTTTAATCCCCGAAAAGGGCTTGGATTTTTTCACATGGACTTGGACTTCTAGTAATCCCCCCTGGTCTCTGGGTAGTGAGATCGGACGCCCGTGTGCATTGTTGCGCACATAAAAAATCCCTTGGCAGTTAGAAATTGAAAAGAGTAGCCTAACGGTGCTGCCCTGGCCAAAATTTAAAGTTAAAAATCTACTCAAAGTATTTCAGGATCTTCGCCGGTGCTACAAAGCCTATGCACTGTGCTGAGCTTCTTCGGACTCAGACTTGAGTTAGAAGAAGAACGGAGCACTTATGGGTACTAACCATGTGCCATGATGTTGATCCGTTGTTGAAACTTCAAACCTCATTTACATACAGTGATCATTTAAATAAATCATCTTTAAAAGACTCATCTCTGTTTTCTTTTTTTTTAGGTCGGATACGAGATTGGGTCAAAGGGTCAGTCATTACCTGCAGCCATGATTAACAACCTGGATACTTTCCTGGTTCCCATTGTCCACCAGGCTTCAGAGGAAGGGATCATCATGGAGCTGGTGTTCAACATTGTAGAATAGATTCCATGTGAGCATATTTTGTACATTCTTTTTCAGTAAATTATTCAAGATTTCCTGGTTTGAACTTGCAACAGTGTGTGACAGGAAGATATATTCATTGATGATGTATGGGATTGTTTTATTGTGTTGTTTTTACCGTTTTGTAGATTTTTGTGAAGTATATTTTATAGCTTGTTTAGAACCTTATGTTTTTTTAGCTATTTGTTGTTATGAAACCGTTGTCAAGATTTACCAGTTAAGATTTGCAACAGTTGATTTGAAATGTTTTTTGTATATTAAAACCGTAATATTTTGTATTATTTGATCAGTTTATTTTTGTGTCCGGTACTCTCTATATATATGTATATAATTTTTTGGGGGGATTTTAAAAAGGCGTATGATAGTGTCCATGGAATCAGTTTATGGAATGTTATGGGGAAGCTGTTCTTTTTTCCACCCTAAAATGGAGTCTCCAAAAACCCACATGGGAAATTAAAATGTGTGTTTTTTTTTAAAGTGGCTAAGTCATAAAGACAACTGGTCACAAGAGTCATAAAGGCAGTTGTAAATTTGTCCCGCCACATCACAGTAAAACTTCATGAGCTCGCAGGCAGCACAGTTCAGGAAGCCAGCTGTACCTTCTCTTTGACTACTGGAGCATGACAACGGAGATGATGGTAGTGACACAAGTTTTCATGGGGTTTTTTGTGGGGAGAAAATTGAAGTCTAACTAAATGTTTAGAAAGTGGCTAAATCACAAAGACAACTTATAACAAGCTTCAGCAGAAAGGCAGTTGTAATCCCCCACCCCCCACCAAATTACGGCAAGACCTCATCAAAAGCTTCAGATGAACACTCAGATAACATGAACACAATTGTGGTCCTGGCAGGGGTGTATGGGTATCATTACAGCGTGTCATAGTCATAGTTTCAGCTTCACTACAGTGGGATCATACCATGCTTCCTCTGTTCCTGTGCCAGTGAAATTCAGATGAAATGTCCCATTTAAAAACTGGTGTACAATCTGAATTAGTCCCGACAGTCCAGAAATAAACACATACAGTAAATGCAAAAGGCAGTTGCTAGAGATGCCAAAGCCACCAAAAGTGAAATTTGTCATTGATGGAAGTAGTCAGTTATGATAAGCTGGCTTGGCTTGCTTTGTGGAAAATAACAATCATCACATTCAACCAGCATTCCTGAAAGGGGAGAGTGCCTTTGGTTATAATTGTGACTACGTTATGTGCGCCATATTAAATGGCTAAGCATTGCTTGCCACCAAGTAGCTCTGAAAAGAACTCTGGCAGTGTTGAGGCGATCAAAGGAGACAGACCCAAGTAGTATCCCTACCAGCGAGGATGATGCTGCTGCTGGTGATTGTTAATAAGTGTACTAGAGACCAGTACTAAATGTTCATTTTCCCTTTGTGGGTTCCAGGACCCCATTTTGGGGAACAAAAAAGAATAGACCCACTGCCTCGTAATAGTCATGTCATACAAGGTGACTGATTAGGACTGATAAATTTGCTGAAATTAGATGTTTTGGACAGAAAGTCGCGGGTATCGCAGCCTAGCTGTAAGCCACAAAACAGCAAGCCCACTGCCCTGTTGAGGGCGACTGCAGAAGAAGAAGATCACTTCCTGGTGACCAACTCTTCTTTTTTCCACTTTTTTTAAACCACTTGTTAGGGCTGTGTAGGACATGTAGCTGGGGAGGGGGGGGGGCGGTTGTCTTGAACCCCAGGTTTTAAAGCCGCATGGTTAGGGCATTGGCCATGAACAATGGTAAGGGTTACATTTTTTTGGCCTATTTTATTTCAGTTCTCTCGAAGGAGAGCTCAACATTCTAATATTCGACCAGGCACTTCTCTCTAAGTGATAACTATTCCTATATATAGACCAATGTTTTTGTAAATATCTGTATAGATATTTCAGAAACTCTTTCCTTATAGCTTTATAAACTCCTGTAACCTTTGATCGTAGTATCAGCAATGGAATGTGTGTTTGTTTATTTCCATACTCAATATTGGAATTGATTATTATCACTGCCTAGTTGTGTGATAACTGAATAATCAGAATCACACACGACAAGGCAACTATTTAAGATCACACACAAAAACTGTAATTTATCATTGTATTGCTATTGTCATCCTAAATCTCACATTTGTGATCATCCCTGTGATACATTCATCATGTAATGAAATGGAGAAGTAGTGACTGCCACTGGATTTTATAATGAAAAATAGTTCAACAAATGGGACTGGTTGTGATGCTATATTGATGTTGTATGTCTGTGGGATCAAAACCTGTCCAGTTTGTTGAACTGTTTTCTGATAGAGATAACTGCCAGATTTGAAAACATTGTAAACAGATTACACTGTTTGTGTGAACTTTAAAGTCATACTGCCAGTTTGGTTTGTTATTTATTCGTTTATAGAACTGCGAGAGTAATTAATGAAGATTGCTTGAAAGAAGCTAATGAAAAAAGACTAATATATGCATCTATAAGGGGGAAAAAATATGGTTCTTTGATCATGTGATGAGGGGGAGGCTTTGGAGAATAGTATGGCGACTGGAAAAATCAACAGTAGAAGAGGAAGAGGCAGGCTGAGAGAGATGATGACAGTGGTACGGAGGGATATCATTGATAGAACTGATCCAGAGGACTGAGATCTGTAGAGATGCATGAATGCCTACACCAGTACACATGATGATGATGATGGTGATAGAACTGTAAACTAGAAAAGAAGAAAAAAAAAATAGTTTTTACATAAAAGATTTCTTCAAAAAGCATGAGAAATATCAAAACCAATTTATAAATGGTCACATTACTGCAAACATTTTGCTGAGTTTCTCTGCCCCAAGAGAAATGTAAGAGGATTACTCAAGAAAATATATACAGGTAAATATTCATTAAATTAGAGTTAATCTTCTTCTTTCTCTCTGCCAATGGTTTTCAGATGAGAAGGCCACAGATCTGTACGAATGCTGAAGTTGCCTCACGTTTTTCACTGATCCATACACTTTAATTTCCACAAGAACGATCTGAGATTTGTCTGCTGCATGTAGTAAGCATGTCTGCAGGACAAGATCACTTTTCTTGGGTGCCTTTTCACATGGGCAAAGTTCATAATCCCCAATCTGTACATACGGCTGTGAAGCCTGTTGTATCCAGTTGCAGTCTAAATATAATTGGTCTGTTGCTTTTGTTTAAGGAGCTTGATTCGAGCGAGTCTTTGGGATTGTGCTCTGGTAGACTCTAAAGGCTGCCTCGATCCAGGTTTTTCCCCTCAAGTGCATCCTTCATCTTGCTGTTCCTCATTGCTTCCAATATGTCTTAACCCTACCAGACCTGAGGCCCTGAACCTAACTGTCCCTATAACCTGAGCTCCTGGGCACTAACATGAAAAAACCAACATGATGTACAAACAAATTAGTTACATGCAAACAAGTGTTAGATTAAGATAAAACTTGGAGACATTGTAGAAAATGGGTTTACCGTTCATCTAGCGCCAATCTTTCACCTTTGTGTGCCAATCCACCTAGTAGGATCAGCCTTGTTTCACAAAGTAAGCACCAGATGTTGCTGTTTGAGGGACACGCCCCCTTCTCTTACTATCGATCTGGTTTTAAATCTATAATTTTCATAATTCTCCTCCTCACTCTAGCTCTCACTGACTGTGTCACTTCAACTGGGAACGTATTCACAGTCTGATGTAACCAAAGTATCGATCACCTGTTGGACTGTGAAAAGCCTAGACCTACATCACTTTCTTGTCGAAGCCGCTCGATTCATTGAGAATTTTCCGAATTTTTTTCACATCAAACCACACAAAGAAATCTCAACACACGTGGGAAGTCATTCGTAGTGACTAACAACGAAGTCTGATGGTGCATATTTTTCACATACTACGTAAATTCCTGGAAAATGGGGCCAGCGGTATAGCGGCAGGTTAGGAAATTTCCAGAAAATCGGGCCAGCGGTCTGGTAGGGTTAAGTAGTCTGCTGTTGCAGAAGATGAATTATATCCACACACAATAAAAGAGCTACTATTTGCAATCAATGCCTGCTCCAGAAAGAGGGGAGTAGACAGCAAAAACATCTTAACAGGCCAAGTTCAATATGCAGAAGATAATGACATGAAAATAAATGCTGCTAAAACTGAAGTAATGCTGGTCAGCAAAATTCCTAGTCCGCTTCATGTCAGGTTGAATGGTACTTGTCTGAAGCACGTTATAGAATTTAATATCTAGGAAGTATATTCTCGCAGACGGGAGAATAGGTCGAGAAATAGAAACAAGTTGCCAACTAGCCAGTGTACTTATATACCAACTGACACCGTTATTAAGACATCCAGACATAAGTAGGAGCGCCAAGAAACAGATTATAAACAACATATTCATACCAACACTGTGCTAACAGTTCCAGACTTGGACATTATCAGAGGTTAACCTTTGTAAAAATTACACCTGTGAAATGAGATGCCTGAGAAAAGCCGCCAACTTAACCGACCAAGACAGAGTTAGAAATGATATTATTAGACTGTAGGAACATCATGCAGCAAATTTATTGAGAAATAGAAGATCAGATGGTTTGGTCATCTAGTATAAATGCAGCTGGAACAACTATCAACACAGCTGCTACACATAAAAAGATCTGAAGTGATTGCAAGAGGCCGCCCTAGGAGAACATGGATTGATGACATTAACGAGTTTCTGCATTGACAGAAAATGACAGTAGTTATTGCTGCCCATCAAGCAATGGATCACAAACTGTTCCTGCCCACAACCCTTAACAGCAGAAGTGGAAATTGATGATGAAGCGTCTGCTCTTTTATTTCCTTAAATATTGCATTGGCCTGAGATCCATTGGAGAGGACAATCTTCTTGGTCAGCTGACCAATTCGAGTCAGCATAGATCTAATCTTGTTGAATTGTAATTGCTTATGGCTTTGTATTGCTTGAAAAACTGACCGAGCATTTATCAGTATAACCACTTATGCTGCATTCACCGCAGTAATATGAGTGCTACTTCCTCTGGTGGCATGCTTCATGCAGAGTGACATGCTTTACTGCCGAGTTCACGGGTGAGAAGCATTGTCTGGATTTTTTCACCCGGAACACACCAGTGTTTTGGGTAAGGAACAGACTGGCATGCTCTATACAACTGGTGGAATGCTGATGCAAGACAAGGCAGACGTGGTTAGTGCCTTGTGAAAGAGCGTGTACAGTTCGGAGGAGCAGATGGATCACCACAGTCTGGTGAGATTAATGTAGCCGGGAGTGACGAGAGGTTCTGGCAGATGGCCTAGAGGAAAGGCAAGATGGACGTTTAATCAGAATGCTACTGGCACCTTTAGTATCAGAACTCTTCACTGGCTGCTGAAGATGGCGATGGAGTGCTTATGGAAAAGCCCCGAGTGCTGTGATGTCAATTCTTGAATCAACTGAACTCGACTCTGGTGTCATTGCCTCAGCTTTGTAGTTGTAGTGTTTTCCTGTAGGAAAACTGTAGTCTTGTAAGGTACCCTTCGTCCACTCATAATGTTTGAATCTGTGTGCATAAATCTTCATTTTCATAAGTGCATGCCCCCCATATGGGTCCCGAGGCCCTATTATAGAAAAAAAAAGAATAGACCCACTGTCTACCCAAAAGCATGTCGTAAGAGTCGACTAATTGGGAGCTTCCTTTAAAGTCGGAGTGCCTGAGAGGCAAGGAACCAGCAGTCTGCATACAAATAAGTCAGATCTGTAAAACGAATACACACGCAACACTCAGGTTCTGGAGCAGGACTGCAATCCAGAAGTGGATGAACAACCAAAACTTTTTGCCAGAGTCTACAGCTTGTGAACGTGAAGAAAAAGAAGAAGATGATTTCATGGTGAGCTTAGATTTTGTTGTGCCTGCCAGATTATCCAAACACAGAGACATTCTTTAAAAAAAAGAAAAGAAAGGCAGGTATAAGGGTCTTTTTGTACATTTTTTCTCCATTTTTCCTACCTGTATTCAACTGGAGAATTTGGATTTCATCTAAATGTGTTTTTGTAAAAGTATGATTGTTGTCAGCTGTATGGTTGACCTAGCTTTGTAAAATAGCTAGCAGGTTTCTCTGTGGATATGAAAGATGGGATAGGAATGAATAGCTCCCGCCTTCCACAAGCTGTGATGTAATAATGTTTATCAGTTCTGTCACTTGACTCCTAAAAGGTTTTGTCTGCTATGATAGTTACTATACCTCATCTTCTTCTGTGTTCGCACTTTAAAGAGTTGTGGCACATTATGTTATTGGTTTACAGCTAGGGTACACTATCTGTGCCTTTTGACCCAACACACTCGATTTCAGTAAACTCCTAATTAGTCATCTTTTATGACATACATGTTGGGGGAATGGGCCCCCCCCCCCCACCCACCCACCCCAGAACCCACATGGGGAACTATACTGAAGACAACCAGACACCTTTTAAAAGTTAACGCTAGAGTTTTGCAGGTGGGAACTGCTTGGGAAATCTTCTTCTTAATCTTGGCATTATCTGGCTGTAAACTCAAGGGGAAAGTTGTGGTTGTTCATCCACTTCTGAACTGTGACCTTGTTCCAGAACGTGAGTTTTATAAAAAGTATTACATATTTGTAACAGCAACGTCAAATACTATCACATGCACTATGACTCAGAAGATCAGCTACAAGAGCAAATGGGCGGCCTTGAAAAATATTGATGCACAACTTTAAAGACACTCCAAGCCTTCACGGCATGACAATAGTCTGTGTCAGTCAGCGTGCACTGGATCCAAAATTATTCCTCCCCACGACGCTTAAGGGAAGAAGTGGTTTCTGACATCATCATTTACAAATAATGATGTTTTAGAGAACCCTGAGGGTCATTACTGGAGCTGTGAAGTGTGACACACTCACTGAGCCACTCGGCAGAGAGACTGAGCCTTCCGGGATAAAACCTGATGCAACGAAGTCAATCCTCGTCTTTAAATAACCTTTATGAAAAAATATAAGATGATAATGGATTGTTCATCATTCCACAGACCACCATAAATGTGTATGAGGAGAAGAGTTACCTAGAGCTGTGTAGTGCCAATACTGATATATGGAAATAAATCATGGGCAATTAGTGAAACATTATGTGGAAGTAAGTAAGTGAAAGTAAAGGACCCTTTTTGATGCCTTCATGTGTATTGGGCATATATAGTGCTAGACTTATATTTTATAGACCAATCAGCACTCGGTGGGCGATGTAGTCAGCATGATTTAGCTGCCTTTGTTTCCCAGGAGTGTAGCTGGTACTCTTTTAAGGCTTAGTTAGCCGGGGACAGTCCGGCCCCGTCAGGATCTTAACCCACAACATTCCGATTCACAGTCGAGTGTCTAGCAGTTACACCCCTTACGTGGAAGTGTCACAGACAAATAATGAGAACACTGTGGACAGAAAAAAAGAAGATGTCTTGAAAGAAATTTACCTATGAGAACTGATCACCCACATCAAAAGGAGCCAGTCTACATCTTTTTGTGTGTGGTTCACATCATAAGAAGGGAAAACTGGAGCACATTGCGACGGTGAAAAAGTTAGATGACAGTTTGGAAATTGAGTATTATTTGTAATAATCCATTATATTATTTTCTCAGTTTAATTATAAATAAAATAATAAAATATCTTTAAAAACTATTTATAAAACATAATTAATATGATAACAGTGGCATTTAATTATAGATTAAGAATACATGCTGACCACAATTTATTTCTGTACTGTCTGTTTCATTGTGGAATCTTTTGTCCTCTTTTTTAATCAATTTTGGATAATAGTTACATTGGTCTCCCCACGGACTGCCCATTTACACACTAGCTCACTTCTAATTGGTTGACTTTCAGTCACCCAACCTTCGCACACTGCTAAAGGGGTGTTCGGCAATGCTGTTCATATCGCGTGTTGTATATTTAAGCACACAGAGCTTTTAACACTGCAAAAACATTTAGAAACTGGGTCTAACACACAACCCTCTCCTCTCAGAGAGTGCTGCAACCTGTGTTACAGGCATTCTCTTTCTCTGAAGAAAAACGTAATGCAGGACAAGACAGAAAAGAAGCAATATAGCATTAACCCGAAATCCCCCCCCCCCCCCCCCCCCCCCCCCCCCCCCCCCCTCCCCTGGACAGCAGACCAGTCTAACAAATTTATGAAGGGAACGTGACCTACTTTCTTTGGGATGAACAGCGTTTCAATAACCCAATTTTGGTATGTTGGGGTGGGGTAGCCATTGAAAAAAGGGGGGGGGGGTTGCAGAATACTCAAAAGGGGTAGGGCGTAGGGGTCTAGCCATTTACCCAAGGGGGGGGGGAGGTGCGGTAGTCTTGCCATATGCTGAGAGGGGCATGGGAATCTCAACCTGAAAAGGGTTGGAGACCACTGCTCTGTCTACTTTTTTAGCAGAGGTTGGGGCCCAAGGAAGCTACATTTCAATTCGAGCTATAGACTTGTAGATGCACCATCCTGTTTGTGATCCAGACAGAACTGACTGACTTTAATATGGCTGAGTTCAAACACAGCAGAACTGTTATTTTTAACTTTGTAACTATTTTTCCTAGAATAGTCGACTGTATAGTGTATTTCTGGAATTTAGTACAGGACTGACTGACTGTTTAATATGTCTGAGCTTAAACACTGCAGAACTATTATTCTAATTCTGCAAGTAGGAAAAATAGCCTTCATAGTGTATTGTTGGAAATTATCACTGCACTTCAGAATCGTTCCTAGAAATATGATTTAACATTTTTCTTTGTGTTATGAAAGCTGTCTTTGCATTTGTAGAAGTATGGCATCATCTGTTTTGTGACAGCTACTAGAGAGGCAGTCAAAAGAAGAGCATAATGGAAAAGAGAAACATGCATTCCAGCTGTTTGATAAATACAGTCATTTTGTAGTCATCATTTTTCTCTGGTGATCACAATGGCTTGAGACTTCAGTCCCATCCTTTATGTGTCTTTGTAAAGCCCTAGTTTGTACATATTAATTAATTTTCAAAACAATGTTTTCCCTTTGTAAATTTAAACAATGTGAACACAAACTTCTTTTTTTCTTGGTATTCGCCGGCTGCACATCCATTTTATAGATCTGACTTATTTGTTTGCAGACTGTTGGTTCCTTGCCTCTCGGGCAGATGCCCTCCAACTTCGAAGGACCTCCCTCAAGGCGTCGACTCTGACAACATGCTTGATGGCCAGGCAGTGGGTCTATTCTTGTTTTATTTCCACATTGGGGCCCCGGAACCCACACAGGGAGGAACACAAACAATCCATCACACAATTTCTTGCCTGGCATAGAGAGGAAGTCCAAGAAAAGCATAACAGAAGAGAAAACCATGCATTCCAACTGTTCGATAGTAATGTAGTAATACACTCGGCAGGATACAGTTAAATATGCCAGGTAATAAATTCTGCAGTGTATTGTTTGTGTTTCCAACCAGAAAGATGAATGGAGGCGGGTGATTTCTGCAGTAATGAACCTCAAGGGCTCGGAATGCTGAGGAAGAAGACCAACTAGAGAGATGAATGGAGGCGGGTGATTTCTGCAGTAATGAACCTCAAGGGCTCGGAATGCTGAGGAAGAAGACCAACTAGAGAGATGAATGGAGGCGGGTGATTTCTGCAGTAATGAACCTCAAGGGCTCGGAATGCTGGAGAAGAAGACCAACCAGAGAGATGAATGGAGGCGGGTGATATCTGCAGCAATGAACCTCAAGGGCTCGGAATGCTGAAGAAGAAGACCAACCAGAGAGATGAATGGAGGCGGGTGATATCTGCAGCAATAAACCTCAAGGGCTCGGAATGCTGAAGAAGAAGAAGATTGTGTTAACAATATGTAAACTAATTAATTTGCCAGTTAGTACATTTTTAATGCAGACATTTTGTTATAAATGTACACTGTTCATATATATTTATATTAAATTGTGATTTCAACATGGTATTCCAATACTCTAACTCACTTGTTGTCATTTGATACACTGATGTCTGCCATTTTTCCTCAGATGCATACTGTTCCATGTTATATTGTAATTGAATGTATTTTATACATAACACACACATTTCACTTTGAAACTGTAACATATTTACTCTAGCATATACATAACACACACATTTCACTGTGAAACTGTAACATATTTACTCTAGCATATACATAACACACACATTTCACTTTGAAACTGTAACATATTTACTCTAGCATATACATAACACACACATTTCACTTTGAAACTGTAACATATTTACTCTAGCATATACATAACACACACATTTCACTTTGAAACTGTAACATATTTACTCTAGCATATACATAACACACATATTTCACTTTGAAACTCATATTTACTCTAGCATATACATAACACACACATTTCACTTTGAAACTGTAACATATTTACTCTAGCATATACATAACACACACATTTCACTTTCAAACTGTAACATATTTACTCTAGCATATACATAACACACACATTTCACTTTGAAACTGTAACATATTTACTCTAGCATATACATAACACACACATTTCACTTTGAAACTGTAACATATTTACTCTAGCAAACATAACACACACATTTCACTTTGACTGTAAACATATTTACTCTAGCATATACATAACACACACATTTCACTTTGAAACTGTAACATATTTACTCTAGCATATACATAACACACACATTTCACTTTGAAACTGTAACATATTTACTCTAGCATATACATAACACACACATTTCACTTTGAAACTGTAACATATTTACTCTAGCATTATATACAGTGTGGTTGTGGTGTTATTATTATGAGCACAACATTACCATAGGATGTGTGATAGCATGTGTGATAGCATGTGTGATAGCATGTGTGATAGCATGTGTGATAGCATGTGTGATAGCATGTGAAGATTTAGTTGTGCACCTGTGGTATACATTTTTAGCATTATTGCTGTGTACAGTCGAGATATTTCAGTTGCTGATAGTGCTTCAGTGGCTGAAAATGTGAATAGCCTTAGAATTGTGATCCAGTGCAAGTGGTAACTGGAAATTATCATTTATTATTATATAATTGGCAAACCATAGTTCACAAACTGTTGTTTAAGGGCTAAAATATCACAGTTTTAGGAATGTGTAGTGAGAAGAAAAAAACATATTTACAATAACCAAATGTGAAAAGAAGACAGTAGATGAATTTTGTGAGTTTACTTCAAAAAAAAAAGTGAATGCTGGTGATGATTAAATGTTTCAAAGATAGTATTCAAACAGTATTGAAATCACTGTCATACTACTACACAACCATTAGACGTCATAGTAGTGTTCAGAATACTTCTTCTGCAATTGCCCTGAAACTGACAGTTGTAAAGATATGCTGATGGTATTGAACACTCCTGCCCTAGAAGCACACAACCCAGCGCTTCCGTTTTGTGACACTGCCTCGTAAATTTCTCTTTTCCTGCTTGATTGTTTATGAAGAAGCCCGCTTGCAGATTGACCAGATATAAGCATAGCTGGTAAAGATAACATTTAGATGGGCGGTTTCCTTTTGGAAAATGGCTCTATTCAAAGAAATGAGAACACCAGAATTTCCTGATAGTTACCGTGTTAAATGTAGCTGGATCACAGGTTCAGAGGAATATTTTTTGGAAAACCCTAAATTCCCAAAATTGTAGTCTTTGGCATTGTGTTTTATAAGTCTGCGGGGTAAAAGAGTTGAAATATTTAGTGATCACTTTACTTTGAAAGTGACATTTGCAGAGAAGCAATGTGCCGATAATTATTTATATAATTGATCTGAAAAGGGCAAAAACACTGCTCTTGCATGCACCCATGTTATATAAGATATATTTATGTATCTGGCCACTGATAAAACAACAAGCTTGGAAACAGCATTTTCTGAGGTTGTGATATAGCTGATTTGTATATTCTTTTATGAATTTGCATTGTTGGGGACAGCAAAAGTTAATAGTGTACATATCAGAAATATTTTGAGGACATAGTTTGTGAACACTGCAGCAGAGTTTGTTTCTATTTAGGGTTTCAATTCTTCCAAAGAATTCTGTATATTTGTAATATTTGATATTTCTGGCAGTTCATTGGTTTTTATTCTGTAAATTTATTTTTCCTAACATAGACACCCACAGATTTAATATTGAATCCTTTCAGTACCAGGCCTACAAATAACTACGACACTGGGCTGCAGCCTGGTAACAGTGAGATCTTCATCTTCTTTGCGTTCACCAGCTGTAAACTCTGGTGGAAAGTTCTGGTTGTTCGTCCATTTCTGGACTGAAGTCCTGAGTGTTGCGTGTGCATCCGTTTGACGGATCTGACTCATTTGTGTGCAGACTGTTGGTTCCTTGCCTCTTAGGCAGATGCGCTGTGACTTCAAAGGAAGCTCCCAGTTAGTCGACTCTTACGACATGCTTTTGGGTAGGCAGTGGGTCAGTTCTTGTTTTCCCTATTATAGGGCCCCGGAACTCACACAGGGGTAACAGTGAGATGACAAAAAAAGAAACAGTACCATGCACATGTTTTCCTTAACTCCTCATGTCCTAAACCAGCTAGCTAAGACCTGCGGAACCCTGTAGACCTCATACTTTTTTTTATAGTCATGCTGAAGAGCTTACTATCATTTATAAATACAGGGTCTCCTTGATTTACGACCAAGTCCCGTTCTAACTAACCCGTCGCAAGTTAAACTGGTCTTAAGTCAAATGTATATTTTTCAACATTATTTGTTATTCGTACAGGTTATAAAAATTATAAGTAATTAAAACACAAGTAGTGGGAAGTCTGCGGTTTCAGGCAGTCTGCATACGTGGTAGGGTAAAACAGACTTTTATGTCTAGACCCTTCAATGCTGTAGGCATCAGTTCCGGGAACTTTATGACCCTATTTCTTTATTTACTATTTTTATGTATTTATTTTTTCTTGGTCACAAGGGCAGAGGATCGTCAATCTCATATGTCTAAGTTAAGGAGAAGGTGTATTAAACCCCACCTCCCAAGGCTCCATTCTAAAGTTTTTTGTGTAAATGTTTTCACGAACCCCTTAAACCTTGAATTTGCTCTTTTGATTCCTAGGGGTCTGCAGACCACCAATGGGAAAGGCTTTTTGAAACAGTTGCTAAAATTACTAACTGTATGGTCCTGAATGGGTTTAAATAATTATACTATGAACAAAAGGCATTTAGGATAAAATATAGATATTCTAGAGTATATGAAGCAGTTGCATAGGTTATTGGACTCAACCAGGTGTTTGTTTTTAATATTGAAATCTTTCAGTACCAGGCCTTCAGAAAACTACGACACTGGGCTGCAGCCTGGTAACAGTGAGGTCTTCTTCTTCTTCTTCTTCTTCTTCGTGTTCACCAGCTGTAAACTCTGGTGGAAAGTTCTGGTTGTTCGTCCACTTCTGGACTGCAGTCCTGTTCCAGAACCTGAGTGTTGCATATGCATCCAGGTGTTTGTTTTTGCAGTATTTTTTCTTTGGGTTACAGGATAACGGGGTTAAGAAAATAATATGCACATTAATAAAGTAACAATTTTTTTTTTTTCAACACCCGTGGCACATTGTGCATATTTGTCTACACCAATTAGCAATCGATGGGTGTTGCGGTCGACAGCAGGCCAGCCAGTATCATGCATGGACTAAGCAATAAACTCATGGCAAGTCGCTTGGTAATGACTGAGTTAACTGAGAGAGGACTGAGATGTTTGCAAAAGTCTTGTATCATATTTATGATTCTGTTTGTTGTACCAGCAGTATATTTATTTTAAGGATGAGGAGACATTGCTATGATCTACCTCATGATTACTTGTGATTCTCATTATACTCACTTCCACACAACCCTTGGGCATTTGTTGTGTATATATTGTTTGAACAGATGAGACCTGTGGGCGTACAGTGTTACGAACACTGGTTTCATCTTGTATTTGTTAACTGTTTTGTATCATCAGTAAATTAATGATGACTTGATATTTTGTATTGTATCATTAGTAAATAAATGATAAGATTGATATATCTCATTGTTATACCTTCTGTTATTAATTAATGAATCATCATCCTGATATGCCATTATACGTCACATACGGCTGCATTCTAGACTGCCAGTCATTATATGTCACATAGGGCCCACAGTCTAGTCTACCAGCCATTATACGTCGCATCGGACCTACTGTCTAGTCTGCCAGTCATATGTCACATAGGACCTAGTCTAGACTGCCAGCCATTATATATCGCATAGGACCTACTGTCTAGTCTGCCAGTCATATGTCACCCAGGACCTAGTCTAGACTGCCAGCCATTATATGTCGCATAGGACCTACTGTCTAGTCTGCCAGCCATATGTCACATAGGGCCACATTCTAGACTGCCAACCATTATATGTCGCATAGGACCCAGTCTAGACTGCCAGCCATTATATGTCACATAGGACCCACAGTCTAGTGGGACCCACCGGAGGAGGTAGTAGTTTAGGAAAAGCAATAATGAATGGGTTGGTTTGTCAGCAAAAAGGCAGGGTGTGACCAGGTGGACATAGAATATTGGAGGCATTTTGGATATAAAAATACACGAAGCAAGAGAATTAGCAATGGACCAAGAGAGGCTTTCAGTCAGGCTATGACGTGACTTCTGTGAAGAACCTGCTACAGCGGTGGTTCTCAATCTTCCTAAAGCTGCAACCCTTTAATACAGTTCCTCATGTTGTGGTGACCCCAAACCATACAAATTATTTGCGTTGCTACTTCATAACTTCAGTGAATATGTTTTCCGATGGTCTTAGGCAACTTCTGTAAAAGGTTCATTTGACCACCAAAGGGGTCATGACCCACAGGTTGAGAACCTCTAAGGTACATAATTTCAAGGAGGTCGAAGTGGTCAAGCCTGAAGGTTATGGGTTCGTTTCATGATTCATCATTTAGTTCACTAGTGCATTTTTTATGGAGATCCGTGGGGGAATCATCACTGAAGCTAAGAAGTTTGTGCTTTGTGTGATGCACATGGCAGGCAGGCAGCTTGAAATTGTGTGGAGACAGACTGAGCCATATGGGATAAAAACCAGTGCAGTAAAGTTGATGCTCTCACCTGTAACAATTTAGTGGTGAATGTGTGCTAATAGACTCATGTATGTGTGCTAATAGACTCATGTATGTGTGCTAATAGACTCATGTATGTGTGCTAATAGACTCGTGTATGTGTGCTAATAGACTCATGTATGTGTGCTAATAGACTCATGTATGTGTGCTAATAGACTCATGTATGTGTGCTAATAGACTCATGTATGTGTGCTAATAGACTCATGTATGTGTGCCAAAAGACTCATGTATGTGTGCTAATAGACTCATGTATGTGTGCTAATAGACTCATGTATGTGTGCTAATAGACTCATGTATGTGTGCCAAAAGACTCATGTATGTGTGCTAATAGACTCATGTATGTGTGCTAATAGACTCATGTATGTGTGCCAAAAGACTCATGTATGTGTGCCAAAAGACTCATGTATGTGTGCTAATAGACTCATGTATGTGTGCTAATAGACTCATGTATATGTGCTAATAGACTCATTTATGTGTGCTAATAGACTCATGTATGTGTGCTAATAGACTCATGTATGTGTGCTAATAGACTCATGTATGTGTGCTAATAGACTCATGTATGTGTGCCAAAAGACTCATGTATGTGTGCTAATAGACTCATGTATGTGTGCCAATAGACTCATGTATGTGTGCCAATAGACTCATGTATGTGTGCTAATAGACTCATGTATGTGTGCTAAAAGACTCATGTATGTGTGCTAAAAGACTCGTGTATGTGTGCTCATAGACTCGTGTATGTGTGCTAATAGACTCGTGTATGTGTGCTAATAGACTCATGTATGTGTGCTAATAGACTCGTGTATGTGTGCTAATAGACTCATGTATGTGTGCTAATAGACTCATGTATGTGTGCTAATAGACTCATTTATGTGTGCTAATAGACTCATGTATGTGTGCTAAAAGACTCATGTATGTGTGTTAATAGACTCATGTATGTGTGCTAATAGACTCATGTATGTGTGCTAAAAGACTCGTGTAAGCGTCTGATGTATGTGTGCTAAAAGACTCATGTATGTGTGCTAACAGTCTGGTGTAGGTGTGCTAAGAGACTGGTGTATGTGCGCTGAGAATCTGATGTATGTGTGCTAAGAGTCTGGTGTATGTGTGCTAAGAGACTGGTGTATGTGCGCTAAGAATCTGATGTATGTGTGCTAACAGTCTGGTGTATGTGTGCTAAGAATCTGATGTATGTGTGCTAACAGTCTGATGTATGTGTGCTAATAGACTGGTGTATGTGTGCTAAGAGACTGGTGTATGTGTGCTAACAGTCTGGTGTATGTGTGCTAACAGTCTGGTGTATGTGTGCTAATAGACTGGTGTATGTGTGCTAAGAGACTGGTGTATGTGTGCTAACAGTCTGGTGTATGTGTGCTAACAGTCTGGTGTATGTGTGCTAAGAATCTGATGTATGTGTGCTAACATTCTGATGTATGTTTGCTAAGAGTCTGGTGTATGTGTGCTAACAGTCTGATGTACGTGCGCTAAGAGACTGGTGTATGTGCGCTAAGAATCTGTTGTATGTGAAGGTTAGTGAACGCTTTTACAATTTCATGATTCTCAAGAAAATGATTTCATGGTTCTTGAGCAATTTTATGATCCTGGAGATAATGGCAAGATCCTTTTTTTTCTGCTGCCTTTCTTATCCCCAGTGGAGCACAGGCCCTCAACCAACTCTCGCCAAATCATTTTGTTCTTTGCTTTTTGCAAGCAGCTCTTCCCATTTTTTAAAACTTTTCTCTCTAGCTCCCTTCTCCATGTGCTTTTTGGTCTTCCTTTATTTCTATGCCCTGTGGGTTCAAATACATTCTAGTTATATTGTTCTCACTTTTTCTCAACGTGTGTCATATCCAACAACAGCTTATTTTCTTCACGCCTTGATCGACTGGAACTTGTTTGATTCTCTACCAAAGCTCTACATTAGATGTTCCTACTAGGGTTCAATTTCCATGGCCGATAATTATTACAGAGACACACAGAAAAAGAAACTCATTGTTTCCGGATTGTAGCATGAGAGTCGCAATGTGGAAGAATTTTGGGCCTGACCAAGTCAATTTTCCCAAAGACAGCAATGGGTGCACTTTGGCCAACTCCCACTGTGGCAAACCCTCACTGTGGCCAACCCTCACTGTGGCCAGCCCTCACTGTGGCCAACTCCCACTGTGGCCAACCCTCACTGTGGCCAGCCCTCACTGTGGCCAACCCTCACTGTGGCCAGCCCTCACTGTGGCCAACCCTCACTGTGGCCAGCCCTCACTGTAGCGAGCCCTTACTGTGGCCAACCCTCACTGTGGCCAACCCTCACTGTGGCCAACCCTCACTGTGGCCAACCCTCACTGTGGCCAGCCCTCACTGTGGCCAACCCTCACTGTGGCCAGCCCTCACTGTAGCCAGCCCTCACTGTAGCCAGCCCTCACTGTGGCCAACCCTCACTGTGGCCAGCCTTCACTGTAGCCAGCCCTCAGTGTAGCCAGCCCTCACTGTGGCCAACCCTCACTGTGGTCAGCCTTCACTGTAGCCAACCCTCACTGTGGCCAGCCTTCACTGTAGCCAACCCTCACTGTGGCCAGCCTTCACTGTAGCCAAACCTCACTGTGGCCAGCCCTCACTGTAGCCAGCCCTCACTGTAGCCAACCCTCACTGTGGCCAGCCTTCACTGTAGCCAGCCCTCACTGTGGCCAACCTTCACTGTGGCCAACCCTCACTGTGGCCAGCCTTCACTGTAGCCAACCCTCACTGTGGCCAGCCTTCACTGTAGCCAACCCTCACTGTGGCCAGCCTTCACTGTAGCCAACCCTCACTGTGGCCAACCCTCACTGTGGCCAGCCTTCACTGTAGCCAGCCCTCACTGTGGCCAGCCTTCACTGTAGCCAACCCTCACTGTGGCCAACCCTCACTGTGGCCAGCCTTCACTGTAGCCAGCCCTCACTGTGGCCAGCCTTCACTGTAGCCAACCCTCACTGAGGAGACAGCACATACTCTAATTTTTTTATGAACAAGAAATCTCTGCCTATGTATAAATTCTATTAAAATTTAAACTTACTGAAGATGGAAGCCTAATTTTTATAGAAATGTAGAATCTGTCGTTCTTTCTCTTTCCGTAAATGCATTTATTTGATATTTTGGGGCCGCGTTAGCGCAGTCGATAAGAGGCTTACTTTCAAATCCAGCTGCGACACGCTGCACCCCATGGTCAGTGTTCGAAACCGGGCAGTTCCCGGGGTTCACCCAGCCTCTAGGAAATGGGTACCAGTGTTGATACTCTGGGGTAAATGGAGGAACGTCGCTGTAGCTACAGAGTTACATGTGAACCGCGACACAGGCGGACAATTCTTATCAGCTGTCCGTACTGGTGGCAGAGCACTTATGGTTTATAACCGTGTACAATTACGCTGGTTCACATCTCCCGACTTTACTTCCCTATGTTGGACGCAATTTTTGGTTTTTGTTTCAAAGCCCAACCCTGGCTGTAGCAGAGGGCCCTCATAAAACCCAACCTACGGGTTGAACAAGGTTTCTAGGACCTTTTCCCGGGTGATCCTTATATGAAATGTGACACTTTTGTGTCACCGGGTATTTATCGCTTTATGTGATATCTGGTGGAGTTGAACATTGTCCATCATCAATGCATCACCATGTATTGCTCTTGTTTGAGATTATCTTTTTGCAAATGAAAACAGGAAATGACAAACCTGCATTGAGCAGTTGAGTACCAAACTAAAAACTGTATGTTGTTTTGTATTTGACTTCATGTACCAATATTTCCATATTATTTATCTAATACAAGAAAATTATGACTAAAAGTGACCCCTTAATTATCGTTAATGCAAGGACACTAGTTCTATGATCTGAAAGTCACTTCATGAATGTGAGGAAAAAAATTTTATTGGAACAAAATGTGTTATTTACTTGTTCTACACAGCTGGACTTGTAATAGCTTAGTTGGGTTACCATCATTGCACTCCGGACATGTCCATAGGTGCTCAGATCCTCCCCTCAGTATGAACCCCAACATCTGATTGCTAATAGTACCAGTTCTATGTTGATTAACAAGTCTTCTGGTGTGCTTCTCGTTTTTTTTCTATCTTAATTCCCAAGTCTGCCATTCTGGCGAGTGATGTGGATTCACTGCCCCTAAAGTCCTCTATCCTTCCCATTTCTCTGAGGGCAGTAATATCAGCATGATCCATAGGCTGACCGTTGGTAGTGATAGCGGACCCAGCCAATCTATCAGCTCTTTCATTTCCATCGACGCCTACATATCCCGGAAAATAAAGGCTGTAAAAGCTGTTCTGTATTATGCACACACACAAAAAAGTATTAAACATGTGATATCAGGGTGCAAACATGTGACATCAGGGTGCAAACATGTGACATCAGGGTGCAAACATGTGACATCAGGGTGCAAACATGTGACATCAGAGTGCAAACATGTGACATCAGGGTGCAAACATGTGACATCAGGGTGCAAACAAAGATGATGAAATCATAGGGACAGTTCAAAGGTGACCATCCCACTGCTGACATGCACCAAAAGAGAAACCACGTTCTGTTATTCAGTTTGTATGTGTGTGGATTAGTGAAGGGATGAAACCTATAGAAATTCCAGCAAGTGTACAAGTGGAGTAGAGTCCAACAAGTGTATGAGTGGAGTAGAGTCCAACAAGTGTATGAGTGGAGTAGAGCCCAACAAGTGTATGAGTGGCGTAGAGTCCAACAAGTGTATGAGTGGAGTAGAGTCCAACAAGTGTATGAGTGGCGTAGAGCCCAACAAGTGTATACGCAGAATAGAGTCCAACAAGTGTATGAGTGGAGTAGAGTCCAACAAGTGTATGAGTGGAGTAGAGTCCAACATGTGTATGAGTGGAGTAGAGTCCAACAAGTGTATAAGCAGAGTAGAGTCCAACAAGTGTATCGGCAGAGCTCAACAAGTGTATGAGTGGAGTAGAGTCCAACAAGTGTATGAGTGGAGTAGAGTCCAACATGTGTATGAGTGGAGTAGAGTCCAACAAGTGTATAAGCAGAGTAGAGTCCAACAAGTGTATCGGCAGAGCTCAACAAGTGTATGAGTGGAGTAAAATCCAACAAGTGTATGGGCAGAGCCCAACAAGTGTATAAGTGGAGTAGAGTTCAATAAGTGTATGAGTGGAGTAGAGTCCAACAAGTGTATGAGTGGAGTAGAGTCCAACAAGTGTATGAGTGGAGTAGAGTCCAACAAGTGTATGAGTGGAGTAGAGTCCAACAAGTGTATGAGTGGAGTAGAGTCCAACATGTGTATGAGTGGAGTAGAGTCCAACATGTGTATGAGTGGAGTAGAGTCCAACAAGTGTATAAGCAGAGTAGAGTCCAACAAGTGTATGAGTGGAGTAGAGTCCAACAAGTGTATGAGTGGAGTAGAGTCCAACAAGTGTGTAAGCAGAGTAGAGTCCAACAAGTGTATAAGCAGAGTAGAGTCCAACAAGTGTATCGGCAGAACTCAACAAGTGTATGAGTGGAGTAAAATCCAACAAGTGTATGGGCAGAGCCCAACAAGTGTATAAGTGGAGTAGAGTTCAACAAGTGTATGAGTGGAGTAGAGTCCAACAACTGTATGAGTGGCGTAGAGTCCAACAACTGTATGAGTGGCGTAGAGTCCAACAAGTGTATAAGCAGAATAGTCCAATAAGTGTACAAGTGGAGTAGTCCAACAAGTGTATGAGTGGAGTAGAGTCTAACAAGTGTATGAGTGGAGTAGAGTTTAACAAGTGTATGAGTGGAGTAGGAAGTTTCAAAATGGTGTTGACTTCGATGACAGACTGTTCACCACCAGTCAAAACACAGAGTAGTGGCTCCAAAGTCGATGGCAGCATTTGAAGGCCTTTTTCAGGAAACCCGCTGAATCTCTGCGACTATAGATTTGACCCATTTGCGGACTGGAAAAAAAAAACCATATAAAAGAATGCTGTTCCCCATTACACAAGCGTGTAATGTTAGACTTTTTTTTAAAGAAGTCCTTGTTTGTGAAGTTCATCATGGTCAGTGAATTATTTTCTAATTTAAAAAAAATTATTTAGAAGGGATACAATTTTTATGTGATTTTTCTATACTAAATGATAAGGAAAAAGGTCTGGAACTGTTCATACTGCTCTGTCAATGAATTTCTGCCAGATGGTGACAAGTCTTGATGTTATGATAGATATCTAATAGACAAACCTATTGGCGATAATTTAGTTTAGGATATAAAAATTGGACAAAATATTTTAATCAGATCAATGTTTCGATGAGCTGTTTTCCTGATCTTCGGTTGTTGTGAAATTTGACATGTCATACAAAAATGATCATAACATCCAAAGTATTCAAAACTGTTTTAAATAAAGACTAGCTGACACATAATTGAACAGAAAAGATATGTGCATTCCTAGAATTAGATAGCAGTGTTGTTGAACAAGTAAATAAGTCAATAATTTTCATGTGTGTCTAACATCCTTGAATGTTGTGTGATTTTAATATTTTATTATGATACCAACATTTAAATAGTTTTGATTTATTCTGCACTCATTTATCTTTAATTTTACATATATGTTCTTCAGGTAAGTTTTAGGTTTGTTGTGTTGCAGTAAAAAAAATTCCGCTCAAAATTAATGCTGTCCAAACCCCAGAAAAAAATTTGGTCCTGAAAAAGTTTAGCTTGGTCAACATGGAAGTCAAGCTCAGAGTACAAGTGTTAGTAGAAAAATTGGAAATAAAAGTGTTATAAGATAGGCATTGTAAAGTTGTGAAATCAAGAGTTAAAAGATAAGCTTTTTGAAGTTGTCAAAACAAAACAGAAATGTTGCTGTAAGATGAAAGGGAAAATAGAAATTACTCAAATATAATAGTCAGCAGACTTAAAATTGGCCTATGAGTGAAAGGATGTTGTAAGGACCACCACAAGGAGAATGGGGCAATGGTCATGTGATAAGAGAATTCTTGTATAAAGAACATTAGGATCCCAAAGTATCTGTAAATGTTTACTTAAGCGCCCTGCAAAGAAATCACAACAATTTCTTGCACACACTTCTAACCAGAAAATATGATGAACGACTGGACAACTTGTAAGTTTTAATCAAATATAATTTTAATGAACCTCAAGGTCAGAACAGGTTGATTGTGCAGTGGAAGTACTTCTTTGCGTTCACCGGTTCTAAGATCTTGTGGAAAGTTCTGGTTGTTCATTCACTTCTGGACTTTTGATCTTGCTCCAGAACTGTGGTTTCACACCAGGACAGACACAGTCTCTCACAGAAGTCATCCTATCGTTCTTCTTCCCTCCCCTGCATCTCACTTTTGTGTGTCATAACCTCTGGTCTGGATATAGCTATGCAGCTCATTACATGAGAACCCAATCTACTAACTCATGTAATTCGACCACGCATCTAGTACTACACAAGTTCTTACATATCATGTAAAGAGGCATAAGATCTCTCTACAGAGTATAATTTTATCTTCTCTATACCCTGTTCTGCCTTTCAGCATCCAGGCTGGAAAAGGCATCTGGTGCCATCCTTAGGGTATAATTAAGTAAAGGACCCTTTTCCACACCTTTAGGCGTATAGGGCTAGACCTATATTTTATAGACCAATTGGCACAAGATGGATGATGTGGTCAGCATCATGTCAGCCACCTTTACTTCCTGGGACTTCTGATTCGCGGCGAGCATCTATCCGCTTTGCTACGGGAATCCCAACCTTAGGGTATGCTGGGTAAATGCTATTATACACAGCCTCAGATATTTCATTTATTCATTACTTGCAAGGGCAAGCTCTAGTTCTGATTTCTTTGTATCCGACAGGGCCCTCTGTGGAGCACTGTCCTTTAGCAGACTTGACTCATGTCCGAACCATTTAAGCTATTGTCTCTTGATGTAGTTTAGCACTGGTCCTGTACCCATTTGTTTCTTGATATTGTCACTTCTGATCTCGTCTCTTCTTATTACATTTAGAATTTATCATAGAAGAAATCAAAAAATATTTTGAATTTTCTTGTTTCTTTTGTTCTAAATGTCAGGGTTTGGAACTGGTAACACAATGGTGGTAAAAATACTGTTTCAGCATCATCTTATGCCCTTTATTCCCCAATGGAACACGTCTTCAACCAACTCTCCCAAGTCATTCTATCATTTGCTACTGCATGCAGCTCACCTCCTGTTCTCATCTTTTCCACTTCAATCTCCAATTCCCTTCATTATGTGTTTTCGGTCTGCCATATTTGTGATGACTGACAATCCACTCAGAGGCTATAATGAAGTTTCCATTCTTCACAATAGCTAAGCACATGTGAACTGTACATAATTTCATTTGTTTAAATTGTAAACCACTCTCAGACTTGAAACAGGTTAAACTTTTCTAGGAATAGGTCTGGTCATTTATTCCTAAACACATGTTTTTAAAAAATTACATTCCTCAATGTATCATATTTTATGTACAAAAAAAAGATGTTGCAGTGTCCACTCCCCGCTCCCAATGAGTAGTCTTGTTTCTCTCAAATAAAGTGAAAGCCAGATTTATTGAATAGAGTCAGCAGCCTGTTTTAAGAGAGAAAAAAAGTATATAACAGTCATCTTCATCAACAGGTACAGCACTAGTAAACATAAATCCCAATCATAAACTATCCCCAGATTTTCAGATCTGTGTTCTGTTTATTATTAATAACACATAGCAATGGTTTCAGAAAATCTGTGTGGGCAGTCTGTCCATATTGCTGCTGACAGATCTTGGAGTAAAGATGAAGACAACCAGGTAAGAGAGGTACACCAGATATATGGAGAAGGCTTGTCACCCAGCACAGAACTGGTACTACTAGCTGTAGGATGTTGATGTATGAGCACTAACAGATGTGTCTAGAGTGCCACGAGGATAACAAACTGATAACAAAATAAACTTTCTCCTCTTTTTTTCCTCCCCAAATTTTGTTTAGTGATTTCCAAATCAGGTTAGGGGTGTTTGCTGGACAACAGCTGTCACGTGGGCTGCATCTAGGTATCTAGCAACTGTATCTAATAAAACCTAAAAGCATAAAATTAAATTATATTCAACATCTTTCAACGAAACAGAAAAATTTTTGCTGAAGCCATCAATATCATACTGAAGCATATCTACATTTAAAGGCCAGTTTAGTTTCGTAAAGTAATGGTAACATTTTAACACTCATCTGTTTTACATGTGATCATAAAATAAGTGGAATGAAATAAAAGAGAATACAAGTATAATGGATTATCACTGCAGTGTCAGTAACTTACAGTAGTAACTACCTGGCAAGAATCTTCTTATTCTTGTTCACCAGTTGTAGATTCTGACAGAAAGTTCTAGTAGTTGTCCATTCCTGAACTTTAGTCTTGTCTATAGAATTGGAGCTTTTGAGCTGAAATGCTAGATTCTCAGAATATCTTTGACAAAGAAGAGGAGAATTACTGACATCTTGAAAGATCTGAACATCAAGGAAGATTGGCTAATTAAACAGCATCTTGTCTTAGAAGCTGAAAATTTTGTGGTCATATTAAGCGCCACAATAGAATGGAAATAATAAAAGCAGAGGGCATGGTACCAGAAAGGAGGGGCAGGGGCCGACCAACACGAAGACAGGCACAGGATATAAGTGACTCAATGAGTATGAAAGTACACGAGGCAGGAGAGTTGGCAGACCGTGATGAGAGCAATGTTCTGCAAAGGACTTGCTAAATGATGATGATGATGTCTTGTTCCACAACCTGAGTTTTAGGTGCACATACATTCGACAGATCTGACTATTCTGAGCAGACTGTTGATTCCTCACCTCTCAGGCAGAGGTACTGTGACAATGAAGAAAACACCAGTAATTAATCAAAGGGGTTTGGGTAAATTCCCGCCTCCCCCAATATGACACTAGAACCCACACATGTAGACAAGACAAGAATCAAAGTCATCTACTGACATTTTATACTCACTCCATAAAATCATCTATTGACATGCTTCGAGACCGCCTATCCTCAAAACCTCCCTCCTGCAGCAGACCCATCACTTTTTCTTTTGAATTGAAATCAGGTGGCACAGGCTGAAAAATATATATGAAATTTTACATACTCATGAAAATCAACACATAACATATGGTGTTCATTATTACTTTAAATTCACCAAAAGTCAACCACACACATATATACTCTTAAAAAAGTGTGTGTGAAAGAGAGAGAGGGTGAAAGAGAGAGAGGGAGAGAAAGAGAGAGAGGGAAAGAGAGAGAGAGAGAAAGAGAGACGGGGGGGGGGGGGGGGGGTCTATATCACCAAAATTTTTACTTAACACACAAAACAAAATAACTTACTATATTCTTCACAGAACAAGAAACTCTGTAGTTCTTTTCCAGCACTTCCAATACTTTGGAAAATCTATGAAAATTAAAATGTCATAAAAGGTCAGTTATTTTTGATAACAATGCTGATGAATTCTCTACTCTTGACAACTCTACGACATTTTTTTAAAATGTAGGTCCTACAGCAGTTCTTGCGGCCCATAAAAAAGAGTTGGTAACTTTTGGAGATGTATGTAGAAGCTTTTCCATGGCATTTGAATGTACAGGGTTCAGAGCAATTGAAGAGAAGGTGGTTTCAAAAAGTGGTTAAAACAATGCCTGTACACGGGTGACTATAAGAATTCATACTGGTTATACAGCAGTTGACTCTAGTATACCCCATTAACCATTAGGGGACGACTGGGCTGATCTGTCTGCCCAACAGCAAAATGGCCAAAAGAGACGGCTGGTCTGATCTGTCGGTCCGGTAATATGAGCCTTAAGATTGATTGGCTAGTCTTCACACCATTGTAAAATCAGATTGTTTTTTGCATTTCTTGCACCTCTGCGCTGTTCAATGGCGGCTTTCGTGAAAGTTTGTTGTGTTCTAATTTGTACATCAGCTTTTTCTTGGGTGTTACCTGTGCCTAACAATGGTGAAAAGGTCTGTTGCATCAGAGCTAACCAAAACATAGAAGAGGCATGAAAAGGAGTAGAACTATGTGCCAGATGTGTCTGGAGTTCCTCCATTGTCTTGTTTCCCAAAACACAAGTGTTAGAAAAAGTTTTCCAAATTGTAAAAAGTTTGTCAAAAAAAAAAAAGGCAAGAAAAAAAAAAAGAGCATGAATAAATGCAAAATCAGCATATCTGCATAGCTAATTGGAATAAATGTTGACCCATCACTGAATTTCAGCTTTTTTCATAAAGATTGTGTTAGTTCATTCAATTTCCTACAAGAATATATTTAGTTTTACACATGTTAATTAAATGAATTATTTTTCATAATTCTGAGGTGCAAATTCTTGGCACCGAATTCCAAATAAGGTAAGGCTCCGTTTCCAAAGGGTTCAGACCAAAGTTTAGACTGGTTTCTTGCTTCACTGGATGTCCAAATTTTAGGTGGAGCTCCCTGTGAACAAGTTTAGTTCACTGTTACAAAGTTTATTTTTTTCAGCTATGCTGCTTTTAGTTGGTTCGTGACGATCGCTTGAGACAATTTCCACACTGCAAGATCTGTTTGTTTAGTGTTTTGATTGGTAACAGTTTTGGTAACAGTAGCTATGGCCTCACAGTATAGGCAGTTTTTTTCTGCAGGAATCACTCAGAAAGTCCAAATGCTGAACCATTCCTGTATGGCTGGATTGACAATGCTAGGTACAGTTTATGGCAGCAGCTGCAATGTCTAGAAACTTCCTTGTCGACCGAAGGCCTTGGGTTCAAAGCTGCATCTAGCAGATTATAAAAAAATGAGCACAGCTCTCTGTCAACCCAGCCTACGTGGGCACCATGTAATTTGCTGGGAAGTAAAGGTGGCTAGCATGATGACCACATCACCTACTGAGTGCTAACTGGTCTATTAAAAAATGTCTGGCACCATCTGATACACAATGGATGCAAACAAGGTCCTTTACTCGACAGGCAGGTTCAATAAAATAAGGAATATTTAGATATTTTCTAGTCTTATGAGAAGTTTTTTTTTTTTTTTAAACTAAATCTTCATCATCATTTGTGTGACATTAGATGTCACATAGGGCTCGCATTCGATTCCTTTACTTCGCTCTATTGCATGCAATTTTCTTTATTTCTGACACTGAGTTCAGCCTAACGTTTTTAGCTTCTCGTAATAATGTTCATCTTAATGTTTCCCTTGGACGTCCCCTTTTTGTTTCTCTCACAGGCTTTGTTTCCCATTTCAGTGCTGCTTTGTAATTCTCTGCTCATTTCGACTCAGGTGTCTCATATTTTCCATCTGTATTCTCCTGTTAATTAAACAATATCTTTGGTGAATTTATGTGATTTATTCTAAACACATTGTTAGTATCTGGACATTATTTTTTTTAAATATCTGAAACTGAAAATAATTTGGCCGCATTCAATGGAGTTTTTCAATGAACAGTAACAGTAGATATGGTTCCTGGAAGAAGAGACAGTGACTGTTCAGCAAGACATCACAGCTATAGTTTGTGTGATGGCTGTAGTCCTGTCTATCCACAATCTTCTGTCTCGTGTACTTTGATGACACAGATGATCTTTCATGCCATAATGTCAAACCTCTGTTCTTTTCAATTCCAACTTTTTGACTGTCGTCATGTACTCATTTTTTTCCTTCTCAGGACATGGTCAAATAATGCAGATATTCTCCTTTTGATGTGGGCAATCAGTTCTCTTTGAGAATCAATTTTTCTAAGGCATCTTCATTACTCTTTTTTATCTGTCCAAGGTGTTCTCATTATCCATCTATAAAACCCTGTCTCAATCACCTACACACAACTTTTCCCTAATCGGCCAAATGTCCACAATTAACTTATATCAATAAGATTATCAGCATAAAAGTTCATGAGGCAGGACTGTTGACAAGAAACTTAACAGATTTTGGGTACATGGTAATGAGAGTGATGTTTTGCAAAGAGCTTACTACATGAAGTCAAGACGCTTCTTCAACTTCCCCCACATAATTCTGTAACAACTGTTATATATATTCAACAAAATTTTAGACTTTTCAAAATAATTGTTACTGAATGAACATACTTCTAGTTAATTTTATTGGTTATTTAAATATACACCCACATTTTTTTTGCTAAAATAAACAGTGCAATTTCAATCTCTGGTTATCAATTATGGCGTGATTTCAGAGCAAACAGTTTTTTTTTTTTCAGTAAAGATATCAACTTCCAGTAAATATTTCATGTAAAAAAAAAATTTGTGTATAAACAATAAACTATGGAATTGTAGAAAACTAAAAAAAAAAGATTACTTGAAAGAAGCTCCAATGGTTTTATTTTTTCTTGAGAAACAAATTCTCACAAGACCATCCCATTCCTGAAAATAAAGGGGAAATTAAACAGTGTATTAACTTTCAAATAACATGTACGGTATGGGAGTAATAAGTAATAATTTTTTTAAGGACAGCAAACACTTCAAACCAATGCACAGGAGATCTGTAAGTAAAACTGCAAATGAACAATTGTTAGCTGGTTAAAAATTGCAGTTTTGCTACACCCAGCAATTATTTCCAGAGATCTCTGTAAAACAGCACTTGTGAACCAAACATCACAGTTCACGACCAACAACTTTTAAAGCACTAAGGAAACGGCTTTACCACTTTGCCATAGGACCCCAGTTTTAAAACAACAGACCGTAATTTATCTGATCAAGTTATTTTTGTGTGCTGGTTGCTTAATAGAGAAAATAAGGCTGCAATGTAACAATCTTCTGCCTCTTCTTCATTTTCATCATTTGTAAACTACAACAGAGAGTCGTCCACTTCTGGGTTTTTAAAAAAAATTGAGCACCAGGAAATGTCCTGGGAAGTAAATCCAGTCAGCGTGATGTTAACAACACTACCCATCAAGGGCCAACTGGTTTATAAAAATAAAAGTCTAGCATCATATATCCACTGCACCACTTGTGTAAACACAGGTCTTTAAATCTCTATTGTCTTTTTTCAGGCTTTTCTCTTTAGGACAGCGGTTCTCAACTTGTGGGGGGCAACCCCTTTGGAGGTTATACAACCTTTTCATGGGGGTCACCTAAGACCATTGGTAAACATATTCACTGAAAGTTACGAAGCAGCAACGAAAATAATTTTATGGTTGGGGGTCACCACAACATAAGGAACTGTATTAAAGGGTCATTTCATTAGGAAGGTTGAGAACCACTATTTTAGAGGATGTCTTGCTTTAAAAATCACTAACTTACACTGAAATGTACCTACACGCATTATGAAAACAACTAGACTGACAGAAATGAATACCACAGACACCACCCATTGCCCGCTTTTCACTAATGAACACACAGACTAAGAGAAATCTGACAAATTCTGGACAGCAGAAAAAGATAAACTGTAGTTACAAGCATCTTACCTTAAAATTCACAGGTGGTGGAGGGTTACGAGGCTCAATTCTAACTACACTGGATTCAACTTTGGGAGGAGGCTTGAAATTGTTTTTGCCAACCTAAATAATGCAGAGAAAAATACATTTATCTTAGTGTTTATATAAAACAGAACAAAATAACAAATAAAAAGTTTAATAAATCTGTAGACGTATATATATACATCAGTAGAAAAACAAAACTGAAAAAAAAAAATTTATAAGGTGGGTGATTCTGGATCATGCAGCTTTCTTCTATCCCCACATCCCAATGGAGCATAGGCCCTCACCAAGCTCATGCCAAGCTGTTCTATCCTTTGCTATTGCATGCAGCTCACCCCATGACCTCCCTATCTTGTTGACTTTACTCTCTAGCTCTTTTTTTCTATGCATTTTTTTGGTTAGCAATTTCTAGGCTCCTGTGGGTTCCAGTGCAAAGAAATTCTATTTATACTGTTCTCACTTTTCTCAGTGTGTCTAATCCAACACCTGCATCTTTTCTTCACCTCTTAATCCACTGGAACCTGCACTAAGTTATCTCCCAGAAGAATGCAGAAAAAAGAAGAAGTATTATGTGCATTTTTTTAAAAACTCCTGAGCAGTACTTGGGATTTTTCTTTTTGCCCTACTCTTTTTAATCACATTTTGTGGGGAGGGGTGTCCTGCAATATACTCTAGGGGGGGGGCCTTACCTGAAAAAGGTTAGAGATCACTGGTCTAGACACTACACCAGGACATCCCAGCAGCAGTTCAAATGTATTGTCAAAAACTCAAAGAATCAATGACATGCTTCCCCTTCAGTCCCCATTAGGAATTACGGAATCCTTGCTAGGACCATCGCCACATGTGACTGTTTCAATTGAGGGTTTACAGTCAAGGGGGATCAACTTCTCTGCGCCATATTTTATCGTTTAAGGCCGGACTCTTTCTGCAGAATGGCTAGTCATCTGCTTAGAGCCTCACACAAAAAATACTCCATAACTCCAATGATCCCCATTAAAAACTGCAATCACCAATCAAGAGATACAACCATGAAAGAAACCCCTGACTTTCAGAGTATGAGGCAAATGGCCTGAACATTTTGCCACTAAAACCATTAAAGTTAATATTTTCTTGGTGTTCACTTGCTGCAAAATTCTGGTTGTTTATCCATTTCTGGACTTTGGTGGTTGTGTTCCAGAACTAGAGTTTTGCATACACATGAGTTTGACAAATCTGTCTTTAACTATATGCAGATTGCTGGTTTCGTCGCCTCTCAGGTAGATATATTCCGACTGCAAAGGGATGTCCCTAATTGGTTGCTTTCAGCGACATGCCTCTTATGGGCGCAGTTGGTCTAGTCTCTCCCTCCCTCTAAAAATTGGGCCCCAGAATGCACAAAGGAAGAAGGGTTGTGTTCCAGAACTAGAGTTTTGCATGCACATGAGTTTGACTAATCTGTCTTAACTATATGCTGACTGCTGGTTCATCGCCTCTCAGGTAGATATATTCCGACTGCAAAGGGACGTCCCTAATTAGTCACTTCCAGCGACATACTTGTTATGGGGGCAGCTGGTCTAGTCTCTCCTTCCTTTTAAAAATGGGGCCCCAGAACGAACAAAGGAAGAAGTTAATGATAAAATCAGATACCCATTGTAGCAAACAAATATGTTACCTTTATCAGATGGTCCACCCTAGCCAAAAGCTGTGTATTTACTGACAGTCGACAGTATAATTTATCGCCAGGTTGAGCAACCAGCCTCTGTGCAAACTCTCTCTGGAACATCAAGACTGCACACCTGTTAGAGACAAATTATAACAAAAATAGTACACTCTTAAGTTATCATTTAACACAAATAAATGAACTTTAAACTAAGTCGGCACATTGTCGCGCCTTTCTGTCTTTCCAGATGAGAGTGTTATATTGTGCTATAGCAGTGATTCCAACTTGAAATGCGCAAGATCACAGCTACAGTGTAAAAAAAAAAAGTAAAGATCCCTGTCTACGCCTTTAGGCGTATCGGGCACATGGGAATAGCGCCCCATATTTTTACAGACCATCAGCACCCCGTGGGTAATGTGGTCATCATTACGCCAGCCGTCTCTACTTTCCAAGGACAGCCCATCCTGGTACCCATTTTAGGCTGGGTCGACCTGCGACGCCCCATACCATGATAAAAACCCACGCAGCCAGCAGTGGGTTTAGTTCGCGGTACGCTGGATTACGAGTCGGACTCGCAACGCCATAGCCACGGACTCCGCTAGCTACACTGTAAACGTGCATAAAACATCTACCTCACTGGGACAAACAATGAAGAATTTCTCAGTTCTTAGCCCATTTATTTTTACCGTACAGACCATATCATTAAAACCAATAAGAAATGCACAAATATGTTTAGGTATACAGCATACACAGTTTATATGGCATAATTTAACACACACTCACACAAAAACGACAAACAAATCTCACCTGAAAAAAGGTCTGTGAAGAAGTAACTTGAATACAAAAGGAGACGAAATCTAGTAAAGGAAAAAAAACACAGCTATCAAGGTTGTCAAGGAGAAACCTTTTTAAGTAAAAAAAAACTTTGACAATCTACATTTCAGTACTAAATAAATTATATTTTGCAGTTCACTATTTAAAATGTTATGTAAGTGCTACATAAGCACTAATCACAAGGTTCAGGGACTACATTTTCTTGAAAATGTAGATCTACTGGTTGGTTAGTGGGTGTTAACTAACTAATTGGTAATTTGGAAAAGCTGCCATACATTGCAAGGTCACATCAAACTGAAGGCTTCCTATTTGCGGAAGTGCAGAGATAATAGATTCTGTAACTGTTAAATGGCTGCTCAATGCACTGCATGTTACCATTGTTAAATATTACAGTTTCTTAAAATGCACATCAGTTGTGGAAATTAATCATCAGCCTCCCCACTAAATATTATCATAGCTGCATAGTTCTAGGGAATTCTTAACAACAATAATACAAATATTTAAAACAGAAGGTGTCAGTAAACGCTGTTGATAGTAATTACAAGAACAAATATCATTATAGACATAGGAAACATATTAATCAATCTCCAAAGTAAATGGTAACCTTTTATTAGCATAACTATTAGTGCTTGGTGCAGCCCTGTGAGCTGTGTTTTTTCATGTGGAATGCCTTTTATTTGTGCAGCAGCTGTGTATTCAATATGGGCGGTAGCTGGTGAAATACCTTAGGTAATAATTTTATGTGCGTACAGCCAACTTATCGTGCCCGACTACTTCCATCAACGAAAAACTGCATTTCCTGTGGTGACTGTTGGCAACTGCCATATGCATTTACCGCGTGCGCATATTTCTAGACTGTGTCGAGACAAATTGTTTGTTTATGTTTATCTGTGTTTTTTTCCAAATGGGACAATGAGAGACATTTCATTTGATTTTTACTTGCACAGGAACGGGACAAGTTTGGAGAAACCCAACTGCAGCGACGTTGTTACCTTGACTAACTAACATAACTTGAAATTCTTTTTTCCAGAACTCACAGGGCAAAGAAATAGAGAAAGACCTACTAATACATGGATGACGTGGGGAAAAAGGGGGGGGGGGGGAGAGACTGGGAGACAGAGATAAATAATATGTGACACTGAAGGAGATGTAGGAGTTAGTAAAGTACAGATGCGCTACAGAAATGCTAAAAAAAATTAACCCCCCCCCCCCTTCAAAAGACATCAACCAGGTCATTAAGAAAGAAAGAGAAAACTTTTGCATACTTAACCATGAATTACTGTACTTGTAAATAAATGCAATTCTTTCACACTGCACACATAAACTTGCTGCATCCTTTTTTGGAGGCATGGCAGTGAGACTGTTTATTCATGACCAAAACTCAGAAATCATTTAACTGTAACACATTAAAAAATATACAGTGCAGACTGTTTTTCTGTCAAACATAGAATATGTTTTTAAATGTAGAAGTACAATTCATATCGTTGAAAAATATGTTGTAATGAACATTTTTAAAACATACAATCACACACACACACCTGGTAAGGCAAATTGGCAACACAGACATCGAAAAACGGTAGGTCTGTTTTCAAAACATCACCAACCATCATTTGTAACTTCGAGGCTTCTGGGCTGTAAACACAAGACAAAAGTTATACTACAATGCACACACATAAAGCTTATATATATATATATATATATCTGTGTGTGTGGTGGTGTGTGTGTGTATATGATATATATATTTCCTGTCTGTACTTTCTCAAATAAATTCCAGATGTCCATTTAATGAGAATGAGCTGAACCCAGAGAACTACTAATAGTAGATTCTCTACTCCATAGTTGGCCCACTGTAATTAAACTAAAATTGTTTCCCAATTCTCTTGCCTAAATTTTCTCATTCAATCTGGGATAGTTATGTTGGCAGCTTTCCTCCAGCATCTCATCTCACTAAAGTAAGTGAACCTTTCATTTATAATGCCCAAGTCTGGCTCTAAAGGCAGTGTTTGCATAAATATGCTGTTTCTTGGAGGTCATATCCCAGTGCATTGGAAAATAAATAAGCAGACTGGCTGGTTTTGCACTACAAGGTGGTGTGAATGACAAGCTAGTTGTAAGGGCCCTTTGAACAGTTCATTCATTCATACATTGTACTGGTGTGTCCTCCTATGTAACAGAGGGCTTGCAATCTATTCTTTCAGTCTATTTTATCCTGTGCAATCATTTCATTCCAGTCAGCCATTCTTGGTCTCTCTCATGAACGTTCGCTTTAGGACATCCTAGTTTATTCAACACCTCTGTTTCACATTTCAGAGCCTGTCTGGTGATTCTCCGCACATTTCTTCTGAGGATGTGTGCAATTCAGTGCCATCTTCTCTGTCTCATTACTGCTGACGGCCGATGCTCTCAACACTTACGGGAATGGCAAGACGGACATATAATCAGACTGGTACTGGTACCACTGGAACTGAAACTCTGCACCTGCAGCTGAAGATGAGATGGAAAACTTATGGAAATGTCCAGAGTGCTCTGATATCAGCTTTTTTTTTTTTTTTAGCTAACCTTAACCCCTGATTTATTTTACTGTCATTTAGGAATACACTTCCTAATTATTCAAATATTTTGGTGCTTTATTAATATCCTACCCCAAACATGGGAAATTCACAGGTCACAGGGCAGTCAAATATTTCAGGGAGTGGAAGATAGGCTGCAAGCAGTCGTGGGACCTAGGCTGCACTATCTATATCAGACGTAGGTGGGTTGGGGTCAGGGCAAGTTCTAGATGTTTTGGGGTAGTTAAAAGTATCAGAAAGCCAGGAAACCCAGTCTTACCACTCTCTAAAATGTTGGACTGTCCTGTGACGTCATCTGGTTTAGAATATTAAAAAATTAAACTTGCTTGCTTCGGACAGGTCAGTGGTAAGAGTTAAGTCTCTACACTAATCTCTGGGAGATAAAAGACGTTTTCAAGTCTCAAATGACCAGAATGTCAAACAATATTTTAAATTAAAATTAAGTCTGTCAGATACACAACCAACCCTCCTCTAAGTGCATCAGGTATACATGAGCCTAGTTAAATTAATGTTAAGAAATTTAAAACTTACAATAATTAAATCACTGAAGTTTCATTTCATAAATTTAGCATCTAAGAATTTGTTTATAAACCTGAGTATGCAATGAAAGAAAATGGATATTTGTTTAACTCAAAGAGGAAAGAATCAATCTGCAATACTATTTTGACAAACTTACGTTCCTTGGACTCTTTTGTGCAGTTCAGCAACCATCCTAGGGTCAACCTCACATGCGATCACCTATAGAGGATATTTTGAAAAAATCAGAATGTACAAAGATACAGATTATGTGTATAAGAAAATGTACATTCTAGGCCCAAATATACTTCCTTATGTTCATTTCTTCCAGACAGTCATTTGCAATTCATACTTCAGATTTCCTTTATGGCAAAATTTCACATATTTCCTGTATATGTTACATTTAAATTTTGTTACCTCAATGACACTTTTCTGAATTAATTACTATTCTGTCTTACTTCAAGTTTGCTGTAAATTAACTACCCCTTTGACTTCAGAAGTTCATGTATGAAATACCTTTTTGACTTCAGAAGTTCATGTATGAAATACCTTTTTGACTTTCTCCAGAAGTTTCACAGTCATGTTTCCTGTGCCAGGGCCAACCTCTAAAACAACATCAGTTGGACGTAGGGCAGCCTGAAATTATACAGTTATAATACAAATGTCAGTGTTGCTAAATGTGAAGTCTGAATGTGTGCTTATTTTCACAATAGTTAGTGATGAATGAAAGTACAAAAAGCCTACAAACAGATAGTGCCAATTTGAAAAGTTTGAAGAAAAAAAAAAGCAGTACAGCCTGGCAGGCATTTCTTCAAAACATTACACACAAAGAAAACTGACTAGTAAACAGCATCTTGCCTTGGAAACTGAAATACTTTGGCCATATCAAATGTCACTGTTGAACTGGAAGAGAGTGGCGGAGGACATGGTGCCGGGTAAGAGGGCAGGGGTCGATTAGTACAAATACAGGCTATATAACAGTTACCTGAGGATGGGTGTACTTGAAGTGGGAGAGCTGGCAAGGGACCTAGTTTTTTTTTCGCAGCCTGACTGAGTTGAGAGCAGTGTTCTGTAGAGGACCTACACGATGATGGTTATAGTTTGTGGAGCTGAATAGTTCTACTGCACAGTTCTAATTGATATTTTTGCAAGACTTTTATTACACTGTATGCCATGTGTGTTCCGGGGCCCCATTGTGTGTGTGTGTGTGTGTGGGGGGGGGGGGGAGGAACAAAAATAGACCCACTGCCTGCCCATCAGACATGTGGTAAGAGTCGACTAATTGAGGATTTCCTTTGAAGTCAGAGTGCAACTGCCTGAGAGGCAAGGAACCAACAGTATGCATATAAATAAGTCAGATAGGTAAAAACGGATGTGCACGCATCACTCAGGGTTCTGGAACCAGTCTAAAGTCCAGAGGTGGATGAACAACCAGAACTTTTGTCAGAGTTTACAGCTGGTAAACGCGAAGAACATGATTAAATTGTTACATTACAGACGTATTTTCTTATCATATTTCAGAAAGAGTGGTACAGAAAATGAAATTACTATAATTTAGAATTGCACTCAGACCAGCATGTTATCAGATTAGTCCGTTATTTACACTACCACAAAAACAATATCAACGAACTAACAAAATGTATAAGCCTATAAGTTAAACATTCACAACTATAAAGTCTGAAAAACATACCTTTTCAATCATATTAACAACAATCAAGGGGTTTTTCAGAATGTGCTGACCGATTTCAGTCCTGAATGGTATAGCTGAGTGAAGAAATTTGATGTGCAGTTATAGACAAAAATTCACCAAACGTATTAGACTAAAAGAAAACAAATACACTAAATAAATCTTCTGTTGTGTGTTTACAGTTCCCTATTTGGCAACCAATACATGGCAAGCTTTTTCATTTAGTGACATGTCTGTAATACCTATCATGTCTTATCGACAACCACAAACCTCTGTGGGTGATTTTCTTCTGTTAAAAAAAAAAGGTTACTAAAAGTTAAAGTCGAGAAGACTGACTTTAACGTGCCAAGTTTGATGCCATATGGCTTAGTGTCTCTCCACAGAATAGCTAGCTGTCCGATGAGAGTGTCCCTCAAAGCGCAAACACTGTGACTCTGTTGATCATTCCAAGGGATCTCTTCCCCTATTTTTTTTTAGTAGAGCTCTGATTATAAAGATTCTCCAGTCATATTATTTGGACACACTTTATTACTTACTGCACAAAATAGTGATATCAGAAAACCTTAAATAATTCAGTATGGAAGCTTCACTATCATAATTCAGTGTGTAAATTAAATATTGTATAAGCCCTGCTTCCTGAAGCTATAGTAAATGCCATGATGGTTTCGGGAGAACTGTAACGGATTGCATGGTTCCTGGAAGAAACAGGGGTAGATTAACATTATGTTTGACACTGGATACCATGGACAGACACACTGGCCATGAAAGTCCACACACTAGGAAAGTTAGCACCAAGACTAGGTGGCTTTCCTGCAAGCCACGGTAGGAACAAAAGTCTGCAAAGCATCTGCTACATGATAATTATGAACATCTTATATGAGACATACTAGTAAGATAGTTTAGATACATAGTAAGATGGTTCAGTCAGTTCAGATAAGTAGTAAGATGGTTCAGTCAGTTTAAAAATGTAAGATGGTTCAGTCAGTACAGATATGTAGTAAGATGGTTCAGTCAGTTCAGATATGTAGTAAGATGGTTCAGTCAGTTCAGATATGTAGTAAGATGGTTTAGTCAGTTCAGATATGTAGTAAAATGGTCCAGTCAGTTCAGATAAGTAGTTAGATGATTCAGTCAGTTCAGATATGTAGTAAGATGATTCAGTCAGTTCAGATATGTAGTAAGATGGTTCAGTCAGTTTAGATACATAGTAATATGGTTCAGTCAGTTCAGTTATGTAGTAAGATGGTTCACTCAGTTCAGATATGTAGTTAGATGGTTCAGTCAGTTTAGATATGTAGTAAGATGGTTCAGTCAGTTTAGATATGTAGTAAGATGGTTCAGTCATTCAGATATGTAGTAAGATGGTTCAGTCAGTTTAGACATGTAGTAAGATGGTTCAGTCAGTTTAGATATGTAGTAAGATGGTTCAGTCATTCAGATATGTAGTAGGATTGTTCAGTCAGTTTAGATACATAGTAAGATGGTTCAGTCAGTTTAGATCTGTAGTAAGATGATTCAGTCAGTTTAGATACATAGTAAGATGGTTCAGTCAGTTAAGATATGTAGTAAGATATGCCAATCAACTCCTACTTAGGATGCTGAGTAAGAAGGCAATGACATGGTTGCTGCATTGGAGGATGGAGCACAAATGGGTTGGACTGATGAGCCAGGATGTCAATACAGTATACAGATAACAGTAACAAGAAATTACTAGTTCTTTTTTCAGTGTGGCTACATCTTTCAGTAGATTCTTGAGTGTTTTCATAAAATGTATTCACATTTTTAGCTTGTATGTATGTGCATACATACATACAAAGCTTTTTATGCAGGCGTAAATATCTTGGAACAACAATCACTGAAGATAGTAAACTGACCAAAGAAATTTATTTCTGATGCAGTAAAGCTGGCCAAGTATTGGGACAGCTAGTCTTCCTTTTACAGCATAAGGTAGTCCCAATCAGCACAAAGAGACATCTCATACAAAGCATATTCATTCCCACCCTATGCTAGACGTGCCAGATGTGGTCACTCACAACAAAACATTAAAGAAAATTAGTAACCATGAATGTGAGGTGTCTGAGAAAGGCTGTAGGAGATACCAGAAGAGATAAAGTCAGGAATGAAGTTATAGGAGATAAAGTCAGCACAGAACTAGTTCTAAATTACTTACAAAGACAGCAAATCAAATGGTTGGCCCACTTGGACAGAATGCCTTCTGATGCTATACCATACAAGGCATATACAAAAACAGGAGAGGGACGTAGAGCTAGAGGTAGACCAAGATATGTAAAGATATCAGAGAAACCCTACAGAACTGTGTCGGTTGTCGAAGCAGCTAGAAGAGCACAAAGACCTTATATCTCCCTCGACACCCTAAGCAGTAAAAGAGGACGTAAAGAAGAAGATGTATGTGCATCAATGATTGTACAGAGTACAGAATAGACTGGAAGGTTAAAGTAATACATAATGCACACTGTACAAGAGAATCATAACATTTAGTACCACAAAGTTAAAGCTGCCAAAGAAAAAGAGGTCTGCAGACACTGCAGAAGTGAAAATTATAGTGGAATAATCATTGTTAGAATACAAAATGCACGACCTCGCAAAGACAAGTATTTTTTAAACTAACTAAACTAAAAAAGTTTTTTTTTTTAAAAAGATAACCTGAAACAAGAAATGGGGTGTGACAGATAATTTTCTTGAATCTTCTTTTTTTTAAATTATTATAATTTAGATAGTATTCAGTGCAACAGGATTAAATGATTATTATCATTATATTATAAAAACATCAACAAGTACCACAAGAAACTGAAATGGAATTACTACTGCTAGAGTGATCCAGACTGAGACTTCGTGGACTAAAAATTCAAACGGGACTTCTCTAAATAATGGCCCTAAATTATCTAGGCCAAACCCAAACAATTGAAGGGTTATAGGTGCAACTCAAACAGAAGCAACATTGTTGTTACCAAAGCGGGACTAGTCACGTGTTGTTTACTATTATTAATACATATGATTTAGTGGAGTTTCATTGGTGGCACAGTCACAAAGACCATAATTTGGACAGTATTATTTACAACTGTTGTGAAACAATTTCAAGATTTAAATAACTGTTTCCTATTATAATAATAGGTAAGTATGTCATAATATTGATAAATATGCTTTATACAGTTCTCCTCCAAACTTCTACCCCTGCAGTATGGCAGCCTGAAATATCCATTCGGGGCTCAGTTCTATTAAAAATATGCCGGCTCCATATAACGAAACAAATGCTCTAACAGTGTCTCAGCGATATGTTACTTGCGGACCTGTTTCTTATTGTTTCTGAATACCTGACGCAACACTGCAGACGATGGTAGCGACCGTTGACACTTTCCATTGACGGACTTTCTGCCGACGAACAAATCGCTGCAAATCTAGGATCGGCTCGGAAAAACTAAACAAATGCTCTAACAGGGTCTCAGCGATATGTTACTTGCGGACCTGTTTCTGTGACTATGCCTCACCGCCGAAAGTATCCCACGCGCCGCTATGCGCGGATAGGGGCTAAACTAGATGGTTGGGACTCACGAGCAGCAGCTACCGCATCTCCTGCAACTTCCTCCAATTACTTTGCTCGTGAGTCCCAGGCACCTAGTTTAACCCCTCATCCGCGCCGCACATAGCGGCGCGGGGATACTTTCGGCGGTGAGTTTAATCACATTTTGCGCATGCCGACAAGTCTGACTTCTACCGCTTCTAAATCCTCAATCAGAAGAACAGTATTGCTAATCTGCGTGGGAGCGCGTGGTCTACCCTCCATATCGCTTTCATCGTCTGTAATGTCTCGAAATTGTCAATGGTCGCTTTTATCGTCTGCTAGTAATACTAGTAGTATCGTCTGCAGAAAAGCTTGACATTGTCACCGGTCGCTTTTATCGTCTGCTACTAATTACTATCGTCTGCAATGTTGCGTCTCTTAAAATTGTCAAGTAATCCTAGTTTTGCCGTGATTTGTTCCTTGGCAGAAAGTCCACATTTTTCATTGGACCGAGCCCCGAACTGATATTTCAGGCCGACATACTGCGGGGGTAGAAGTTCGGAGGAGAGCCCTTTATACTATAATACTTAATTACTTACGTTAATGGGCAGATAATTTATTAATTTAGTCTAAACTGTTTATAGGCATACAGATAAAATCAGAATAAATTAATAAATCAAGGAAAGTAAACAAAATCAGGAAATCTCCGTGATTTGATTGATGATGATGATAATTACATATAATATTTCATTATTTCTTTCTTTCGGCTTAGGGGTAAAAATTTATTTGTTTTAAATACTAAATTAGTGACAGTCATTATACTTACACTCACAAGCTGTTACACTCAAGATTTGTGACAGAGTGCAGTGATGGTTATGTATGAGTATGAGTTGGTATAGTATGACTACTAGTATGACAGTCAGAATCAATTGTAACAATCCATTTGTAACAAGTGTTTACCTTGTCTGGGTACCTTGTGCTACTTGCTGGTGAATCCTCGACCTTTTCTGTGGTCTTTCTTTAGGCATTGTGATTGTGAACTAAAAATCCAAGACTAAATTTAAAAGTACGATATGTTCTCCGTGAATACAACAGCAACAGCGATGTAAATATTAATTATCAACATCAACATGTGCTAGCAAGGGCGAGTAACTCTTCTAAATACAATTCCTAAGAACGACAATCTATACTGGCTATTAAAACCGCTGCCGAAAGGCTAAGCTTGTAAAAGTATTTCAGCACCTAACAGTTGAACGGAGTTTCTGGGACCTGTGCCCGAGTGATCATATTAGTGGCCCTTTGTGTCGCTGGATGTTGGTCGCTCGTTGTGTGGTCCTAGTAGGGTTGAATGGTGGCAATGTTAAATTTGTTAGCCAAATACTTGTTCGAATTTATCGATTTCTCAACGTTTGATTTGTCTAGGAAACAATTACATAATTGCATTCTAGTTTACAGAAATGTTAAGATACATTCTTAGATTACAGTACTTTGAAATTGCGTTCTATGATCGCTTAACATACAGTGTTTTAGCTATACATTCCTTTCAATTATACACACGTGTTCGAGCTAGTTTATGAAGCCAAAGAACAACTGGTCTAAGGTCTGAATCAGTGCATTTGGAATAGCCTTGGAATTTGAAAGCATTTAGCGTAAAAGACATGAGTGCTGCATCTGTAAGAAAAATCTTTTCTCGCCTACAACATGAGACAGGAACAGAGTTTGTCAATAAGTATTACCCACGTTCGCTGTTGAGTAGTTACGAGATACATTGTACAGACAAAGCAAAAGTATAAATCTACTGCGGTGGGTTGAAGTACAATCTCATTAAAACAGAGATCTGTACTACGTACTTCAGCATCATAAACATAGATTTCAGAACCTAGCCTTGGGACGATTAAAAAGAAGCAGCTTTATACATCAAGCAAAAAGAATATGTAGACAAACTGTTGACCTTCCAGAAATTGGTCGTCCACTTAAAAGTATTCCAGAACAGACCCCATGGAGAGAAAAATGCAAACTAACGGTACAAATCCAGACAAATGTACAAGGAATATTTGACAAGAAAGAGCAAGAGAGTGTAAAACGCAGAATGGCCACCCCCAGTTTTATTGATGAAGAATACCCACAAGAACAATGGATCAGAGTCTATACAGATGGGTCCCCACAAAGCGCAGTTAGAAATGGTGGTGCTGGAGTGTACATAGAATTCCCAGATGGTACTGCCATAACTATGATGCAGAAACTCAGGCTATCAATATAGCAACAGAGAAACTACTAAATACCAATCTTGGCTCACAGTATTCGGTAATGCTGACAGATGCAAAATCAGTACTTGAAGCACTCCAGTCTAGGAAACTACCAGAATTGCAAACACTGCTGATTATCTTAGCCTTCAGCGAAGAATCGAAATGCAATGGATACAGTCACATTGTGGAGTGTCTGGAAATAATAAAGTTGATAAACTGGTAGGAGAAGGTGCGACAAAAGTTCAGCCGGATGTACCAGTCACATATCACCAAAAGAAAAGAATCGATCAGGAAACCACCACCCCAGTACAAGATGACTATTTTATTATGGTCAGATCATAACAAGTCATTATCCTCCGCCTCAGAACAGGGCACAACCGATTACGTAACCACACGTACACAAAATTCAAGATAGGTGTATCAGCCATGTGCACCCGTGGAAAGGTGCCCCAGACAGCAGAGCATGTGCTCCAGGACAGCACCGAATTTGACACATTATGGCAAACCTTTTGGCCAGAAAGAATAACAGTGGAATGTAAACTCTATGGACCACTGAATTAACTAAAAACGACTATGAAATTTATACAAGAGACAAAATTGCTGATATAGACAACTTATTTCAGGCGAACGAAAGAAGAAGAAGAATCATAAACAGTTCTGATGCCCATAACTGTAGTTTTGTCAGTATGTTTTTTGTGGTGGTAATTTCTATGAGCCAGTATTATTACATCACGAATCAATGACATTAACAACAACAAAACATAACATAAATAACTACACAATACCCATATTGTAATACATAATATAATAATTTAAAAATATTAAAAAAATTATTCGTTTTAAATGGGACATCGTAACACATAAACACCATGTGATAGGCTGGAAAACTTTACAGCAGTTCAACGATTTAATTTAATCTGGTTTAAAACTAACCAAGAGACCACATGAACAGCTTTTATTTTAAGACAGTAAAAAGCTGAAAAATCTGGCCACTGTGTATCAAAAGGAACTGACTGAGTATTTGCCTTCTATTTGTCTTCCGAACGCACCCTGAGGAGACCTATCCGGCTGTTGTAGGTCTGCACTTAGGGCTCGCCAGTATGGGTGTGGTCGACTACAGGGGAAGGCCAGTTGTCTGACGGATTTCCCTGGCTGATCTCACGGTACGTTTCAATTGGTTAGGTGGTGGTAGATTTGATTTCCATTGTATATCCTAGCTAAGAGAAAGTTTGATGGCAGGTCGCTATAAGTGATTTGTTGGTCTGCTAGTAGCTGTCAGTATTTTGTTATTCGTTGGTTTACTAGTTGCTTGGTTAGTTTTCTGCTAGTCCGCTCGTATACCTTCAGTTAGTTCTTTAGTATACTTAGTGTTCGGGGTGTGTCATCAAGTATTATTGTTATATGTCCTCAAGTAAATAAAGTTTCTGTATTTGTCGACTTGCATCCTCGTTATTTTAGTTAGTGTGCCTAGGTTTTATTGTTACATTATATTAGACCCCACACAATAGATTTCCTGTCAGGGTGAGATATTTTTGATCTTACCCCTACCTAAACGAACTTTTTTTCTTTTCTTGTTACTGAGGCAGCAAAAGGTTGGGTTTATACTCCCACTCGCCACGTCACATTGTTAGAGCTATTGTAGGTTCGGAGTTAAGGGGATTTCAAGGAGTAGATTTCCATATTATCCTTTATAGTTATCTCTTCTCTTTCCTCCATTACAAGATACCCCCTCTGCTTTGCTTCTAGTACAATAATATAGCAACCAACAGTCGAAAAAGACTGCCGAAAACCACAAAATGGAACGTCAAGCTAATACACAAACCAATAAATTGTTATTTTTGTATCATTGCTAAACACCATGAAAAGAACCTGCTTCTGATGATCACAAACATGCATTCCACCGTGTGGGTGGTTAACTGTATTCACTTCCTTGTGTGTTGCTCTCTCCAAATGAGACGAAGGCATCTCATTATATAGTGAGATTGAATGATTATGAGTACAAAGATAAATGACGAAAAGTCATTGAGCAGCTGAACGGCAGATAGGAGACACGCTCAAAAAGGGATTTGTTACACTGTATTCGATAGCTTGTTCTTATTGCTGTTTCCATGCTGCTCGGCTGGTCGGTGCACCAAAATGAATAAAATAACACCATCTTGGTAGATTCCCAAGGTGTCCGCGCTGATGTCAACAGACTATAAGAGTAGCCTTCATTAAGAAAGCGTCATTATATTATGTTTCGGGGTGGTCTGACGGATCTTTTTCTATGCTGTAATTCGTCAGGGAAATGTCACATACCAGCGGAATACTCCTATGCTTATTGACTTGCCCGCATCTTGTACCCCCCTATGTAAATTAGTTAGTTTCAGATATGGACTCTTATTCCATGTGTATATAGTCCTTCTTTGATAAGTATCGGTCAAGATGTCGGAACAAATACTCAATTCGTTCGTAATTCTGTCCGTCGGCCTAAAGGTCATGGATTCAAATAGGCATCCTGTCGGATTTTTATCCTCTTTAAACTGACTTTGGCTCACAGAAATACCAAGCCTAAAATGAGTATGAGGTCATACCACCTTTCAACGAGTGCCAAAAGGTGTATAAAATATAGGTCTATTGTCATTTGTTTTAGGCGCCGCTGCCGTAAAGGGTGAATTACTTTACTTTACTCTGCTTCGCCTTTCTTTACTTACTATACGACCCTGGGACGAAGGACGATAGTCAAGACAACACAAGAGTCACACTATGAGACAATTACGACACACACACACACACACACACACACACACACACACACACATACATATATATATATATATATATATATATATATATATATATATATATATATATATATATCCATGGAGAACGAAATATATGTTAATGAGGAAAGATTGGAAGTGGTGGAAAATTTCGAATATCTTGGGTCACTGGTTACCAACAATGGTGACACAATGAAAGAAATTAAACGGCGACTATCAATTGCTCTTCAAAGACTAAAACAACTGAATAAATTATGGAATTGTACAGATAGAATAACAAAGGTCAGATTTTTAAGAGCATGCATCTTTCCCATTGCAACATACGCCTGTGAGACCTGGACACTTACTAAACAAGCGGAACAGCGCATAAATGCATTTGAATATAAATGTTACAGACAGGTTCTAAGAATATCTTGGGTAAAGAAAAGAACAAATGCATCCATACTTCAAGAGCTGAATATTGAAGAGGGTTGGCTAGTAAAGACAATAAAACAAAGAAAATTGAAATATTTTGGTCACTTGAAACGTCATGGAAGTCTAGAGAGAACAATAATGGAGGGGTATATGCCTGGGAAGAGAGGAAGAGGAAGGCCAAGGAGAAGATGGGTGCAGGATGTGGCAGATGATCTCCAGATGGGTGTATCAGACGCAGGACATCTTGCTCAGGATAGGAAGGTTTTCCGGAGGGTTGTTATGGCAGCGAGGTTCCGCGAGGGACATGCTACTGAATGGAATGGATATATATATATATATATATATATATATATATATATATATATATATATATATATATATATATATATATATATATATATATATATACTAGCTGTGCCATGCCACGCGTTGCTGTGGCCCCGAATGGTTAAATGGAAAAGAAATAAAGTAGCTCTCAGCTACTGTCATAACCCTCACCCCCTTCCCTCTACCCTTCACCTAGTCATGTCTCCCTCTCCGAAGTATTGAAAAATCATCCCTGGCGAAAGTATTAAAATATAAATAGTTAGGAAATGATAAATTTAAATTATTGTTTTAAGCTCTCTCAGTTAACAGTGTCTGGCATAACCTCCCCCCCCCCCCACACACACACACACTAATCATATCATCCTCGCCGAAGGATGGGAAAGTCATCATCTGACGAAATATTGTAACTAAATTGAGATTTGCATCCGTGTCCACCCAGATACAGATGGATATCATTAATGTGTAATGAGAAGTAAATGTGGCCAGTGTAACAGCTACCACAGTAAACAACCCAAAGTAAACTGGACTGCTTCTGTCATCAACGAATAGTTTATGATCGAAGAGTCGCGGGAAGGATAAATGGGACTTTACTGAAATCGGATGTCTTTGGGCGAAAGGTGCAGATATTGCAGCCTAGCTGTAAACCACAACACAACATGCCAACAGCCCTCTTGAGGGAAAAAGAAAAATTAGCACCCAGGGGGGAATCGAACACTGGTCAACCACGTGAAGGGTGGAATACGTACAACTTTACTACCTAAGACTGAAGAGTTTGGATCCGATATCGCAGCCTAGCTGTAAACCACAAAACAACATGCAAACCGCCATCTCAAGGGCTAACGAAGATTACCCGTGACATGACCAATATCACGTCGCCGCTATCACAGGCTAGCTGTAAACCCCCAAACCGAGCAGAAAAAAGACGTAGATATCGCAGCCTAGCTATAAGCCACAATACAACGTGCAGGCCGCTTAGTTAAGGGCAAAAAAAAACAAATATTTAATCACCCAGGGGGGCATTGATCGCCAGTCACCCGTGTAATACGCAAAATATACAACTACGCTACCAAGGACTCAAGCATCTGCCCAATTGTATCTCCGTCTCCGAATGAGTGAAACATTATTATGTGGCGACATTGTTAAAATGGAAATAGTTAAGAAATGAGAACTGTAAAATAATCCTCTACGAAGTATGGGAAAGTCATCGCCGGACGAAATATTTTTGTTAAATTCAGTTTGGCATCAGTGTCCACCCAGACAAAAATGGGTAGCATTAATCTGTACTGAGAAGTAAATGTGGCCAGTGTAACAGCTACCACATAACCCATTGAGTACCAGTACTACTGCTTTCACTACCACCACCACCGTCACAACAACACAAAACGGTCACTACTGTGTGTACAGGTCGTTCTAGCCGGAGGAGTTGGCGCTGGGCGTAAGGCGCAGATGTCGCAACTTAGGAATAAACCACAACACAACGTGCCAAACGCCCCTTTAGAGGAAAAAGAAAAATTAGCACCCAGCGGGGAATCGAACACCGGTCATCCACGTGAAGGGCGAAATACTTAAAATCTACTACCGAAGACTGAAGACTTTAGGTCAGATATCGCAGCCTAGCTGTATAGCACAACACAACGAGCCAAACGCCATTTCAAGGGCGAACGAATATTTCCGGTGACAACAACATTGAGCATCACGTCGCCGCTATAGCAGGCTAGCTGTAAACCCCAAAATCGAACGGGGAAAAAAAGCGTAGATATTGCAGCCTATCTATAAACCACAACAAAAAGTGGCAGCCACCCAGTTAGGGGACAAAAAAATATATCACCCAGCGGGGAATCGAGCCCCTATCACCCAAGTAAAAAGCGATATGCGTACAACTAACTACGCTACTACATACTCTTGCCTTTATTGAAATGAAAGTATATAATCAGAATATGAAGTTTGGTGTTACACAGTCAAAGGTGGCCAATTGATTAAAAATAAATCCGGGCCGGCAACGAAACGAATAATTATTTGAATGTTGCTGGAGCTACGTCGTTCAGTAGTTACCGAGTTTTTAGGTTACAACATCGGAAAATTAAAATTTAAATATATATATATATATATATATATATATATATATATATATATATATATATATATATATATATATATATATATATATATATATAGGCTATACTCTGACTAACGGTCGGCAAAGATGGCGGCCGCAAAATATCCAACCGAGCCGGTCACGTGTCAATTGCGCGCTTCCGGCTACTTCATGTGCGCTTTTCCGGCGACTATGGCTAAACTAGATGGCTAGGACTCACGAGCAAGGCTGCAGGAGATGCGGGAGAAACCACCGGAAGACCGCATATTAAGTAGCCGGAAGCGCGCAATTGACACATGACTGCGGCTCGGCTCGATATTTTGCGGCCGCCATCTTTGCCGACCGTTAGTCGGGCCCTACTGTGGAGAAAACAAGAATAGACCTACTGTCTCCCAACAAACATGTCGTAGGGGTGACTAATTGAGGGCATCCTTCGAAGTCTGAGTACCTCTGCTTGAAAGGCGTGGAACCAGCAGTCTGTATACAATTGAGCCAGATGTGTGAAACGGATGTGCCCACAACAGTCAGGCTCTGGAACAAGGCAAGTACGGAGGTGGTTGAACACCCAGAACTTTACCCCGGAGTTTACAGCCGGAGAACTCGAAGAAGAAGACTATGGTCAATTGACGCCCAGTTAGCTAACACCAACGGACCGATCATATTGTTTGAAGATCTGCCACATAATATTTTGTTGTTGTTTTTGTGACCTTGAGAAGTCGGATGGGTAGGAGAAAAAAAAGTGGGCGGGGGATGAGGTACGTAATGGACCTAACTGTAATGTCTTTAGGTAAAATTGTAGTGGATATTAGGACTCAGGAAAGAGAGGTCTCATGGACCGGTAGAATGGCTCCCAACAGACATGCTGATTCTTTCTTTCGATTGATTAGACTTAACGGTCGTGACCCCTATGTCGGAAACGCCCCAGATGACTTGCCCTTAACTTTAGTGACTCACAAGAATGCTACTCCAGTATTTTCATAGACCAATATCATTTCGGCCGCTTAACTTCCCACGATCTCGTGTTAATTTTGATTAGGTTTATCCATGAAGCCCTTATAAGTATTACACAGACATTCCCCCTTGTGCTTATTAAGAAACGCCCGAAGCAACGGTATGTTGTGACGTGTACACAATGTTTCTGTTACAGTGACCTACTCGTGCAGTTCTTTGTTACCATCCTTGCATAAATGCCAAGCACGAGAAAGTGTGCAATGGATTTTGTCAATAAAATATGCAATTTCACAGAGCTGACAAAAGCTTACAGTCACGGGAGAGTAGGCAGCAGACAAACAAAATAATGTCTATTGATTTTTATCAAGTCTCCTGCCAGGGGCGTGGGCCATCATGCCTTTCCACAATTTCGTGATCTTTAACGTTGTATCCGTTTTGTGTTGACATTCGTATAAGCCATGACAAAAGACTGTTCAGAATCATCTGACGTTGTTTTCCTCTGTCTCCCACCCCCAATATATTTCCGGTGATCGCATGTTTCTAATTTTCTTCTTCTCGTAATTTGACCACACTGACCCCCGCTCCCCCCACACACACATGCACGCGCGCGCGCGCACACACACACACACACACACACACACAAGAATGACTTTCTCTTTCTGATGTTTGTGCAACAGAGTTCGCTCACTGTGCTGAGAACTTTCAGGCTCAGGCTTGAGTTAAAAGTAGAACAGAGCACTTACTGGTTACATCCGTGTGCCACGATGCTGATCCGTCGAATGAACGTAAACATACATCAAGCATGACCACGGAGATAACTGCTGCTTCCAGAGCACTCGCATGGTAGCAGAACAAGCCACCACACATGCGGTAATCTTTTCAGACTCTATTAAACATGCTTCATAAAATCGCCACAAGGAGTCTACTCTCCGAATGGGTAAAAAGCATTAGAAAGTCGCAGTTAACCTCCATCATTTGGATCTATACCCCTGGGGACGCAGGAGTAAATGGTAATGAAAGAGCTGACCAGCTGGCAAGTAATGCACCAATGCAAATAGGAAGAAGCATGGACAGAGCTAATTTCATCAACGCTGTACCGACTAGGCTGGGGATAATTGCGAATCTCTGACGCTAACAGGACTGATTGACCGAGAAGTTAAGCTTGGTGAAGCACGTCTATGTTGTCTTCAAGGTCAGTACACGATATATTATAGCCAACTCCTCATGGGAACAATCGGTAAATTCCTTGGAGTGACCGCTGCATCGGAGCACTGAGCACGCATAGGGATGCCCAGTGTGCAAAGACGTCGTTGTCATAATTGAGTCCATCGGTAGTATAAATGGCTTTAGGAGGCTGTGGTGATAACATAACATAACATAATATTAATTGTTCAGGATTCATAGTCAAATGTTAAAACGCTCTATATTGCATACGATAATTCCTTTGCTAACTTCCACTGGTTAGTTGCGTATCCTTTACTGGGCGTTGCAGAACCAACCCCAACAGCCCCTTGCTGTGTTGTAGTTTTTCTAGGTAAAGTTACGTCCAGTAGTTTCCATTGCTTACTAGACGGTCGGCTTTCTTGATACCACTGTCGAAACCAGCGCAAGATCCCGCAGCTGGGACCGAACCCGGCATCCCGGCATTACGAAGCGTTCGCATCGACTTAGCCACAGAGCCAACCTAACTTCCGCTGACATGGATTTATTGCTTTAAATGTTCTACATTTGATAAAATACAATTTTAGCCTGTGAAATTGGTTTTATGTCCAACAAAACAAAGTGAAAACACACAACAAATTGTTAAACAGGCTATGTTATCTGCAGAAGGGTGTTTCAAATACAGACAATGCCTTTGATGGACAAGTAAATACATGTTTTCAGATATTCATTGGTTCGAAATTGACTATATCGTTGGGTTCACGAGGATACATTTTGCGAACATTTCCGAAGATCTTTGCTGTCGCTACGTAGTTCGTTCCTTGTGCGATGTTATCGACAAGTTTTGAGTTATGAGTTAGATAATTTTCACAGCACTCCGGACATATCCATAAGCGCTCAGATTACTCGCTCAACAGATTCATCAGCGTCATACGGTTAATAGTGCCAGTCCTATGTTGGTTAACAAAACTTCGTGTGCGTACGGTGTGCTTCTCATGCTTGGCTGTGCCGATCTTTACTCCAAATTATCGTATTCTTAGGAGTGATTTGGACGCGTTGCTTCCAAAATCCTTAGAACGTCAAGGCTCTCTTAGGGTAATGACAATGTCTGCGTGATCCATGGGCCCGCCATCTTCAATTAACGCAGCACCTACCAGTCTGTCAGCTCTTTCATTACCAACAACGCCTGCATACCCTGGGACGAATAGGAAGGTAACTACACACACAGGAGAGTTTTGCAATGAATCAAACCACTGTCTGCGTAACAAGCCTGCCTCGACCTGCCGGATCATGCTGAAGGAATCGCTCAACATACACACGCGGGAATATTCCTGTAATTCTAGCCACATGAAAGCTTGTGTCAACGCCATCACCTCCATCGTCATGCTGCTGGTAGTCACGGAGTAGGCACCGCTGGCTTCTTGAATTATTCTGCCTGAAGAGCGAGCTGTAAATGCCCATCTCGACAAGTGTCTAGCTGTATTGCGTTGAGAGACAGGGTAATATCGGAGTATACTCAATGCAATGAAAACCTCTCGACACTTGTGAAAATCCTTCCCCAAAAATAAATATGGATTACCAGAGACAGGGACAGTAAAAGTTAAATAAGTTCCTGTTTCCCCCTCCCCGCTATTTATCCTCAGATGGGGCATATATCAAATCGTATTGGACATACAGGGCTAGACCTAAATTTTATTGACCAATCGGCACTCTGTGGGTGATATTGTCAACAGCGCATCGGCTGCCTTAACTTCCCACAACTTTACCTGGCACTCATCTAAGACTGGGTCAGTATGGGAGACAACGTCATTTTTGGAAGAAGAAAGTTTGGTACAGTAAGGATATCTATAAGTGCCAATAATAATAAATTTAATAATAATAATAATAATAATAATAATAATAATAATAATAATAATAATAATAACAATTGCTCAAGTTAGCAAAACTTATTCCTACAGAACCCCCCCCCCCCCCCCCCCGCGCCAGCGTTTCTTTGGCCGCATTTATGTATAAAAACAAAACAAACATGTTGATTTACAACAGCAGGAAATGTTACAAATTCAGCCTTCTGTTTTAGTGGCCTAAGTACAGATGAAAAATATTGACTAAACTGGTAACTTTTTCAAATTACATGTATTCCTGACGTGGCACATAGTTTCTGGCAGTAAAAATACATTTTAGAGGCACAGAAAAGCACAGCACGATTGATTCCAATAGATCAAGCGGTTCTCAGACTTCATTTAAATTACGAAGGGGCTACAAGTGAAAACCTTAAAAGTGTGATCGCTATTCCAGTAACTTTGCCGTTGCATTGTAACATGTCAATATTGTTGTTAAGGATGTCAAGTGTGCTAGGAACGTGACATTACAGTGCAGGAGAGCACAGTGGTGTCACAATGAAAGTTTAACAATGGTCGCCCCACTTTTGACATGCACCAAAGAGGAGCAGCGTTCTGTTATGCATTAAAAAGAATAATCAAGTAGTGAAACCTATAAAAATTCATTGACGAATGAAAGTCCAGTGCGGTAATTCTTGCCTGTCAGTCTAGCAAGTGTATGGGTAGAGTAGCAGGTTTCAAAACTGCTTGACTTCTGTGAAAGACTGGGTACGAATCGTGTCAGGCAGACCGAGTAGAGAGCCCAGAGTCGATTGCAGCCTTTGAAGGCCCGTAAAGGAAAACCACCGACAGATAGATAGATGGATGGATAGATAGATAGATAGATAGATAGATAGATAGATAGATAGATAGATAGATAGATAGATAGATAGATAGATAGATAGATAGATAGATAGATAGATAGATAGATAGATAGATAGATAGATAGATAGATAGATAGATAGATAGATAGATAGATAGATAGATAGATAGATAGATAGATAGATAGATAGATAGATAGATAGATAGATAGATAGATAGATAGATAGATAGATAGATAGATAGATAGATAGATAGATAGATAGATAGATAGATAGATAGATAGATAGATAGATAGATAGATAGATAGATAGATAGATAGATAGATAGATAGATAGATAAGCAGGCAGGCAGGCAGAAAGACAGACAGACAGACAACCAGACAGACAGACAACCAGACAGACAGACAGACAGACAGACAGACAGACAGACAGACAGACAGACAGACAGACAGACAGACAGACAGACAGACAGACAGACAGACAGACAGACAGACAGACAGACAGACAGACAGACAGACAGATTAGATAGATAGATAGATAGATTAGATAGAAAAAGGGGGAAAACTTCAACAGAAATAATAATAGTAGTTCCGATTTGCTGATGACAAGTGACTAATATCTTGGGAATCTCTGCGTTTCCAGTTTTGAAGACAGAAGATATAAACGACACTTGTCAAAGTGTCTCTTATTGGCTAACAAAGTCTGCCGCCGATCCAGCATGCAAGAATCCATTAAGGTGCCACGCCCTTGTCTGCTGCCGAACAGTCTTTGAGTTGTCGTTTCTGGGTTCATCATATCTCTCAGTATTCGCACTTTTCTGGTTGATTTTAAGTTATCCAAGGTGAGTTTAAAATTTTTGATTTGATTTCACTTTTATTTCGGGTTCATTTATGGCGTTCTGAACGTATGTTAAAATTCGAAACATCGCGCAATGTGTGTCTGCGGCTTCTCTTTTTTCCGTAGGTCATAGCATAAAAATCGTGGACTTCTATTTCCTCTTTGAAAGTTGTGTATTCGTGATATTTTTTAGCGGTTATTACTCTCTTTATGCAACTGCCGTGAAAGATTCAGGGTTTGAACGGGTATAGTGCTGTAGGCGATTTGGTAGCAGATAACTTTGCTATGGTTTCGACAACGAAATGAGCGTTGACTGTTAAGTGAAACTACTAAACATACCGTTGTCTACTAAATTCACAGTCAGCAGGTTGCGTTTCTACTAACTGACTGACGTTTAACCCTTCCCACTCCCGACCAAGACATCACACCGGGCGGTAAACACCCGGTAACACAAAGTGCCAACATTCGGCAGGCCCCAGAAGCCCCGTTCACCCCGTAGGGTTATAATTAGGGCTCCGACCACAACCGGGGTGTGTTTTCAAAATAAGGAAACATTGCATCCCACTTGTGGACGGGTTAATTGCGACACCCCTTTCACGACGCCGAGGAAAGAATATGCAAGTAACATTTATGTCAGTCTCATACATATGTGCCGTGTTGAATTGGTATTCATGTCTATCCACAACCGTCTGCCTCATGTACTTTCACGGAGTTCTACACAGATGATCTTTCAATGCCATGATTTGATTATTTTCACAGACGGTTCAGTGACAAGAGGCTAAAGAAGTGTTTGGGGTTTCTTAGCAAAAGCTAATGGTCGACGTTTGGTACAGTAGAGCCTAGCATATAATACCACAACATCCAGATTGAGAATGGAGGTGGAGGCGACGATTGCAGCTTTTCGCTGGCTAGAGAACACGACACACACACACATCGTGATTGTAAATGACTCGAAAAAAGCACGCTGAGGAAGGTCAGGATAGGCATGCTTCGTGCAGAGTGCCATGCTTCACTGCGAAGAATACGGATGAGGAGTATTGTCTGAATTTTTTTAACGGGGTACGGTGGTGGGTTGGGAAATGAACATGAGGACAGACTGGCTGGCTCTGCACAACTTGGTGGAACACTGATGCATGATAAGGCAGATGTGGTTACTTGTTGGAGAGCGTGTACAGTTTGAAGGAGAAGATGAAGCACAACAGTATGGTGAGATTGATGCAGCGGGAAGTGACGAGAGGTTCTGGCAGATACTCGAAGATCAGAGGAAAGGCAAGATGGATGTTTAATCAGAATGCTACTAGCACCATTAGTATCGGAACTCTTCACTGGCTGCTGAAGATGGGAACGAAACGTTTATGAATATGCCCCGAGTGCTGTGGTGTCGGTTCTTGAATCAATTTAACTCAACTCTTGCCATGAAGTCAAACTGTCAATAATCTTCTCTGTCGGTCTTCTTCTGCCTCTTTTACCCTCCAGCTTTTCCAATGTAACAGTATACTCCAGTTTTCTCCCTATCACATGTCGCAAGAATGTTGATTGTCTCCCCCTGGTTTGGAAAATCAGTTCTCCTTATGTGTCAGTTTCTTTTGAGACATCTTCACCACTCTTTAAATCCGTCCATGATACTCCCATCACTAATCCAATAAAGCACATCACCGCCACTTCCAAACTATCTTTCGAATATCGTCTAACTGTCCATGATTCCTTCCATATATCAGTGAAGAAGTAATTTTGTCCCCAAACATTTATCTCTCTTTCTGTCTCTCTCTCTCTCTCTCTCTCTCTCTCTCTCTCTCTCTCTCCCTCCCTCTCTCTATCTGTTTCTCTTTCCCCTCAGCTCTCTGTATGTCTCTCTTTCCCCTCAGCTGTCTGTCTGTCTTTGTGTGTGTGTAGGCATGTGGGTATGTGTGTGTGTGTGTTTGTGTGTGTGTGTGTGTGTGTGTGTGTGTGTGTGTGTGTAAAATCTGCCGCTGAAAGGCAGAACTTGACCTGAGAAGAAAAAGAAAAAAAGAAGAAGAAGAAGAAGAAGAAATTTTATTGGTTTATTCAACTGATCAACATCATGGCACATCGATGTCACCCATCTATGCTCCTTTCTACTTCTAACTCAAGCCTGAGCTTGAAGCAGCTCAGCGCAGTGCACGAACTCCGTAGCACCGGCGAGGATCCTCAAATACTTTGGGAAGATTTTTAACTCCAAATTTAGCCCGGGCAACGCCGTTAGGCTACTCTTTTCGATTTCCAACTTCCAATTGATTTTTTTTCGTGCTCACGCTACACACGGGCGTCCGATCTCACTACCCAGAGACCATGGGAAATAACTGAAAGTCCATGTCAAAAAATTCCCAGCCTTCACCGGAAGCTGAACATGGGTCTCCAGCACTCGAGGCGAACGCCCTGCCTCGAGACCACGCAGCCCCCCCCCCCGCCCCCTTTTCAAAGAAGAAGAAAACATAACGATGAGACAGGAAGAACTGGGCTCAGACGTATTCACAACCCGAGCAGCGTGGAAGCGGCTAGCAAATATCCAGTTTGATATCAATAAAATGACGAACAAGCAGTTTCTAGAAGTGCAGTTACATCGATTTTTTAACCGGTTAATCATAGCGTTGACAATTCTGGAATGCTTATCTAATCGTTGGTCGACTGTAACAAAGCGTTAGTCTCATACTATGAGCTGGTACAGCACCAGTTGCTGTCTGTGATTATCCCCTACACACAAATGTCATGTTATCACCATCGACATCAATGCATTCCCATGCAGGCTCACTATATCACTAGATATAGGGACGCGCTCCGTCCCCATCTTCAGCAGCCAGCGCAGAGTTCCATTACTAATGAAAAATGGAGAAACACAGTAGAAAGGGAAATGAGGCAGTGTAAAAGGCAGGGGATACAATGGGCAGATGGGCAACAATAGAGATGACATGGGTCATACTTTTGCCGTGTGTGCCAAGGTCGACGTGAAAGGGAAATAAGTAAAACTTCGATAAACCGTCACCGCCAGGACCTGGGCGGTGTCGGATAGCCGATTAGACGGATAACAGAAGTGTCTTAATATGTATATACAGTTAACAAGATACAGTTAGCAATAAACAGAAATATTATTTTTTTTTTTAAATATAAACCTACGTTACTTTAAAAGTAATCTGTTATCTCCTTCTGACGATTGGTGGCTTCCGCCATCTGACAGTACAGTATTCACTTCCTGGCGTGTGTGGGTTCTGGGGCCCGATTATAGGGAAAACAAGAATAGACCCACTGCCTACCCAAAAGCATGTCGTAAGAGTCGAGCTTCGTTCAAAGTCCGAGTGCATTTGCCTGAGAGGCAAGGAACCAACAGTCTGCACACAAATGTGTCAGATCTGTCAAACGGATGCACACGCAACACTCAGGTTCTGGAACAGGACTGCAGTCTAGAAGTGGACGAACAACTAGAACTTTCCACCAGAGTTTACAGCTGGTGAACGCGAAGAAGAAGAAGATTTCCGGCGTCATACAGTGGGCTTTACAGGCAATCCGTTGATAGTTTTAAAGATGTTTGTTTCTTGATAACTCAAGCATTTGTATCATCTACACGATGACGGGTAACATAAACTGACAGTTAATCGACTGACGGATACATAAAGTTATACTATTTAAAGATGTTTGTCTGTTTCTTGATAATTCAAGCATTTTTATCTACACGATGGTATGGCTCGCTAGCTCAGTTGGTTAAAATCAGTTTGCGCCGAGACCGCGTGACAACTTCTTGTGGCCTGGGTTCATGCCCGTGGGTAGGCAGAAAAGCCACATTTCTCCCAGATTTACGGTATCTATCATTGAATCAAGACCGAAGGGTTGCGATATCCATAGTACCGAGCCGAATGGTTGACAACTCATGGTTTCTGGATATTTAAAAAAAAAAAAGACGATGACGGATAACAAAACTGACGGTTAAACGACTGAATAAAGAAGAAGAAGAAGAAGAATAGAAAGAAGAAGAAGAAGAAGATGAAGAAAAAGAAGAAGAAGAAGAAGAAGAAGAAGAAGAAGAAGCTATGTATTTTGGCTATATTACCGTTAATCTTAAAGGAATCAATTAATAGTAAGATTGTAGCCCTCAATTGGTATCGTAACAATGGGAGAAGGAGAATAAGACAACGAAAAAGATTATGATGATGGTGATAATGATGGGGGTGAGGAGGAGGATCATGGCAATGAAGAGTAAGAAGAAAAAGATGAAAAGGAAGAAGAGAACACACATATTTCAACATGTGTATTTATTTTTATTCTTTCCAGATACACCACAGTATGCGCGCTTTGTTGATGACCTGCCTGCTGTTGCTGGCTGTGTCCTGTGAAGCTTCGGAGAAGTGTAAGGAAGAATGCGGAGTGGACCCCCTGTGCTTCACAGACCGCACCAACATCTACTTGTTCTCCATAATTATGCCGCCCATCAAGTGCTTCAGACAGAGCAAATGCATGCGCGAATGTCTGCAACAAGATCAGCACTGATTGGCTGACTTCGGTGATAGATGTTGTACAACCTAAGCACAGCCAACACTTTAACAGACCACACATTCGCCTACTTATTACGTAATTAGCTAACCAATACTTTTTAACATTTCGTAAATTCAGCTACTTCTTACGTAACTAGTCAAGCCAACACTGTCAGAGAACATGAAATCATCTACTAATTACGGAGCTAACGAAATCAACACTTTAACAGACAAGGGATTCGCCTACTTTTTAGGTAACTAGTCGAACCAACACTTATACAGATTATGCTTTCGTCTGCTTATTTCGTTTATAGCAATCCATCTCGTTAACAAATCATGCATTCATCTACTCCTTAATTAAGCAGACCAGTCGAACCAATACTTTAACAGACTATACATTCATAAAGTTAAACAAACATTTTAACAGACTGTTCTTTCATCTTTATTTTGCATAACTAGGCAAATCAACAATTTAACGTATGAGACTTTCATCTACATTTTACTAACTAGTCAAACCAACACGTTAACAGACTATTCTTTCATCTACTTTTTATGTAAACTAGTGAAACTAACATGTTAGTAGACTAGGCTTTCATTCACCTCTTTAACCTAACTAGTCAAACTAAAAGTTTACTAGACCAGGCTTTCAGCTACTTAATACAATTAGACTTGTTTCCATTTTTTTAAAGCCTTACTAGTTAAACAAACTGTTTACCAGAATAGGCATTTACATACCGAATGTAAAACTACTCACACCAACATTTCAACAGACCCATGCATTCATCTACTTTTTACGTAAATGGTAAAACCAATCTTTAACTGATCCATGCATTCATCTACTTATTATGTACGTGGTAAAACCAACACTTTAACAAACGCGTGCATGCATCTACTTATTACGTAAGTGGTGAAAGCAACACTTCAAAGGACGCATGTATTTATCGGCTTATTACGTAACTGGTAAAACCAACAGCAGTACACACGCAATTAATCGACCGCTCTTAAATAGTCACACCAGCACTTTAACAGACTCGAGATTAATCTACTTACTACTGTAATAATTACACCATCACTTTGGAAAGCCAGTTAAAAATTGACCTTTTTACTGTATTAAGTTACTGTAAATGTTTCTGATAGTATGCACTGAAAAAAAAATTATTAATTGAAAATAAAAGTAAAAATTTCTAGAATTGTCCATTTTAGTTGACTTAAATTTCACGCCAAATATTTTTTGATTGTAATAATGGCACAGTAACAAATAATTCAGATTATAAATACATGTCCTTCTGTTTAATTTGTAAACAATTAAAAGTTTAAATTCCAAAAAGATTCGTGTTTTTTAATGTTGCCGCTGATCTTATATATAGCAGTGCTTGCGGTTAACTCTGAAACTGTAATACTTTCTTAAATAATTAAACCAGTGATTCCCAAACTATGCACAGCGGTGCCCTGGGGAGGCGCGACCTCTTCACAGGGGCGCCTGAAAATATTCGAAGATACACAAGCTTTTTTTTAAAACCCCTTACACACGAAAAGTCATACTTAGGTTAGGACGCCTTGGAACAGTTTTAATTGAAAAAAAAAAAAAAAAAGGCTCAGCGACTAAGCACAGTTTGGGAAACACTGAGTTAAACAATGTAATTTTCTCGATTAATCTATGCATGTCGTCAGTCTTAAACTGATACCAGAAAGTGTCATGGGAAGTAAAACCGACCATAGTATGTTGGCCACATGTTCAATGGCTTGAATCAATTCAGAAGTCCACTGTGCGAGGAGTCACCTTTATTTTTGTTCCGGGACACGCAGGCGTCGATGGAAATGAAAGAGCTGACAGGCTGGCTGGATCCGCTATCACTACCGACGGTCGGCCTATGGATCATGCTGATATTATCAATGCCCTCAGAGAAATGGGAAGGATAGAGGACTTTGGTGGCAGTGAATCCACATCACTCGCCAGAATGGCAGACTTGGGAATTAAGATCGGCACAGCAAAAAACGAGACGCACACCGGACACGTCAGAAGACTTGTTAATCAACACAGAACTGGTACTATTAGCCATCGGACGTTGGGATTCATACTGAGGGGAGGATCTGAGCACCTATGGACATGTCCGGAGTGCAATGATGATAACCCAACTAACTAACTAACTAACTATCAAAGATCCACATGTTCTCCCCGTGTGTGTTTTGGGACTCCATTGTGGGGGAAACAAGAACAGACCCACTGCCTCCATAGCCTGCATGTCGTAGGAGTCGACTAATGAGGGGTGAAGAGGGGAGCGGACACCCTTTGAATTTTAGAATGCATCTGCCTGAAAGGCAAAGAACCAACAGTCCGCATAGAGATAAGCCAGATCTGTAAAAACTGATGTGCCCGCAGCACTCAGGTTTTGGACCAAGACTCAAGTTCGGAGGGGATGAACAACAATCAAAGTTTATAGCTCTTGAACGCGAAGAAGAAGAAGAAAACCACATGTTAATCAAATATCAATGAGCCTGTTAAAAGGTGCGGGAGCTGCTTTGATGTAGCGGCTAGACTCTCGCCCACGAATCTGAAGGTCGTGAACAACTCACATTCGGACAGTCCTGGACTTTTTTTTTTTTCAAAATAAAAATGACTTTGGCTCTCATATCAACCCAGTCTTAAACTGGTAGCAGGTAAAAGTCCTGGAAAGTAAAGTCTGCCCTCTCGATGCTATTAGTCCTAATTGGTCTTCGTCGAGGTTTCAAATTCCCTGGAATCGGGTTTCCCCATACTTACTCCGTCCCTGTGCCAGTTAGAATCTTCTTCTTCTTTGTGTTCACCAGCTGTACACTCTGGCGTAAAGTTCTGGTTGTTCGTCCACTTCTGGACTGCAGTCATGCTCCAGAACCTGAGTGTTGCGTGTGCATCAGTTTTACAGATCTGATTCAATTTAATGCAGACTGCTGGTTCCTTGCCTCTCAGGCAGATGCACTCCGACTTCAAAGGAAGCTTCCCAGTTAGTTAGACATCAAATGAAATGTCCCTCGTTGTCGCATCTGAACAAAATGGTGAAGGAACAATTAGTCCCGGAACAATCTAGAATTATGTGCACGCAGTAAATGCATATTTCAGTTGCTAGAGTAGCCAAAGCTAACAGTTGCTACCTCAAATGCCGTTTATTGTTGATGGCAGTAGTCGGGCATTGTAAGTTAGCTATACACACGTAGAATTATTACATAAGGTATGACTGACTGACTGACTGACTTTCTACCCCACTAGGACATCACACAAGCGATAAACACCCGATAACACAAAGTGAATGAGGATCACCGAGGAGAGGTCCCAGAAACCGCGTTCAGACAATTGTTCACATTTATGGCCTGCCTATATTGCGGACCCTGGCAAAAGCCAGGGTGGGGCTTCAAATAACAAAAAATTTCACCATAAAAAGGACGTAACAATTTTTAACATAAGGTATTTCACCAGCTCACACGTAAACCGGCTACCGGCCATATTGAATACTACGACACAACCGCTGCAAAATAAAAGGCATTCCACATGAATAAACACAGGGCGCAGGCCTACGCCAAGCACTATACTTAGTAGCGCAGGCAGCAAAACTGTAGACTACCGTTCAAATGTGGAAACTGCTTTAGCAAAGCGCTGTCGAAAGCAAAAGTCAATTCGAAATAAACATTCTGCTTAGCCTAATCCTCCATTGTACCGGAAAATGCTGACTATATTACCCACCAAGTGCTGACCAAAAATTATCTACTGGCCGATCTCAAGCGCAAACCACAAATTGCCCCTATGGTCCTCAAGACTCGATTCACCGTTTAGAGCGGGACAATGTGTTATTTTCAGACTAAAGACAGGACACAACCAAGGGCTTCTCTAGATACCAGAAACAGTTTTGGCACAACAAATTTCGCCAACATTTGTTCAAGTTTTTCGGTGTAGGCAACTCGGAGATGTGTCCCCGCTACCTGGCATAAGAAAATGTTGGGCATGTACTCCAGCACTTATCAGATATTGCAGCCTAGCTGTAAACCACAACGCAACATGCCAATCGTCTTTTTTTTTTTTTTGGAGCAGAAAAAGAAGTAACCATTCTTTTTGACGACGTCATTACTGTTTCACTAAACAGAAAATATGAATTTTTATTGAGAAGTAATATAAAGATAAATAAATCATAACAAATGGAGTAAACTTATGGAAATAAACAGTTAGGCTTCCACATATCGATAGGTCACGTTATTTGTTACTGAGACGACGTTATTTCTTTCCAGTTCTTTCGCTAGTTTCCATCTTGGCTGCGGAACAGATACGTAGTCCAGATGAAAAAAATAGCGGGGAGATAATATACAGTCAGACCTGCAAACACTTGGAAGTCACCAAACGGAAAGAGAGGACTAATTACAAAGATGAATGGAGGTGGGTGATATCTGCATAAATGTACTTCAAGGAATCGGTATGCTGAAGAAGTAGATCGTAGTTATTGGAGAAAGGGGGATAATAAAATCTACAACAATGATTTGAACATAATTATTGCCCTTAGATAAGGAGCAGTTTTATATCTTACTTATCTATTCGAATTAAGTAATATCACAGCACTGGTAGTTTGGTAGACTATTTATCAGGCAAGATCCTGCATTAGTAATTAGATCGACTACTCATCAGGTAAGATCACTGTGCAGGTAATTTGGCAGACTATGCTATGTGTTAGAGAAGGTCACATGGTGCTGGTAATTTGGTAAACTATGCATTAGATAAGATTACTGCAACGGTAAATGGGTAGACTGTTTATTAGGTGAGAAGATCACTGCGAAGTAAATTGTTCATCCTGTCGTCTCCTTGTGAGATGCAATTTTTCTCTATTTTGAAGCCCCACCCTGGCTCTTGCCAGGCGCAGCAATATAGCCCGACCATAAATATGGTCTAGTGGCTGAACGCAGTTTCTGGGACCTCTCCATTGTGATCCTCATCCACATGTTGGCACTTTGTGTCATCGGGTGTTTATCGCTTGTGTTGTGTCCTGGTGGGGTAAAAATCTACTACTACTGCGAAGTAAACTGGGTACACTACTCGCTATGTCAATACCATTTATGATCAAGGTATTTCGCCAAATTACCTCATGATTTCTTTTATCGTGACGCAACCTGATTATGCAATCACTCTACCTAAGTATCTTATCATGCCACATTGCTACGTCATGATCTTATTGTGCCACCATGCTACCTCAAAGATCTCATTAAAACCACCACGCGACCTCACTATCTCAGGTCACAATGCTACGTCATGATCTTATTGTGCCACCATGCTACCTCGATGGTCTTATTAAAACCACCACGTGACCTCACTATCCCATCATGCCACATTACTACGTCATGATCTTTTTGTACCTCCATGTTACCTTGATGATCTTATTAAAACCACCACGCGACCTCACTGTGTCATAATACCTTATGATATTATACTACCTGACGCTACCTCATTATGTCATTGTACCATCACACTACCTCGTTATCTCATTATGCCATCTCACGATCTTATTGAATGAATAAATAAATGAATCAAGAATTGACATCACTGCACTCGGGAAATTTCCACACATGCTCTGTCTCCTTCTTCACCAACCAACGAAGAGGTGACATGTTAATACCTGACTAAAAGTGCGTCTCTGTTTCCCCTTTAGTGGTCATGGTCTGATTATGTCACTACACAGCTCTTTATCTAACTGAATCACCATGCTACCTTATAATCTCAAATGCAATATCGCTGCCTAATTATCTTATTGTTCTACCATGCTACCCCCATTACCCCTTACTGCGACACCGCTACATTAGGCTTTTACTTTACCAGCTCGCTACCGCGTGACTATGTTATGCGGCCACGCTACCTTATTAATATCATAATGCCACATTACTTTTACACCATTACCTTATGATCTTATTATGCCCTAGCTACCCCATTACCGCGTTCCCCCAACACACAGCACCATTATCTGATAATGCCATCCCGCTACCCAATAATCTTATTATGATCCATCCTTCTTCTAAACTATTACCATAATCATCATCATCCTGTAACACTACATGTGGTTGGGTCACCAGTTTCTGTTGACTGATCAGCTCTCTCCACCTTTGGCGGTCAGTTTTGATGAACTTAATAGCGGCATGCCTGAGGCCTGTCCACGTCCTTCTGTATTTATATGAATAGAGTCGGCCGTAGGCCTGTCCAGTCAGTCAGGTTCTGTAACAAGGTCTTTCTTGATCTGTATTCTCTTTTCTTTCCTTCTACTGAGCCCTGCAGAATCTTATTACATGTCCATACCTTTGCATTTTTCGCCTTCTCACTGTGGTTAAAAGAGGTTCATTGTTGCCAGTTTGCTGTACAATTATATGGCGAACCTCTTCGTTTGTAATGTGGTCTCTGTATGATATGCCAATAATTTTTCTGAATCATCACATTTCAAATCCTTGTATCTTCCTTGCGATTTCAGCTGTTGAGCTCCAGGTTTCACAGCCATATTTGAATGTACTAATAGCTAGTGCTCTCAGCAATCGAATGTTAGTTTTGCATGAAATGTTTTTGAATCTCCATAATGTTTGCTGCTTCACTAAATCAATCAATCAATCAATCAATCAGTCAGCATGTCTTTTTCATAACTTCGTTCTCTTCACAGCGTACCTGAAAGTCTCTCTCTGTCTCTCTCTCGCTCTCTCTCTCTCTCTATCTCATCTCTCCAGCCACTTCTCCAGGCGTGTGCTTTCATAGCAATTGTATTTTCAATGTCCTGTATCCACAGTGGCAGTGGTCGGCCTCTGCCTTGTTTTCCAAACCCTGCATTCTTCAAAGCCGTTCTCTCTTGACGACTATGTCGCTTGACACGTCCTTAATATTCAGCTTTCAAGAGAGGACGCTGTTTACGAGCCAGTCCACATTAATGTTTACGTCACACCGGATGTCGACGATTTTCTTCTTCTTTTTTTTTTTTTTGTCTAGGTATTTTAAGAATTTTCTGTAGCATTTGAAATCAAAAGCTTAATATTTTTTTTTTCAAAGTCTGGGTGAGAATCCATGAATCACATATATAAGCAACCACGGGGGAAAATGCATGATCTCAAAATTAAAAAAAAACTTGCTTGCAAGTGTAGGTCATATGTTATTTACGCTATTAAGCATCTCTGCAGTGTATGGACCGTGTTGTGTGGAAAGGGCATATCAGGAAGGGAATGAGAGTGAAGGAAGAAATGACTGCAGAAAGGATGAGAGCTGAGCGTCTGAAAAGAAAAGGATTAAACACAAATGTTGACAACAATGGTCCTGAACTCCCATGCTTTCATTGTGGAAGACTTTACTTGACACGGGCGGGTCTTGCTAGTCACATTCGCCATGGGCTGTGAGTCTCATGCCTCCTCATAGCGCAATATAACACTATCGTCTGGAAAGACGGAAATGTGCCAATCATTTGCTAAAGCAAGTCTTTCTGATTTCTTATGTTCAGTCGCTGTTGTTTTTCATTACTGATCCCAATATACAAAACATGTGACATTTTCTCTCTCCTCGTTGTCGATTCTAATACGTGGTTAGTGTACTGTAATAATTGTGGATATTATTTTAGTTTGTTCAGATTCAGAAATAGATTATCTTTTTCGCTGTCGTTTTTGAGTTTAATTAATTAATTTGTTTAAGCCTTGTACACTGTTGGAAAGGAGAACTGTGTCATCCGCCTATCTGAGTTCTGGGATAGGTCTATATTCATTTGAGTGCATCGGAACTGTCACATACCTCTTCACTAATTGCATTTCTCATAATATTTTCAGAAAATGCAGCGCTGTCTGACTATTCTCAGTACCTCAAACGACACTAGAGTTTCACCAGCTACTCTGACTGCTGCTTGTTGTTCATGGTAAAGGGATTTCATTAGACGTACCATCTGTTTCGGCAATCCCATGGATCTCAGTAATCAACATGAAGCGTGTGTGGAGATCTATCTTATATTCTCTACATTTCTCAAACTGAATCTTACGTTTTAAAAAAATGGTCCCTTGTTCCTCTACCACGTCATATCTTGACTCTTAGCCATAAGCAGATGGAAAGGATACAGAACGAGGCTTTGCGCATTACACTTGGGTGTACAAGAGATACAGCATGCACGGCGATGCGATACATTCTTGATTTTCCAACCATGGAAGACAGAATACACATTTCACGAGCACATGCCTACCTCACAGTCAACGCGGACACACAAAAATCCATTGCATAGTGAAATTAAGAAGATAAAAGGCAATAGGTTAAAAAGAGGGAAATCGTGGAGGGGTCAAGCCAAGGACATTATTTTACAGGTATGTTCACTTGAGGACATAGAACCCGGCGAGGAGTGGGTGCAAGTGTCTTCAGAGTGCTGTACCCCCTTTTCTGTTTGCATCCAACTAAATAGAAAATGCAGACAACAGATTCCGGCTGCTGTGGAAGCAGAGTTCAAGCCTTGATTTTCCAGAATGCTCTAGAGGGTGATGCTTTTACACAGATAGGTCTGTCATCCGCCATGTTAGAAGCTCATGGGCTTTGATGGCTCAGGCTGGAAGGAGAGTTGTGAGGGGAGATTCTGGAGCTTTTGCGAGTAGTCTGACTATGGGGGTCATGGCTGTGACTAAAGCAGTAAAATGGTTGAGACACATACTTTTACTAGGTTATGCTTTCTCAGTGACTAGATGAGTATGCTCAGGAAGATAGAGAAGGGCTGGGTTCGAAGGCAGTGGTTGGTGGCTCTACAGCATTCACGGCTGACAAGGATTAGTTTCATTTTCGTGCCAGGACATGTGGGGGTACAAGGAAATGAGCAAGCTGATAGACTTGCCGGTAAGGCTTCAGTGAAAGCCGGATAAGCCCTAGACCAGGCTGATATACTGAATGCTCTACGAGGTTTAAGATGTTTGCGTGAACCAACTGAGAACTATGAATCTGCAAACATGGTCAGACTGCAAGAACAGCAAGTTAAACAGGGTATCAGCAAACAAGAACACTACGGGAATAGCCAAAGAAAAATAATAAACCAACTTAGAACTGGTGTTGTCAGCCGCTACACGCTGCGGGATTTACTAAAGAGGGCATCCGAGCACTTATAGACTGAATGGTTCGATGTTCAATGAGGATAATCTGTCGACTAACTAACTCTACTACATCTAAAAGCCGCTTGTGCTTCTTGTAATTCATATTTTAGTTTCTTTGCAGCTCTTCTCAAGATAATTCGCAGAACAATTTTGCTGGCATGGCTGATCAGAGCTATGTCTTCTAAACATGACATTTTTATCCTTAGCATGTCATTTTTCAATAATCTCTAAAGATACAGCAACTGACATTTCTATGACATTCTACATCCTGTACAAAAATAAATATCCTCTGCACTTTTCAGGAAGTACTGTGCCCTTAACCCTTAGCTAAACCTACTCGGAAGACCAGACGATGCTAGAGAGAATATAACTGTATCGCTAACACACACTCATGTTCCACCTGGGACCAAAAACTGTACTTATCATTTGAAATGTCTGTTCTATCTTTGTAAAAAACAGAACCAACACACACATTGTGTAGCCTGATTATGTATATGGCCCAATATACATATTAAACAAATAGACATGATCGGCACTCATAAACAGAAGGTAGAAAGATAAAAAGACACACCAGTAAGTAGTATGGCAACTGTAGATTTCCAATTTTATATTGTCTGGTGTCTTTTTCTATCTCTCTACATTCTGTTTATGAGTGCCAATCAGTACATGTCTGTCTGTTTTTGCATACATATAATGTTTCTACGGCCTCAAGTGTTCCCCGTGTGTTGTTTATGTACATGGAATCTTCCTTTCCTCCATCATCCCGTGATAAGCAGGGGATCAGGCGAAGAGGCTACCGAAATTAACTCGAGTTCATCAGCTTCGTCCTCCTCGTACGAGATGGAGGTTAGAGTATGAAATGCATGGATGGCCACCCGGTTGACGATGTCTTCTTGTGCTCGTCTCCTGTCAGGCATGTACTTGAAGAAGTTCTCCAGGGTTGCTTCTTCTTCCAGTTCTTTCTTCTCAGTCTTGAGGTAGCGGACGATCATGACCATGACACCTGGAGAGATATTGTGTCAGGTTATGGAGACCGCAGCAGGTTCATAATCAGTGTTGTTTCTTTCTTTCTTTCTTTCTTTCTTTCTCTCTTTCTTTCTTTCTTTCTTTCTTTCTTTCTTTCTTTCTTTCTTTCTTTCTTTCTTTCTTTCTTTCTTTCTTTCTTTCTTTCTTTCTTTCTTTCTCTTTTCTTTCTTTCTTTCTTTCTTTCTTTCTTTCTTTCTTTTCTTTCTTTCTTTCTTTCTTTTCTTTCTTTCTTTCTTTCTTTCTTTCTTTCTTTCTTTTCTTTCTTTCTTTCTTTCTTTCTTTTCTTTCTTTCTTTCTTTCTTTCTTTCTTTCTTTCTTTCTTTCTTTCTTTCTTTCTTTCTTTCTTTCTTTCTTTTCCTTTCTTTCTTTCTTTCTTTTTCTTTCTTTCTTTTTTCTTTCTTTCGTCCGGTTCGGTCGGTCGGTCGGTCGGTCGGTCGGTCGGTCGGTCGGTCGGTCGGTCGGTCGGTCGGTCGGTCGGTCGGTCGGTCGGTCGGTCGGTCGGTCGGTCGGTCGGTCGGTCGGTCGGTCGGGCGGGTCGGTCGTCGGTCGGTCGGGTCGGTCGGTCGGTCGGTCGGTCGGTCGGTCGGTCGGTCGGTCGGTCGGTCGGTCGGTCGGTCGGTCGGGTCGTCGGTCGGTCGGTTCGTCGGTCGGTCGGTCGGTCGGTCGGTCGGTCGGTCGGTCGGTCGGTCCGGTCGGTCGGTCGGTCGGTCGGTCGGTCGGTCGGTCGGTCGGTCGGTCGGTCGGTCGGGTTCGGTCGGTCGGTCGGTCGGTCCGGTCGGTCGGTCGGTCGGTCGGTCGGTCGGTCGGTCGGTCGGTCGGTCGGTCGGTCGGTCGGTCGTCGGTCGTCGGTCGGTCGGTCGGTCGGTCGGTCGGTCGGTCGGTCGGTCGGTCGGTCGGGTCGGTCGGTCGGTCGGTCGGTCGGTCGGAGGCGGGTCGGTCGGTCGGTCGGTCGGTCGTGAGTCGGTCGGTCGGTCGGTCGGTCGGTCGGTCGTCGGTCGGTCGGTCGGTCGGTCGGTCGGTCGGTCGGTCGTTCGGTCGGTCGGTCGTCGGTCGGTCGGTCGGTCGGTCGGTTCGGTCGGTCGGTCGGTTCGGTCGGTCGGTCGGTCGGTCGGTCGGTCGGTCGGTCGGTCGGTCGGTCGGTCGGTCGGTCGGTCGGTCGGTCGGTCGGTCGGTCGGTCGGTCGGTCGGGTCGGTCGGTCGGTCGGTCGGTCTTTCTTGTCTTCTTTCTTTCTTTCTTTCTTTCTTTCTTTTTTCTTTCTTTCTTTCTTTCTTTCTTTTTTTTTCTTTCTTCTTTTCTTTCTTTCTTTCTTTCTTTCTTTCTTTCTTTCTTTCTTTCTTTTTCTTTCTTTCTTTCTCTCTTTCTCTCTTTCTCTCTTTCTTTCTGTCTGTTCGTCTGTCTGTCTGTCTGTCTGTCTGTCTGTCTGTCTGTCTGTCTGTCTGTCTGTCTGTTCGTCTGTCTGTCTGTCAGGC
>CAJHNH020002347.1:0-5000 GCA_905116865.2 Candidula unifasciata | reverse complement strand
TCAAAGACATGAAGTGGTAAAGATCGGCTTCACGAGGTAAAGATGTATTTAAAACTGGCTTAACAATAACAAGTGTTAAGATCAGCTTAACAAAAACAAGATGTGGCAAAGACTTGCTTCGTAAAAACAGGAGGGTAAAGATCGGTTTTACAAGAAAAGGATGTATTTAAAACTGGCTTAACAATAACAAGTGTTAAGATCAGCTTAACAAAAACAAGATGTGTCAAAGACTTGCTTCGTAAAAACAAGAGGTGGTAAAGATCAGCTTTACAAGACAAGGATGTATTTAAAACTGGCTTAACAATAACAAGTGTTAAGATCAGCTTAACAAAAACAAGATGTGTCAAAGACTTGCTTCGTAAAAACAAGAGGTGGTAAAGATCAGCTTTACAAGACAAGGATGTATTTAAAACTGGCTTAACAATAACAAGTGTTAAGATCAGCTTAACAAAAAACAAGATGTGTCAAAGACTTGCTTCGTAAAAACAAGAGGTGGTAAAGATCAGCTTTACAAGACAAGGATGTATTTAAAACTGGCTTAACAATAACAAGTGTTAAGATCAGCTTAACAAAAACAAGATGTGTCAAAGACTTGCTTCGTAAAAACAAGAGGTGGTAAAGATCAGCTTTACAAGACAAGGATGTATTTAAAACTGGCTTAACAATAACAAGTGTTAAGATCAGCTTAACAAAAACAAGATGTGTCAAAGACTTGCTTCGTAAAAACAAGAGGTGGTAAAGATCAGCTTTACAAGACAAGGATGTATTTAAAACTGGCTTAACAATAACAAGTGTTAAGATCAGCTTAACAAAAACAAGATGTGTCAAAGACTTGCTTCGTAAAAACAAGAGGTGGTAAAGATCAGCTTTACAAGACAAGGATGTATTTAAAACTGGCTTAACAATAACAAGTGTTAAGATCAGCTTAACAAAAACAAGATGTGTCAAAGACTTGCTTCGTAAAAACAAGAGGTGGTAAAGATCAGCTTTACAAGACAAGGATGTATTTAAAAACTGGCTTAACAATAACAAGTGTTAAGATCAGCTTAACAAAAAACAAGATGTGTCAAAGACTTGCTTCGTAAAAACAAGAGGTGGTAAAGATCAGCTTTACAAGACAAGGATGTATTTAAAACTGGCCTAACAATAACAAGTGTTAAGATCAGCTTAACAAAAACAAGATGTGTCAAAGACTTGCTTCGTAAAAACAAGAGGTGGTAAAGATCAGCTTTACAAGACAAGGATGTATTTAAGACTGGCTTTACAAGAAAAAGTGTTAAGATCAGCTTAACAAAAACAAGATGTGTCAAAGACTTGCTTCGTAAAAACAGGAGGGTAAAGATCGGTTTTACAAGAAAAGGATGACAACAAGTGTTAATATCAGTTTAATAAGAACAAGATATGTCAAAGAACACATAAAAAAACACCAGACTAGGTCAAGAAATGTGAATGGAATCGTAAACAAACCATTATTAAAAAAAAAAAAAAAAAAAAACCTAATATAGTAATATAAATACGCCTATTATTAGCACCATGTGTAATTTGAATAGAGTCTAAATGGTGGAAAAGGGGGACACCGTAGAAATATAATGGAGTCATCGATCGTTAAAGCTAAAGTCTGCGTAATCGTGGTTGCTTAAATGGATTTGCAATGCTCTGACTCTTTATATGGTGGAACTAGCATTGGTCCTCCCAGTGTGGATTCTGGGGCCCCATGCGAGTGGGGTTTGGGGGGCGGGGTTAAATATCCACGGCCCCCTAACAAACACTTTGTAAAAGGCAATTAAATAGGGATGCTTTCTTTAAAGTCGATGTGTATCTTCATGAGAGCGAGAGATCAACTGTAGTGGGGCATATTTTCATCCTGATTAGGAAGGTTGGGGGAAAAGGCCCAAGCTAACAATAGAGAGAAGCCAGATACTCGGATTAACCGAGGTTTTTAAGATAGGAGAACGACCACAGGTCGCCACGTGGAACCCAAGAACAACCCCGTGTTTCCACGTGGAACGAACACTGGGTATATTTTCAGACCCCAGTCTGATCAGTTAGTATGTGTTGACCGTCAGAATGAGAGGACGTGAGAGTGTTTTTGAGAACGTGAAACTGATTGTTGCGAGAGGAAGACCAGACGACAACATCCATCGAAGCCAAGTCCAGCCAAGCCAAGTTGTGTGAAGCCTGATGCAATGACCAGATCCATCTATGCGGCGATGTGGAACTAAAGAGCTTTTAGTTATAATTGTGACTAGGTTATGTGCGTCATTTAGAATGGCTTAACGCCACCAAGTAGCCCTGAAAATGACTAATGCAGTGTTGAAGTGATCCAAGTCCAAGTCCAAGTCCTTTTAAGAAAAAAAAAGAAAAGCTCGACCACGTTCAGACTGCTGCTAGCTAGCCTAGGCTGCTAACAGTCTCCGCCTATATTTGTGGTCTGGGTTATTTGCGTCACTTTCGTGACTGAATACTGGTGTTTGTGCCATTTCTGGCTTAATGCTTCCCTCCGTATCAAACCGCTCGTCCTGTTGTCACTGGTGCAAGTCTTCCTTCTTCATTCGTGGTGTTTCCTGTTTGTTCTGTCTCCCTTTGATCTGGCTAGGCGTATCTCGAAGGAGAGCGAGCTTCCAAACACAACGACCTTTCGGCCACCATTTATTGTTTTAAAATTTTGAGTATTTTAATTTTCCAAAAAGTACTGAAAAACAGTTTTTTGAATGTGAATAGTTCCGAAATGTGAAAATTTTCCGCGTATGACCATAGTGGTCTTATAGTTGTCTTCCTGTAATATGAACGGGTTAGTCGTGTATTGGATATGTGTGTGGGAGTTTGTGTGGAGTCTTAAGCGAGTCCAGTCGTCATTTGTTATTATGTGATCGGGTTGTGTTGATAGCTAAGCTCCGGTGTACGTAAATACCATATAACAGGACCGTCCAGCTCACGCTTTGAGATCCAAATGATCGGCGATGAGAATTGTTGTGGCATGATGGGCAACGAACTCAAGTGCTCTCAGTGGGAATGGGTTGGGGGGTTAAACTCATAGTGCATCCGAAAGATTTAGGGAAAGGTGGGGGGAAGGGGAGCGGAAGGCCATTCAGTCAATTCTCGTCGTTGCCGTCTTGCTGGATTCTAGCGTGGCTTTTTGCCGGGACTATGTGTATCACGTTACCAACCTTTGCTATCATCCCAGTGATGGGGTGGTATTGGAGGCTATGCGTTCTAGTCCTGTCATTATCGAGTCACTTGTATTCCCTACTTGCTGTCAGTCATATTTTTGTTACGAGTCCTGTCGGTCATGTGCATGTTGTATGCATGTTGTGGAGTGGGATGGTTATGTTTATGAATCCCTCCCTAGGAGACAGACCCAAATACCGTCCCGACCGACGACGAAGCGGCATACTGAACCAGCCAATGGGATTTGAAACCGACTAACGTTTCACCCAACCAGGACATCACACCGAGCTTGGCTTGGCTTGGTGATGAAAACAAAAATGACAAAGTGCGACGACGCTTAACCGGCTCCTGTCTGAGCGTTGGTTATCTGGTCGGTCGGATTTCTTTGTGGTGTATACTTGAAACTTCTGTGTGATGTGATGACACATCTGGGTTTCAGTTTTTGCTGCTGTTTTCCTTGTCTGCATTGGGCTTCAATCTGACGTGGTTCGGGCGGAAGGTTGTCGTTCGGCATGGCAGGGAGGGGGGTAAACGCTCTGAAAAGAGCGGTTACGTAGCCGGGGCAGGCCATTGTGAGGGAGAATGGGCGGGGCTGCTGAGGTGTCAGTCGGCTTGGCTTGGCTTGGCTTTTTTACCCCACCAGGACATCACACAAGCGATAAACACCCGATGACACAAAGTGCCACCATGCGGATGAGGATCACCGTGGAGAGGTCCCAGAAACCGCGTTCAGACATTTGGCCATAATGATGACCTGCCTATATTGCGGCCCCTGGCAAAAGCCAGAGTGGGGCTTCAAATAACAAAAAATAACGTCCTAAGAAGGACGTAAGAATATTTAATAGAGGTGTCAGTCATGTCTGGCTGGCTTTTGGTGAGCGTGGCTTGGTGTCATGGCGGCTTGGTTAGTTCTGGTTGGCTGATATTTTTGTTTCTCGGTTCGGGCTGTTTCTTCTGCTGGTTTGGGTTTGTGCGGTAATTCTTGCTTAGTTATATCGACTCCTGTTCGGTGTTCCTTGTCTCCTTTGTCTCTTCTTTGCCTCTTTTATTCTTTCGTAGGCCTCGTACACCTGTTCCCAGAACCTGTTCAGTTTTGGGATGTAGGCCCGGCTTTCGTCGTCGAATACGAGTCCACTATTAAATATTTGCTGGTCGTAGTCGATGATGTATCTGCCTTTTGAGATTTTGAGCTTGTGCGGGATATTTTCTTCTCTGTTGAAAGCTTGCACCATTTCACTAAGGTCGGCCTCGCTTATATCCATAGGGACTATTATTTCTTTTGTTTCTGGCTGGGCTGCGGCCTTATCTATGGCTAGGGTCGTTTCCGAATCGCTGCTTCGGTCCGTGGATCGTTCTGCTTCGGCGGGCTGTTCTGCGCTTTCCTCGTCGGGTTCTGATTGGTCTGCTTCTTGGTCATATTCATCTTCGTTATCAGGTTCTTGGTTGGTTGAAGCCACAATTTTGCTGATGTTTTCTCTTTCGTTGGAGAGTTTTTCTTGGACTTGTCTGAGCTCTTGAATGATTCTGCGTGCTTCTGTAATTTCATCTTGGATGGTGATGAGTTTGGTATGTGCAGCTGTTCTTTCGTCATGTAAGGCCATCAGTTTCTTGAGCTCTAGCACCGCCGCTTCTTTCTCTGACTTCTGCTGGGTTAATCTCGCGATTTCCAGGTATGTGCTTTCTCTGGCCTCCTTGAGTTCCGCCATCTCCTTCTTTCTTTCCTGTCTTTCTTCATGTCTGTGCTTTTCTGCTTCCACCTGGGCTACTCTTAGGTTTTCGGTGAGTGCGTGGATGCTGTCTTTGATTTCTGCATCGCGCTTGTTGTTCTGTAC
>CAJHNH020002346.1:98942-112708 GCA_905116865.2 Candidula unifasciata | reverse complement strand
CCCACCAAATTTTTATAAGTTACATCAAGCGGTTACTGGGTTACATATTTTTGAAGACTCGATCAGTTCTCGGGTGTAGGTTTTCCGGAGATTCATCGAGGACGTCGCTGGAGCTGTGGGTTTGGCTTTTTGTGCGAGGCTCTCCCTGACTATTATCAATTATGTGGGGGGAGAGAAAAGGAGAGCCATGTGGCTAAATCCCGGTGCAGTCGTCAAGTCCATTCACTCGCTTTTAAAAATCATTGAGAAAAAAAAAAACGGGAGACAACGTCGACCCAGAATCGATAGTTCGTGGCAGTTAACGGTTTTCATCTTCACAGTTCAATGCTCGTTGATCAGCCATGGGCCTAAAAAAGCGGAAGTCATTAAAAGAATGGTGATTAACGGCCTGCAAGTATGTTATTTTTCACTTAACCACAGAACACAACTGTTGCTAAGCAAATTCTCAAAATGTCAAGCCTCATTGATTTTTCAAGTTTCTCTTCACAGTAGAGCTGGCATACCAGTAGATGCTTCGTAGCACGCGCCAGACAGCTAGAAGTTTTGAAGTTTGAACAACGGATCAACATCATTGCACACAGGTTGTAACCCATTAGTGCTCCGTTCTTCTTCTAACTCAAGTCTTAGTCCAACGAATCTCAGTACAGTGCACATATTCTGTAGCACCGGCGAGGATCCTGAAATACTTTGGGTAGATTTCCAACTCCAAATTTTTGCCTGGTCAGCGCCGTTAGGCTACTATTTCTTATTTTCAACTGCCGATGGATTTTTTACGTGCGCAACAATACACACGGGCGTCCGATCTTACTACCAAGAGACCAGGGGAAAAACTAGAAAACCAAGTCCACATGAAAACATCCCAGCCTTTACCGGGGATTGAACCCAGAACCCCTAGCACTCGAGGCGGACTGGCCAATAGCTAAAAGTGTAGATATACATTGTTCCAGTAATACACTGAGGATGTCCATATATGTCACGCAAAAATTATAGAACGGTATAGAAAATCTCTTCTTCACCAGTTGTAAACCTCGGCGGAAAGTGCTGGTTGTTCACCCACCTTTGGTCTTTAAACAGGTTCCAGAAGCTGAGTGTTGCGTGCATATCCGTTTTACAGATCTGACTTATTTATATGCAGACTTCTGGTTCATTGTGTTTCGGGTAGATGCACTGCGTCTTCGAAGTAAACCCCAATTAGTCAACTCTTACGGCATGCTTGTTGGGGAGTCAATGGGTCTACTCTTGTTTGCCCCACAATAGGGCCCCAGAACCCACACAATATAGCCACAGAACCCACACAGGAAATGTAGATAATAATCCAAGCATTTGCCATGCTGAATAATATATGGAGTACAAGGGGATCGGAATCCACCGTGGTGTAGTGGCTAGTCGATCGCCGGCGGATCCAAAGGTCGTGGTTTCGGGTCCTGGCGGGATCAGATTTGTTTGGCTCCCATCTAGATTCTGCCGTAGACGGGTAGCAGGTAAAGTCCTGCGAAGTAAAGGTGGTCGGTGTTATGCTGATCATATAACCCATCGAGTGCCGATTAGTTAATAAAATATAGGTCCAGTCGTACATGCCCAATACGTCTGGAGGCGTGGAAAATGGATCTTTGTTTTACTTATAAGAGAAGTAGTGTGAAATTATAACTCAGAATATACAAGAGTAACATATTAGGAATACTATTATACAACAGACAGTGTGGGAAAATGACAACGAGTGTAGGAAAATGAAAAAAAAAGTGTTGGGAAATGAAAAACAGTGTTGGGAAATAACGAGTGTTGGAAAATGAAAAAAAAAAAAGAGTGTTGGAAAATAAAAAAAAAAGTGTTTGAAACTGAAAAACTGTGTTGGGAAATAATAAAAAGTGTTGGAAAATGACAACAGGAATGACTCATTACCAAGATAATTTTCTGAACACATGTCTAAGAAAACTGTAACTTTTATTATTTGGTCCAGACACGATCAAAATTGAAGAGATGAGGAGGAAAACAAAATATGAATCACTGGCAAACAGTAGAAAATGAAGAAGATAGGAATGTCATGAATGAGTTTGTAGGATGCGTCATGACAGGTGGACAATAAATAGGGCTCTCGAAGAAAAAAAAAATAACTACATGGGAAATGCGATGTCTCTGCAAGGTCACTTACAAGTCAAGAAGAGACAGGGTTACGAATACCAGCATTACAGATACATCTGGAATAAGACAATGTCTAGATTATATTTATAGACAAGAAATTAAGTTTTTCAGCCATGCAGTGAAAATGCAGCCAGGCCAATACATATGCTAATTTTTACAGCAGAACATCTGGAAGGAAGGCGAGAGGAAGATCAAAAAAGAGATAGACGGTGTAGCCGAAACCTGTAAAAAAGACTAACAAATCCATCACACAAGCCACCCGAGAAGCGCAAGATAACAACAGAAGACCACGACACCGGTTTACAACTTGGTATCAGTGAGACGACAAAACCAAGACACTGGGCTACAACCTGGTATTAGTGAGTCGACAAATCCACAACACTGGGCTACAACTTGGTGTCAGGGAGATGACAAAACCACAACACTGGGTTACAACCTGGTATCAGCGAGACGACAAAACCACGACACTGGGCTAAAATTTGGTATCAGTGAGGCGAAAAAACCACAACACTGGGCTACAACCTGGTATCAGTGAGACGACAAAACCACAACACCGGGCTAAAACCTGGTATCAGTGAGACGACAAAACCACGACACTGGGCTACAACCTGGTATCAGTGAGACGACAAAACCACAACACTGGGCTACAACCTGATATCAGTGAAACGACAAAACCACAACACTGGGCTACACCTGGTATCAGTGAGACGACAAAACCACGACACTGGGCTAAAACCTGGTATCAGTGAGACGACAAAACCACGACACTGGGCTAAAACCTGGTATCAGTGAGACGACAAAACCACAACACTGGGCTACACCTGGTATCAGTGAGACGACAAAACCACGACACTGGGCTAAAACCTGGTATCAGTGAGACGACAAAACCACAACACTGGGCTACACCTGGTATCAGTGAGACGACAAAACCACGACACTGGGCTAAAACCTAGTATCAGTGAGACGACAAAACCACAACACTGGGCTACACCTGGTATCAGTGAGGCGACAAAACCACGACACTGGGCTAAAACCTGGTATCAGTGAGACGACAAAACCACGACACTGGGCTAAAACCTGGTATCAGTGAGACGACAAAACCACGACACTGGGCTAAAACCTGGTATCAGCGAGACGACAAAAGAAGAAAGAAGAAGATCAGGACATTTTGGCAATGATAGCTCTCTGATGGAGTAGCTCTCTGATGGAGTAGCTCTCTGATGGAGTAGCTCTCTGATGGAGTAGCTCTCTGATGGAGTAGCTCTCTGATGGAGTAGCTCTCTGATGAAGTAGCTCTCTGATGGAGTAGCTCTCTGATGGAGTAGCTCTCTGATGGAGTAGCTCTCTGATGGAGTAGCTCTCTGACAGTAAATCGACAAGTCGACCACCTATCAGGACAGTAGAAAGAGAAATGAGGAACTACAAAATTACCCCGGCTACTTCTTCTGCCTTTCTAGCTTTAAGCTGAGCAAAGGCTCTCAACAAACTCACACCAAGTCATTGTACACCTTTACTATCGCATGCAGCTCTACCCATGTCCTCCTCATGCTTTTAACTTCACTCTCCAGTTCCCTTCTCCATGTGCTTTTGTGCCTTTGTGGTTCCAGTGCAACGACTTTCTAGTTATTTTGTTATCATGTTTTCACAATGTGTGTCCTATCCAAAACCATCATCTTTTCGTTCACCTCTTAGTCCACTGGAGCTTGTTTAGTTCTCTCCCAAAGCTCTACATTAGTGTTTCTATTATACCATGTAATTCCCTCCATTCTTCGCAGGCACCAGTTAATGAATGTTTGTAGTTTTTTTTTAAAATTAATTCCCTCTTTTGATCTCTCTGTTTCCGCTCGATAGAACAATACGTTTGACATTATAATACAAATTGTAAGTTTAGTACGGGATACTACAGGGGGGAAAAACCCAGCAGACTGGCAGTAATGGAGGCCGCTTGAAATCATCATCCTCATATGCCGTGCTGGTAAACAAAGGCTTTCATGCTTTATCATCTCACACGATCACCGGAATCCTGCATCAGTTCAGTGTTCTTTATCACCCTCTCCATTTGGCCAGGCCATCCCAGGTATTTATCTCTTTACCTTCCTCTTGCACCATTTTTCTAAACCTTGCCATTTGTTACCAAGTCCTTGAATCGGTTTCTTCTCATAAAGTAACCAAAAAGCATTAACTGTATACGTTTATTTGTTCTCATAAGTTTACAACTTGTATCTGTCTCGATGAGGACTGCTTCGTTTGTTGTTCTATCCTTCCTTGATACTCTTTGCATTTTTTTTTTTTTTTAGTATCTATAATCCATGAGTTGTTAACTCTTAGGCTCGGTATTATGGATATCGCAAACTTTCGGCCTTGATTCCATTGTAAATACCGTAAATCTGGGAGAAATGTGGCTTTTCTGCCTACCCCCGGACGTGAACCCGGACCACAAGGAGTTCGTCACCCGGTCACCGCGCAATCCGGTTTACCCAACTACGCTAGCGAGCCGTGCCTTTGCATTCTTTTAAGAAACGTTATATCTACCACCATATCGCTTGCAAATACCGTGTGTGTTAACACGACAGGGAGAGCATATAGAGATATGTTTGAGTCTCCTTTACATGATGCTGCAGAACAACCCCATCATCCTTTGGCACATTTTACGTCTTGTAGTTTGCCATAGCTTTCTGCGCGGGGAGCTCTCGGTACCACTGTCGAAACTAGCGGAAGACAAATCGTTCGCAGCAAGGATAAAACCTAGCTCTCCGACATTACAATGTGGGTTCGCCTCGCCTAAGCCACAGACGCCGACATATAGAGATGTGTTGAATGTTGAATTAAGAATCAGCATCATAGCACTCGGGACTTTCCCATAAGCGCCCTGTCCCCATCTTCAGCAGCAACCGAAGAGTTTCAATTCCGACTACACCAGTACCTGTTTGATTGTATATCCTTCTTGCCCTTCGCCTGATTGTTGAGCATCGGCTAGATTCCCTGGCAACTCCTGGCAGTGCAGTTCTCCTCACTCCGTGATGATCTATTCGCCCCTCCGCACTGTTCTATATATAGCGATATAGATTTGCATAATGTATAGAAAAATACTCAAAAAAGATGTTGTCTACACAGTTTTTGTATAGTTTTTTTAAATTGGGTGGGAACAACCCCATTGCAAATGTTTAGGGGTGTGATATCAAGAGGCTCAGCGCCCCCCCCCCCCCCCCCCCCCCCCCCCCACCCATACCCTAACATTATTAAGGAAGCTTCAGCCAATCCTGAATAGTTTTTTTTTTTTTTTTTTTGAGGTGGGGGTACTCAAAGTGCAAGAGCATAATTTGGACATAATTTGGATCCCCTTGGCCTCAAATGCAGTTCTCAGTATAGAGACCACAAATAATAAAACAAAATATCTTCTACACAACCATGGTTTATATTCAACAGAATGTCTCTAGAAGAGCACAAACATAAGATATTTGTGTTTCTGGGTTAAATTAGTGCTATGAGGAAATGGGCCCACGCCGGACCGCACTGGTCTGTGTTGCCCACAGGAAATCGATATTGTTAAGATAAAATCAAACGTGACCTAGCCCTAATTGGTTTACGATAACGCAGATTTGTCCACGTAGCTACAAGGTAAATTTAACGCTGGTCTCCCCATTTACACACAGCTACACATTAGCTCGCTTCTGATTGGACGACCTTCTGACCACCTCATTTTTAATAGCTGAGCCTCGAGCGGGATCACGGGGATATTCTGCACTCACGCTCATACCGCGTGTTGTATATTTCACCATGCCAGAGCTTTTAACACTTCTAAAACATTTAGATACTGGGTCTCACACACAACCCCTCTGGAGAGTGACAAATCCCATGTCACAGGCGGTCTCATTCTCGGGAATAAACACGTAAATGCCAGACAACAGACTGCGACACCCATAACCTTGACCACGGTAGACTAGTCCAACCAACTTATCAAAACAGTTGACATACAACCGGTGGTGTGTTAATGGGGAGACAATCGTTTAAATTCCCGCTTCAAATTTAGCCCGAAACTGTTATTACTGGTGGAAAGGTGACCAAAATCTGCTAAAGTGGGCATGTCAAAGATGCAGTCCGCGGGACGCATGCAGCCCTTAAGGTGTGGTCCTCGACAAGTGAATTTTGAAATACTTTATTACTGCTCTGGTATTATTATGTAAACGAAAGAATTGCTAGCTATATATTTCTTTTTAAATCATTCTAACCTGTATCGAACAAGACACATATTTTTACATAGAGTTTGAGCAATTTTTATCTGTTAAGATCGCAACGGAAACCAATAAAAGACCTAACTGACCAGCACAAAACCTCACCAAGTGATGTTCTACGCTTTCTTCCTGTTCTAGGGGAACAAGGATAGCCCGACTACCATCAATAAGACAATGTTATGGGTTTGCTGAAATGGGGTATTCTGGGTTAAATGACGCAGATATCGCAGCCGTTTTGAAAACCTCAGCACGGGTGAAGTTTTTTTTTTTTTTTCAATGTGAATGCAGTAGCAGAAGAAGAATACGAAGAAGAATAAAAAGAAGAAAAAGAAGGAAGTAGAAGTAGTAGTTGTAGAAGAAGAAGAAGAAGAAGAAGAAGAAGAAGAAGAAGAAGAAGAAGAAGAAGAAGAAGAAGAAGAAGAAGAAGAAGAAGAAGAAGAAGAAGAAGAACAAGAACAAGAAAAAGAACAAGAAAAAGAAACTGTAGGGAAAAAAAGGAGACGGAGTTGAAGAAGCAGGATGAGGATGAGGAAGTAAAGAATAAGAAGAAGAAAAATAATAATAATAATAATAATAATAATAATAATAATAATAATAAGAAGAAGAAGAAGAAGAATGAGAATAAGAAGAAGTAGAAGAAGAAGAAGAAGAAGAAGAAGAAGAAGAAGAAGAAGAAGAAGAAGAAGAAGAAGAAGAAGAAGAAGAAGAAGATACTGATGATGATAAATCGGCAGCAGAAGCTTGTTATTGACAAACGTATTTTTACAAAGAACGGGAATGCATCAGACCAATTAAATGCATGTTAAGCTAATCACAGAAAATTTGAATTTAAAAGCATTTTGGGGGGGGGGGGGTATGAGATGTTTCTAATGGCTAAATATTTTTATTTTTTTAAATTTTCATTGTGAATATACAACACTGTGTGTCCGATATTAGTTTGTTGTTTTCTTCTGAGCAGCTGTCACTTTGTGGTAAATCTGTAAGTAATTAAAGTATATATACCATATCATATGTTGGGCGGTGTGTACTAAGCCTGGGAAAGTTATAAAACCGAACTAAAAGTATATCAGCGAGCTTCACCAGATAACAAACACAAACAAAACGTCAACGTTGCGGCTATCGAGCCTTCTTCAACATAGAATAGACAATACTACACAAATACACAATATCACTTATCTTCATATCTCGTGGCAGCCAGGTCGATGTCAAGACAATTGTCTGGCCAGGCACGTGGGGCCTTTCATATTTTTATTTACCTAACCTGGCATTTCAATTCAATTGTTCCAGCGGCTTCAGGCGAATTAGCGCACTGGGTTGGTTGTGGCGTTGAGTAAAGGGAAAGGGGAGGGGGTGAAATAGGGGCGGGGGGGGGGGGAAGAGGTATTTGCCTTATCTTAGGACAAGTAAATTTAACCTGAAAACTTTAGCAGTTCATCCTAGCCCCTTAGCCTGGGCTGGCAGCTGTTCTGGGAGAGTAACACAGCTGTGCTGCTCCGGCAGTTTCTCCAGTTTGCTTTTTTATCAAACATATTCCTTTTTAGCTCAGAAGTCGCTGTGGCGGAGCGGCTAAACGCTCGCCCGCGGATCGGAAGGTTGTGGATTCGCTCCCTGGTAGAGCCAAACATTTTTCAAAAGGTCGACCCAGCCTTGAGTGGGTACCGGGAAAAGTCCCAGAATATAAGAGGCGACAGGCTTGATGCTGACCACATCACCCATTTTGTGCCGATTGGTCTATAAACTATAGGTCTAGCCCTATATGCCCTATACGTCCAAAGGCGTGGAAAAGGGTCCTTTACTTTTTGTTAACGTATTCCTCTGTAGCTAAAGAAGGTCGAGAAGGGATCATCTGCATGGACAACGAGCGGTCTCTACAATACTGCCTGGGATTTGTGCCACGAAGAGAAGGAACTTTATCCTTGGCCTTAATTGGTTTTCGCCAACACATCTGATACTCATATCTCCGTATTGCACAATGGGGCACCATCGTCTGGAGAGACGGAGAGATGAACCCTGATCAATGCGTGATGTGGTCAACTTCGCACAGTTGATGCGTGGATGCGTTTTCTTAAGAACCGACATCACAGCCCTTGGGTCACTACTATAAGCGCTCCGTCCCCATCCTCAGCAGCCAGCGAAGAGTTCCGATACTAATGGTGCCAGTTGAATTCTGATTAAACGTCCGTCTTGCCTTTCCTCTGAGCTTTAAGCATCTGCCAGAACATCTCGTCACTCCCCCCTACATCAATCTCACAAGACTGTGGTGATCCATCATCTCCTCCGAACTGTACACGCTCTCCCACAAGGCACAGGCATCAGTGTTTCACCAAGTTATGCAGAACTGGTCAGTCTGTCCGCCTGTTCATTTCCCAACACACCGGCGTATACCGGTGAAAATAATCCAGACAATACTCCTCACCCGTGTCCTCCACAGTAAAGCTTGCCACTCTGCACGAAGCATGCCCGTCCTGACCTTCCTCAGCCTGCACGGACCACCCATACTTCCTAGAATATTTTCATCCAACTGTTTTACACTGGATCAGCCTGAAAACTATGATTAGGAAATAATTCTACCCCGACTATTGTGCTGGCATGCCTTATGCTTCTAATGCGTGTTTCTGCTATTGGTTTCGACAGGACTGCTGTCTGTGTGAATATTTTTCACAAGAGTGAACAGTGATGGACATTGTGCGTAGTTTCTGCTGGCTCAGGAACTGGGTAACTATGGGGCACCCGTTTGTTATGAAGACGGATGGAACTGCGTTTACTGGATTATCTCTTCCCCCCCCCCCCTTTTTCCCCAATGCGAGCAATGTAAAGGACCTACAGGCATGAACTAGTTTTGCGCTGTTTCCTAGCTTGGATGATCACATTCCCCGGGTGGGTTCCGGAGTCCTATTATAGGAAAAACCAGAATAGGCCCACTGCCTACCCAAAAGCATGTCGTAAGAGTCGACTAATTATTAGCTTCCTTCAAAGTCGGAATGCATCTGCCTGAGAGGCAAGGAACCAGCAGTCTGCACACAAATGAGTCAGATCTGAGAAACGGATGCACTCAACACTCAAGTTCTGGAACAGGACTGCAGTCCAGAAAAGGGACGAACAACCAGAACTTTACAGCTGGTGAATGCAAAGAAGAAAAAGAAGAAGAGGATGATCACACGTCATGTTATCACGGGGCAGTCCTGTTTGTAAGTGTGTCCCAGGCGTCAGGTTGGTACTCCCAGTTGTGCCGTTTCATAAAAATTTAGGAAATAGTTAGAGAATAAAACATACACTTTGATTATGTCAGTAGACCTTATTAGATTTCATATTATTTGACACTTTTGTAATGCCTGAAATGAGTTTATTGAATTTTCTCTGTAATGTGCCTTTTTGTTTTCAAGTACAGTTAAAAAGAATAATATTGTTTCGTTTATCTCTTGGCGACAATGGTTTGGGTTTTTATACATTTGTCGAGCGAGTAGTTAACCCTTTCACCGTGGTGACCTAGAAGATAGGGAAAAAAAGTGAACTTCAATATTCCTGATAAATCTTTTCTTGAGGGGAGGACTAATATAAAATATGACAAATATTAAACAAGTTTTTCCGTACAGGAATAAACTAAAAATGGTTTATCCATTCCCAGGCCCGAATTTTGCCTACCTAATTTTTAACAACAGCAACATTTCACTCAAAAATCTGTAAGAGCTATATGCAGCAAGTTCTGGTGCACGGATGTGAATTATGAAGTAAACCAGGTAGTGAAAAATTGTGTCGAAATCACATGGAACATAGAAGATGTGGTTTTATAGAAGAATCAAACACCATGGACATATATATATATATATATATATATATATATATATATATATATATATATATATATATATATATATATATATATATATGCAGTGAGATGTATTGAAAGACACGAACCCGCTATGAAAATTGATTACCTCATTATAAGAAGACAGTCTACGTTCCTGAGTCACAGCAAGAGAGGGAGACATTGTAGAACGTCGAGATACCGGAACTTAGAGGGGAAAATGGTCGAGAACAAACATGAGAGGAGATACCGGACAGTTTATCTAACTAGCATTGAGGAAAAGAGTGACATCAATTACTGAAAGTACACGAGACTGCCCTGACAGTCTAAAAGGTTGCTGAAGGCTGAGGACGTCTAAAAACATGTGGATGAGGAAAGCAAGGCGAAGCTACTACATAATTGTCCAAGAAACTCATTATAGAGTACTTAACTCTTTCAGTCCCAGATTTAGCATCACAGGCCCAAGGAGTAGTGAAGAGAGACATAAAATCGGCGCATCATACGTTCATCGGGCTTCTAGGTAGGAACCTATGAAAGTATGATGCGTTTTTTGGGACTCAAAGAATTAAGAAAGAAAATAGGGGTTTTTGAGCGGAAATGATATGAACAGATTCTCAGAATACCATGAAGAAAGAAGAGAAGAAATACTGACATTTTAAAAGTTCTCAACATCAAGGAAGATTGGCTCATAAACAGCATCTTGACTCGAAAGCTGAAATACTGTGGTCGTATTAAGCGCCATGGCGGATTGGGGAAAAAAAAGCAGAAGGCATGGTACCAGGAAGGAGGGGCAGGGGCCGACCAACACGAAGATGAGCACAAAATATCAGTGACTCCTTGAATACGAAAGTACACGAAGCGGAAGAGCTGGTGAGACACCGAGTTTCTTTCAGGCAGACCGTATATGAGCGAAGTTCCGCAAAGGACCTGCTACATGAGGATGACACGAGAAAAATCCGGTGGTCACGCATCACAACCAACAACACACATAGCATGGAACTATAAGAAAAAGAATCATTACAAAAAATTATCGAAGTTAATTATGAAATTCTAAAGAGTTGAACAAAAATGTGCAATAATTTCTGGTCAGGTAAAATGGCTTCATCTGAAGCCGCTAGCCAACAACACAAATCTAATCATGTTCAGAAAATGGCCACCCTTGCGTGTCTGCCATTAGCTGAAATGGAAAATATGTAAGCAATACAAAAACTGCCATTATATCCTGAAATTACATTTTAATAGCATGCGAGTGGGGAAAAATAACGAGAAAAAGAGGGCACTCTTTTTAGACAATTCCGGATAATGGAAGAGACAGGAATTATAAAATATACGAAAACAGAAAAGAGAAAGATCAGAAAGTGCCGACGGTCAATTATATGCACGTAAAGTAAGGTAAAGGCTGGCTAAAAGGTTAGAACGCTGGCCTCGCACATGGGAATCCAGGGGTTGAATACTTTGTAAGGTGATAGAGGTTTTTTTTTTTGGGGGGGGGGGGGGTGTGCTTTTTTTTTTGGAGCTAAAACAAACAACCTAAAGTGCGCAATCCATGGTGCACTAGGGTCCTAAATTCCGGATTCAAGACCCCTACGCAGGTCCTTTCCAAAATGTAACTCTCATCATAGCAAGCATGAAAGTCTCTTTCCTCTAGCCCTATGTGCTTTCACAGCCAATGCTTCTTCATAGTCTTGTATCCACTTCCGCGGAGGTTTGCCTCTGCATCGTTTTCCGGAAACTGTACCCGCCACAGTCACCGTTCTGTCCAGACCACTATGATGTCTAACGGCCAAAACACCTCAGCTTTCCGGACACGATGCAGTTGCTGACCCATTCTTATAAGGTTAGTTGCGTATCCTTTACAGGACGTTGCAGAACCAACCCTAGCAGCTCTTGGATGTTATGTGTTTTCTCTAGGCAAATTTACATTCAGTAGTTTGCCATTGCTCCCTGGACGGTCGGCCCCCTGATACCACTGTCGAAACCAACGCAGGGCGCATGGCCCGCAGCTGGGATCGAACCCGGTACCTCGGCATTACGAAGCGTTCGCATCGACTTAGCCACAGAGCCGACCCCTTCTTATACCGTCTCAAATAAACAATGGTGTACCCAGGCATGCGATGTTTCAGACAAATTCTTGGCATATCATACAGAGGCCACATTATAAACGATTCGCCATTAAATTATACAGCACATTGACAACTATGAACCTCTTTTAACTACAGTGAAAAGGCGAAACATGCAATGTTATTCATATTTAATATGATCTAACAGTCTCTCAATTTCAATATGGCAGGGCTCGGTAGAGGGAAAGAGGAGAAGAGGCAGGCCAAGAAAGACCTCGTTACAGAACCTGACTGGACAGGCCCCAGGCATGCAACTATGAAGTCCATCGCAACGGACCGCCAAAGGCGGAGAGAGCTGATTAAAATAGTCAACAGAAACTAGTGACCCAACGACACGCAGTGTTACGGGGTGATGATCATGATACCCGGGCAGGGCCGTCTTAACAGCATAATGGGCCCCTAGAAAATAAAATAAGAGGGAACATCATAGATCAACAGTTTTTAAGGGATGGGAGAAAAGGGAGCAAGTGAGGATGGATGAACTAGAAAACTGGCCAAGACGTCGAAATACGGTAAAGAGAAATAGGAAAGAATGAGAGAGAGAGAGAGATAAAGACAAGCACACACACACACACACACACACACACAGAGGGAGAGAGAGGGAGGAGGGAGGGACAGAGGGGCCGCCTACGACTGGCGGAAAAATTTTAAAACTTGGGTAGCATCTTTATACGCAGTGGCAAAATGGACAGAGAGATAGAAAAGAGAATCCAACAAGCCAACCATGCCACGTACCAACTTACTCCAGTTTTAAAACACCTAAGGAGACAAAAAGACAAGTTAAAAATGCAATATTTATAGCGACTTTATGTCAGACTTGGAGGCTGAAGCCAGTCGTGGGCAGCAGAAGGGATGCATGTGGCGCTAAAAGTTGATAGAAAAGGGAGTTGTTTTGAGAGTAAATCATAGAACGAAAATGAAGAGCATTTGGAAGAGAGAGAGAGAGAGAGAGAGAGAGAGACAGACAGACAGACAGACAGACAGACAGACAGACAGACAGACAGACAGACAGACAGACAGAGAGAGAGACAGACAGACAGAGAGAGAGAGAGAGAGAGAGAGAGAGAGAGAGAGAGAGAGAGAGAGAGAGAGAGAGAGAGAGAGAGAACACTAACGCATGCAGTAGCAATTTTCTAGATTTCTCTGAGCCCTACACAGAACCGGAAACAAACATCCCGGAGCAAGCGACGCAAACACTAGAAAAAAACCGTAGCAACGGATAAAGGATTCTTTCAATGAGTCCATTGTTAATGCGTTGTACGGTTGAATGCGCGTCTTCTGTGGTCGAAGAATTGATCTTCCATACTCGGCATGTCCGGTAAAAAAGATAGAAGTGGATGTGAGAATGTTGCCAAGTGGCTCTGTCAGACCTGGTCGATACAATTATCATTGGCTGGTGAGCTGAAGTACCGTATTTTTCTAGCACGTTGCTAAGGTGGTTGAATTAAAAAGGCAGATTTCAAATGCTAT
>CAJHNH020002346.1:86442-93942 GCA_905116865.2 Candidula unifasciata | reverse complement strand
ACTTACCTAACCTAAAGCAAGTGTGGTACAGGGAAAATCACCGGAAGCGAAGAAAGTATCACTGCACCCTTCAAGACATGTCGTATGAGGCGACTAAGAAAAGGGTTGGGCTTGAGGTTGGCTACCTCATCTTGTAAAACAAGTAGCCACAAAAGCCAACTAACCATGGAGAAGTAAACTAAAACAAAAACATAAACAACAACAACGAACAAAAAAAAAATGAATTTGTACCCCACTAGAATCGTACACCAAACACTAATTGACACAAAGTGCAATGTATCATTACTCGGATGAAGTTCTTAGAATAACGTGGACCAAGAAGAGAAAAAAGTTCGACATCCTGTATGGTCTGAACATCAATGTGAACTGCCTGTGTGGCCTGAACATCAAGGTGAATTGCCTGTATGGCCTGAACATCAGGGAGAACTGCCTGTATGGCCTGAAAATCAAGGTGAACTGCCTGTATGTTCTGAACATCAAGGTGAACTGCCTGTATGGTCTGAACATCAAGGTGAAATGTCTGTATGGCCTGAACATCAAGGAGAACTGCCTGTATGGCCTGAACATCAATGTGAAATGCCTGTATGGCCTGAACATCAAAGTGAACTGCCTGTATGGCCTGAAAATCAAGGTGAAATGCCTGTATTACCTGAACATCAAGGAGAACTGCCTGTATGGCCTGAACATCAAGGTGAACTGCCTGTATGGCCTGAACATCAATGTGAAATGCCTGTATGGCCTAAACATCAAGGAGAACTGCCTGTATGGCCTAAAAATCAAGGTGAACTGCCTGTATGGCCTGAACATCAGGGAGAACTGCCTGTATGGCCTGAACATCAGGGAGAACTGCCTGTATGGCCTGAACATCAAAGAGAACTAGCTCGTATACAGCATCCTCTCTCAAAAGCTGGAGTATTTTGGACATTTTAAGTGCCATTGTTGTCTAGAGTGAACAGCGATGGGGGCAGTTTCCGGAAAGCAAAGCATAGCTCGACCACGACTATGGTTTATAGATGACACTGAAGATGCGTTGGCTGTGATAGAATACAGGGCTGGAGAAGTGGCTAGAGAAAGGGGGAGTTTGAAGCTTACTGTGAAGAGAGCGACGTTCTGTAAAGGACAGGCTGATAGATTAATTGGAGTATCCATTTTCGCGAAAAACTATTCAGAAACTGGGGTTCTATTCGGAAAACGAAAACGTCTTTTCCCCGGCAATGGGACTGCTCCAAAAGGGAGTCGTTTGTGACGCAAGGTTTCACAATCATCATCATCCTGTGCCCTGCCAACTGGCGTACGCGCTCATGCATCTCCACAGATCCCGACCCTGGTTGACTGGAACAGCTCTCTTGATGATATCCCTCCATGCCATTGAATTAGCCCATCCAGCATCGTCTCTCTTGGTCTGCCTCTACCCCTTTTTTCCACTGATCTTTCCAGTTGTCACGGTGTTCTCCAAAGTCTCTCTTCTCATTATGTGGCCAAAGAACAGTGTTTGTCTATTCAGGTTCCACTACACTAATAGAAAGCTGCGTCCGTGGCTTAGGCCTTCCGAGTCCGACTAGTAATTCCAACGTACCGCGATCAAATCCCACTGCTGGCTGCGTGGATTTTTTATCATGGAATAGGGCGTCGCAGGTCGACCCAGCCTAAAATGGGTACCAGGATGGCTGCCCTTTGGAAGTAAAGACTGCCGGCGTAATGCTGACCACATTACCCAGCTAGTGCCGATTGGTCTGTAAAAATATGGGTGCTCTTCCAATATACCCGATGCGCCTTAATGCGTGAAAAGGGATCTTTACTATTTTACTTTATACAAATAGAAACGAATAATGTAGAAAGGATAAATTAGTTTAAAAACTATACAGTTAACAGTTACATATTCTGTTCAAGCTATTCAAAGCTGTTGATCCCTTTCCGGTGCGTGTCATGATTTCGTTGACTATCAAAATTGCCACCGAAATTATTAAAAAAAAAAAAAAAAAAACCAAAGGACCCTTTTCCACGTCTTTAGGAGAACTATATTTTATAGACCAGTCGGCACAAGATGGGTGATGTGGTTAGTATCACGCCGGCCGCCTTTACTTCCCGGGACTGAGCCTGGTACCCACTCAAGGCTGGGTCGACCTGGGGAGCGACTTTCCTACCGAAATAGTTACAATGACATAAATCTGTAATTTATTTTGTCTCTCGTGTCACATCGACTAGATATATTATAGTGGTCTTCAATATAATTTTCTTTTTAAAATGTATTTGTAGTGCAATCTCTGATACTTTGTTTGCTAAATCATCTGTTTCTATTTGCGTGTCATTATTGTTTGTATTTAACAGAACAATATCTTTAGCAAAAACGAGATCTTCCTGTGTGCTCTCCACCAAGTCAATGCAGGTGTTTTCAAAACATTTTTTTTTTCATCGTCTAATCCATGTTTATGCCTAATAACAGAGTATGTAAAATGCATCACTGTTTTATTCTCCAGTTTCAATTGCAAACCAATCATCATCCTCATCATCAGGTACCTTGTCGACTGGCGTGAGCGATCATGCCTCTCCACAATCTGCGATCTCCTGCAGTATGTATTAGTTCGTGTGCTGACACACCTCCATGCCATGCAACAAGACTGTCAAGAATATTCTCTCGTTGTCTTCCTCTATCCCTCCTTCCACAGATCTTTCCAGTGGTGACATTATGTTCTGTTTTCCCTCTTCTCAAAACATGGCCGAAAAATGATACTTTGTCTCCTTCTGATGTCTGTGATAAGTTGTCTTCGGGCTCCCGCCACTTTCAAAACCTCTTGGTTGCTCTTTTTGGATGTCCAAAATATTCTGAGCATTCTTATGTAAAACGAAATCTCCAAGGCCTCAAACCAATCACTTAAACGATCATCACCTTACACTCCACACGCTGAAATCTTCATATATTGCTTTAAAAATATTTATTATTTTCACTGGTATTCCAAAGCTTTCAAAAATTTCCCTATAGTACACACGACATGGGTAAATTCTTGAAAAAGCGAAACAAAACCAGTCGGCGGACTTTCACAAAAATGGAGAGAATCAAATTAATATGGATTGACAAGCTTATACTTCCACACTGTCGCTTTTTCCGGTAATGCAATTTCTTGGGTCACAAGATCTAATTACGTCATTCCCTGGTTCGACCAGCCGGTTAGAAAGGTTCTCCCAGGCAGAAATAAACTCCAGCCGGCTACTATTAGTCGTGGCGAAACCGGCTGGTCCAGATGTACACAGGAAAATAGTTTGTGGAGGGGGCCGTTTTATTATAAGTAAGTGAAGTAGAGATTGGGAGCCACCGTGGTGTAGCGGCTATAGACTCGCCTGCGGGTCCTAAGGTCGTGGGTTTCAATACGCTTGGAAAGGGATTTTCGTCTTTCCAAACATAGCCCTGGCTCCATCAAAAGGAGTTCGAACATATACCCACTGTCTGTCCGTCCGTCCGTCTGTCCGTCTGTCTGTCTGTCCGTCTGTCTGTCTGTCTGTCTGTCTGTCTGTCTGTCTGTCTATCTGTCTGTCTGTCTGTCTGTCTGTCTGTCTGTCTGTCTGTCTGTCTGTCTGTCTGTCTGTCTGTCTGTCTGTCTGTCTGTCTATCTGTCTGTCTCCATATCTCTGCAGTGTCCTTGACAGGTTCGATCACAGGAACTCTCTTAAGTCTGACTGACTGTTACATTACTGTTGTCTGCTATTTTCAGACTGGCGTCTGTAACAATGACTGTCGCCTTATAAGTGACTGCAGTCGAAACATACAGCTGGCACTCAGACGATAAGAGAGCTCCCATTATCGACAACGGCACTTCTAATTTTGTTAACAGGACATTGCAAGGACTGGGACTTTTGTTGTCCCAGTAACCAACAACAGTGACAGATGACACGCGCACTTCAACAAGAAATCTGCCGGAGTCCCAGACTGTGTTGGTTTTTAACCTCTGTCCCTACTCGGTCGCCTATGGCTTTTACGGTCAATATGGAAGATAGACAGTTGCCTTTTTTTCGCGGCAAGTTTTGCTTTGGAAAATAGTTCGCCGTTGCAGTTTCCTCCATATGTGGTCCGAAAGTATATAGTTCCGTTGTCCAGATACTGAGCTGCGGATTTAATTTAGAATGCTTCTCCTCTTATGTTGTCAAAACTAGATTCAGAAAACGGCAAGTGGCTTTTTGCCACAGAACTGGTAGACCTTATGTCATAAATCGTGTGTAAAACTATTAACCTGTTGCAACTGCTTTTTCCATCGATGATGAACTTCATTTCTAGGTTTAGACTGTTTGTGTTGGCACTTCTGACGGTTGTCTTATTCATTTAATGCGAGTATATGCTACTGGATTTGCTGAAGCTGCATTCTGTGCCAAATTCTCCACAAGAGTTGATATTCTGTGTTGCTTCCGTTGGCACAGGAACGGGGCAACTACTGTGTGACATATATGTCGTCCCCTCGTGGGATGCAATTTTTGGTTATTTTGAAGCCCCACCCTGGCTTTTGCCGGTGGTCCTGAATATAGCCGGGCCGTAAATATGACCTAGTTATAGATATAGCCTAACAGCTGAAAGGGGTTTCCGGGACTTCTCCACGGGTGATCCTCATCGCGTGTTGGCACTTTGTGTCACCGGGAGTTTATCCCTTGTGTGATGTTTTGGTAGGGTACAACTACCTACCTACCTGCTACGGTGTGACCCATTTGCTGTGACGTTAAAACTGGGATTACCTGACCTGATTATCTTGCCCACGGTTGAATATTGAAAAAAGAATCTACACCGTAGCGCTCGAGACCAGTGTTGCCACTTTTCTTTGACAAAAAATATCCAAAACGGTGTCAAAAAATATCTAAAAAGATCTAAATCTGCGTGGAAAAGATCTAGAAAAAACATCCAGATTGAAAAAGTCATATTACATAGCTTTTGTTATGACTTACCCTATATATTCATGTCCTCATCTTCACCGATGTTTGCCTTACAAGATCCACAGGATAAACTTAGCTTGGTTAATAAAGTTGAAGCTTCAGATCCAAAATGACCCTGGTATGATTTAGCTGTTCAAATTTCGTTATAAATGGAACAGTAAACTTATTTCCCTAGTCTCATCAGACCGAATTTTAATGGCACGATAGCATTTGAGAAGTCAAATTTCATCCTGTTTTTTAGGTTAGATTTGATATAATTCCTAGCACTGAAAACTAATTCTACGTCAGCATTTGTGTGGGGCAGTATCATGGCAGACATGGCACTTTAAAGAGCTTACAGAATGGACTGTTTGATGAGGCATCTTTAAACTGTCTCACTTCACTCCAAAACGCTTCTGTTCTGTTTGTCCATTCAGCTAACTTTATTTTGGTTAACTGATATTCTGCTTCCGCGACACTATTTTCAGTAGCCCCTAAAAATTTCATAACTTTACAATATTTAGGTATGTCCTTTATTGGCTGAAGTATGTTGCTCACAGAAAAAAGTGAAATATTTTTCAAAACATCTAGATTTTCAGGAAGTCTCTGCTTCAATTGCTTCAATAATGAGATAAGGAAATTTTGACAGCGTTTTCTTAAGTTGTTCTCTTCATTCTCTGTTAACATTCCTTTTGTTTTTGAATCATCAATTTTTGATTCGATTTAATATCCAAGGTGTGGCTTAGGAGCCAAATAGCTCTCTATAGTGCAAGTGAGCAAATCAGCTACAGAAGTTGGCAATATTAATCTTTTACCAACTGAGTGAAATAGCAAGGTGAGATCATCAAGTAATTTAACTTTATCAACATGTTTAGATTCGAACAGTTTATTAACTTTTTGCAGTTCCATTAGAAAAGGTTATAAAAGAGAATAAATTACAATTTTCTTTCATCACTGTACATTCCATGTAGTATTTCAGCTGTGTAGCACTTTTCACTTTGTCTAGTTATTTTAAAGTGTGTCTTTAACTTCAACCATTGCTTCATAATTCTTTCAACAGCTGGTTAAATTGAAAACCATCTAGTTTTACAATCTGACAGAATTTTCGGTGGTGTGGAACCATCATTCAAGGCTGTATATAATGTATTGTATTGCTGTTGTCTGACAAATGATTTGGAAAACCAGTAAAGTGTTTCAGCAATAAGGTATTCTAAATTCCTTGGTAAATATTTAGATGAAGCATGTGATAATGCTAGCTATGAATGACGCATACATTTTATAAGTATTAACGATGGGTTAGCTTCCTTCAACTTGGCATAAACGCCATTGTTTATAAACTATCACAGAGGCATTATCAGTACCAATTGCAGCCAAATTCTTCAAGCCTAACTGTTTGCTGATTAAAAGGTCCTTCAGTTCCTAAACTATACTTTCTACATCACACTTTTCAAATTGAATTAGTCCAAGATTTTTTAACAAATCGATCAAATGGTCAGTTTGAAATTGCACAGTGACAAATTAAAAACATTGCGACTGATACTTCAACTTTTGATAATTCATTTATCAGTATAGTTCTGAAAACATCTGTCAGCGGTCTAATATCTTTAAATGGAACTCCAGTTTAATGCTTTTTTAGTCTTTGCATGACTCTTTGAGTTTTGTATTTTCTCTTTAATTTCACACTTGCAGTACTTACAACGAGCCTTTGTCATGTCCCCAGGAACTGCCATCACTCAAGTTTTTAATTTTGTCATCATGCAACCACTTTTTCCAAATTTCTTGCTCATACCTTACTTTTGGCATGTTGAAAGGTTTTTTCAAAGTGAAAGCTACATATGAAGGTGAGCAATTATTTTTTTTAAATCACATGATTAAGAAACACAAAGTCAGCACAGTGAGGATACGGTTGAAACAAAGTTAGTATGATTTACGCGCGTTTTTATTAATCAGTACCGGGGCTGTCAGATATTTGTGCTTTGACCCCAGTGAGAGTTCAAAGTTCAAGTAATGGCAGTTGTCACAATGTACGTGCCAGACCAGAAAAAAAATATTGTAGTGAATATTTTACACAATAATAATTAAATTGACACTGAAAGAAAAAAAAAATCTATAAAATATCTAACTCCATATGAAATACTTCTAGAAAAATATTTACTATCTAAACGTCAAAAACAGGATCTAAATGCAATGAAAAAGATCTAAATTTGGATATAAAAGATCCAAAGTGGCAACACTGCTCGAGACACTGCTATATGCGCTCATTCCCTTTCTTCGGCAGCAAGCGAAGAGTTCTAGTTACGATTGTACCAGTAACTCTCTGTATATCCGTTCCACCTTTCTCCTGAGTGTTGATCGTCGGCCAGACCTGCTGATAATTTTTCGCAGCGCCATTCTCCTCAGACCGTGATGATCCATTTGTGCCTTTGCACTGTTCACTCGCTCCGAAAAGTGCCCCCACAACATTTAGCTTGTCATACATCATTTCATCACTCATTGGTGCAGAACCGGCCAGTCTATCTGCCTTCTTTATTTTCCAACACACTGACATACCTGGAGAAAATATATAAAGGATGCTAAAACTAGGGTCTCTGACTGGCAAGTACTCGGCTC
>CAJHNH020002346.1:27500-78846 GCA_905116865.2 Candidula unifasciata | reverse complement strand
CTTAAGACTATTATAACAACTGCTACTCTATTACTACTAATATTGTGACTACTTGCTAAGTACTACTACAACATACACTACTCCTTACTATCTACTATCACATCACTACTCCTACTACTACACATCACTAACTACTACTACTACTACTACTACTACTACTACTCTACTACAACTAATACTACTACTATTATAACTACAACAACTACAACTAATAACAACAATTACTACTACTGCTATTAATATAACTACTACCTCTACTAATATTATAACTGCTGCTGCTGCTAGTATTAAAGTTAGTTTCGTATCTTTTAAAGGACGTTGAAAAACCAGCCAAGCCATTTTTTGTGCTTTCTATTTAATGCAGCCATTCAGTATTTTGTCACTGCCCACTGAACGATGGATATTATTGTCGAAGTCAATACAAGGGTGTCTAATACGACTACTGCTGCTGCTACAGCTACAACTACTGTAGCTACAGCTACTGCTGCTACTGCAACCACCACTACTTAGTGGTAGTAATGGCTCCAGCAAACTGCATAGAATGTAGTAAGAGTTAGAATAATGTTCAATATTTTTATTTTTTTTATTTCTGCAGGCTATGTGAAAATTTCTGAACAGCTGAAGAATGTCCACGTAGAAGAAGGCGGACAGGCGAGGTTTTTATGTAAAGTGGAGATCCATCCTCTGGATGCCACACAGCTTGTGGTCACCTGGAGGTTCGATGGTCATTTACTGACCTCTGGACAATCACGATATGCAATGCAAAAAGAAGAGGGACCAATCTTCATTCTTCTCATTAGAAACATTCGAAATACAGACAAGGGGATGTACTCGTGCATTGCTACAGTTGGAGTCGATACGGATGTGTCCTCTGCCCATCTGCTCATTAAAAGTAAGTAAATGTTTGTCTGTGGCTTAAAAGTTGTGAACGGGCTTTGTAATTCCGTGGTGCTGGGTTTGATCCTAGCTTCGCGGGATATGGCATCAGACTGTTTTGCAGTAGTTTCGACAGTGGTAGCGAGAGCCTACTGTTCAGCAAATGGAAAACTACTAAACTAAAAATTGCCTAGTGAAATCGCAGTTACAAAAAATTATTTGGTTGCTTCTGCTCCTTTTTCTTTTTCTTTAGTCCTCTTTTACAGCTTTGGATTTCGTTGAAGATAAAATGTCCTGCATCTCGTGCCTTTATGATTGTTTCGACCATAGACTCATCATCGCGCTGTAGAGCTTATCTGATTGTTTATCTTTCCATTATGTGCTTGGTCTACCTCTTGCTCTACGTCATTTCGCTTTGTGTGTGTGTGTGTGTGTGTGTGTGTGTGTGTGTGTATGCCTTGTATGGAACAGCATCAGGTGGCATTCTCTCCAAGTGGGCAAACCATTTGATTTGCTTTTTTTTTATATGTAATTTAGAATTGGTTCTGTGCCCCACTTAATCTCGTCCGACCTCATTCCTGATTTTACCTGTTCTGATCACTCATACAGTCTTTCTCAGACACCTCATTTCGATGGTTACTAATTTGTAATGTGTAGGATGCGCACTAACTTTAAACTTCTGCATTTTTAAAAAAATAAATGACTTCGGTTGTCAGGTAGATCCAGTGTAAAACTCATAGAGTTAATGTTGTATGAAGTGAAGTTGTGACTTTGACTGTATCATCCATCCACTGTCCTTTAGTCTGTATAATACTGACACAAAATTTCTGATGCGACGATGGGACGAGAGAAGTCCATTACTGATTACTCTCAATCAATCGCAACTCTTCCTCACTTAAATCCAAGTCCTTGTGCAAGTCACTTTCATCCAGCTATCATCATCATCATCATCTTCATCATCATCATCATCATCATCAGCATCAATAAGAGAGTATTTTATGGCGAGCTCCAGCAAGGAAAGAGGTCCCAGGAGGGTAGGGGGTGTGAACACAGCGACGTGGGAAGCTGCCGCACAAGACCGTTCTGGATGGCGTGCGTCTCTCATGCATGGTGCAGGGGTTGCACAGGCAGAGAAACAAAGCCAGACTAGAAAGAATCGTACTGCTAATCCTACACTTACTGCAGCTTCCATCTCTTGTCCACACTGTTCAAGAACTTTCCAGGCTCATACTGGACTAACCAGCCACCTTCGTACACATAATCAGTGATTGTTACTACTTTGGATGAAAGTGGTCTTCATCGCTCGCGATGGACGAACAACACTTTCAATCAATCAGGTGCCTCGGCACAATGACGGTGGGCGGCAACAGAGCTCCGCGCTGTGTCTTTCGCCTTGGATGGTCACTCTCTCAGACTGCTGGTCGACCGACCACCTCTCGATGGCATCATCTCACGTGTATATGAATAACTGTAAGTGTATGTTTGCTTGGCTGTTGTACCCCACCAGGACATCACACAAGCGATAAACACCCGGTAGCACCTGCCACCGTGTGTTTGAGGATCACACGTGGAGAGGTCCCAGTAACCCCTTGCGGCCGTTTTATTAATGGCCCGGCTATATTCAGGGCCTCCCGACAAAGCCGGGGGAGGGGGGGGGGGGGCTTTAAATAACGAAAAATTGCATCCCACATAGGGACGACATGATGATAAGTATACGAAGTAGTAGTAGAAGTAGTAGTAGTTGTAGTAGTAGTAGTAGTAGTAGAAGTAGTAGTAGTAGTAGTAGTAGAAGTAGTAGTAGTAGTAGTAGTAGTAGTAGTAGTAGTAGTAGTAGTAGTAGTAGTAGTAGTAGTAGTAGTAGTAGTAGTAGTAGTAGTAGTAGTAGTAGTAGTAGTAGTATATTTTACCCCACTAGGACATCACACAAGCGATAAACACCCGATGACACAAAATGCCGCCATGCGGATAGGATCACAGTGGAGAGGTCCCGGAAACCGCGTTCAGCAATTAGATCATATTTATGGCCGGGCTATGTTGCGGCTCCTGGAAAGAGACAGGGTGGGGCTGCAAAATAACGAAAAATTGCATCCGAAAAGGGTATGTCAGACAATGCATGACGTTTAAGTATAGGTTATATAAGAATCGGGCTCCGAGGTGGTTCTTATCTGGTGTTTCTGGCAATTAAATGCCACCTGAGGCAGATATTAAAAAGAAATCATCTGAGCTTACAGATAATTGTATTATTATGTTATATTATAATAATCGACATCACTGCACGATCGACATTCTCATGCATGCTCAGTCCTAAATTGCAGCAGCCACTCCAATGTACCTATACTGATTGTTCCCACGAGAAGCTGTGTATATTGTCACCTATCTCGTCTTCCACAATAGATAGTAAAGGACTTTTCAGTGCCAATGTCGTATCGAGCAATGCAGCAGGCTGCATGCAGTTGTAAGTATATATATATATATATATATATATATATATAATATATATATATATATATATATATATATATATATATATATATATATATACAACACACACACTTATACACGCACGCACACACACAATTACCTATCTACCTACATACAGCTAAGGACCATTACCATTAAAGCACTTTCCTTTACCCTTTCCCTTTAAAAGATTTGTAACAGGACTGACCCATCCGCTGACACCCCCCCCCCCCCCCCACCTCGGAAAGTTTTCATTGTTTTAACGCCCCTGTTGTGGGCTACAGTGTAAGGAAATTCGATTGCGTGTCTACCAAATAAGCCATGTCATCAAGAGTTTTTATAAAAGCAAACGATTTGCCACAATCGCGATTTCAGTCAACGAATCCAACCTAATCCAAACAGAGCTTTGGTTTAATCTGTCACGACAATATCAAGCTAACCTCAGTTTCAGTATCAGGAAATAACTCACAGTTACTGGGGCTTTCGTGATTCCAAATGGGTCTTTCTAATGGTGAACCTCTAATCCTCTTTGTTTACTGTAGCACTAAAACAGTTTTATTTCAGTAGAAAAATAGAAAGACAATTAGATATGGAGGCTGGGCTAAAACACGCAAAGAGAAATAATTATAATTAAGCTGAGTTGGAAGATTCTTCTGAGAAAACCAACGAAGGGAAGTCACGTATAATGTTTCTGATCATTATTGAAGAAAGTCGAGACCTTTGAACCGTGAAATCTTAGAAACAGGCGTGTCGACAAAGAGAAAACAAAGCATTTCGAAAGGGAATTTGGGGGGAAGGGAGAGGGGGCGGGAGGGGGACGTTTAGTGTTTTGCTGCTACATATATTCTTGTTTTCTTAGATTAAATAAGGGGCTAAACACAACGGTAGACATAGTCATTGCACAAAGTCGTCCCCTGAATAATCTTGTCATCCTTTTCTGGGATGCAATTTGTCGTTATTTGAAGCCCTACTCTGGCTATTGCCAGGGACCGCAGTATAGCCCGGCCATAAATATGGTCTAATGGCTGAACGCTGTTTCTGGGACCTCTCCACTGGTGATCCTCATCCACATGGTGGCACTTTGTGTCATCGGGTGTTTATCGCTTGTGTGATGTCCTGGTTGAGTAAAAAAAAAGAAGGAAGAGAGTCGTCCCCTTTTGGTATGCAATTTTTCGTTATTTTGAAGTCCCACCCTAGTGTTTAAAGCTCTGTGTGATGTCCTTGTTGGGTAAAACTTATTTACCTATAAACAGTACCGGTAAATAATTTCACAGAACATCAAAGTTTCAAAGGAAATAACGTCACCCCAATATAGGACGCCATATGTTTGTTCTTTTAAAATTTATCCCGGCTGTAGTCGGGAAACCTAGTATAACATTACGGTTGAACATTGTTTCTGGGACTTGTACCTGGCTAATTCTCATCCTAGGTTTTGAGGTTTTGAACAGCTGATCAACATAATAGAACAGTTTATACTAGAAATATACAAAAAGTCATAGGAGACTAGCAGATGCGTCTGGAATAATAGTTACAACATCATCATGACTGCCACAAATACATAGTATAATTTCGGCTACACAGAAAGATCATTTATCACAAATATGTACCACTACTGCCCCTCCCACAGATTTTGATCGAATCCATGCCTATCGAGAAACATTCTAACATTCCAGGGATACCACGCAGACACAGCTGTCTATTGGACTGCCAAACTGTCGACTGCCTTTTATTGGTCTAACCGTTTGTCAAGTCCCCTTGTAAACTCTTCTAACCCGTAATGCTCAGTTACCATAATACCCCTGTCTGTCTTGTCTACACACAACCCGTCTGACCAGTAATTTTTTTTTTTTTTGGGAACTAGTGACGAAATCAGGCCCAGCTACACACTAGCTGGCCAGTCATTGATGATTGGTCAGGCTGGTCTACGTTAGAGGGGTGTAGAATGCACTCTCTCGTGTGACCTAGGTTCAGTGTGTGGGATAGGGAGGTTGGGGTTAGGGCTAGTTGTACATGTCACGAGGTCGTTAAAACCGCTAACATCTTGTAAAATAGAGCATGCGTGGTCGCTGGTAAGACCGTCGAGACAATACAACGTCGCACCAACCTGACATCTCTGCCACTTAAACATACGCGTCTCAAAGATTAACACACATGAATGAACGTCCAATCCCAGTGTCCTGGGCTCACTTTGTCACTCATAATAAATGTGTAGCTGGGCCTGAGTTCGTTTCATGTTCCGTTCTGTCTGCTGTTATGAGGAACAGTCTAGTCGTTGTTTGTCTTTCTGTCACAGTATATGTGGTAAATTTTACTCATGACTCTGTTAAAGATCCCATATTGTGCAGAGACATGATCGCCAACACTAGTCGGCAAGGTACTTGATAATAATAAATATTTTAAAAAACTGAGTAACAACTTGAAAACGTGAAAGACAAAGAGATGAATACTTGGATGTCTTGACACTGAGAGAAATAACACACTCCATTATAAAATCATGATCATCTACCACTTCCACTGCTGAGACTTGGGGAGGAACACTTTGAGGTGTAACTCTCGATGGATAGCACTGACTACAGTATGTCTTTAATGTTATCAGTTCATCTCATCACCTCTGATCTTGTGTGGTTGTGTCTGTATGCGTCTGTATGTGTTTGTGTATATATATGATTATAGGTGTGAGCGTGTGTGTACGTATGTGTGCGTGCGGTTGGGAGGGTGGGGGTGGTGCTCGGTAGTTGCGACCGCAATCAAACAAGATGGCTAAACCACTGAATCTGCTTCTTAATGTACTGGGTACAAGATGTGTTCCCACTGTCTGTCTGATATTGTTATATCTTCCTGATGGACGTAATGGTTTACGGTGGGGGTTGTCTGCAGTCATCCCATATCATATGTGTTCATGTAACGTAGAGGAGCTTTTATTCGATAATGTCCAGGTTTGTCACCATAATTCGTTAAATATCTCTTAAACACACGTGCACCTATCGAGAAAATGGCTTAAATGTGTGTTTATCTATTGTTGAACGAACTAAACTGAGCGTTGATGATGTGAATGTACTGTTTATAACATTACTAAATATTTATGTGCATGTCGCATTTAACATCGAAAACTTCAAAGCACAGGACATTAACTTCCTTTCAGTGAATCATTATGTTGGTCCGTTTATTTTCAGTCATTCCATTTTTACTTGTAGTTCACATTTTCTACGAGTTCTTTATATTATCAGTCCCAGTTCTGTGTTTGTTTCCACCAACATTACATTTAATCTCGATGTAAATTTTTGTTCTAACAAAAACTGCCTTTTAGCGAAGCGGAAATGATTGATATTAAAAAGAATTAATTCCAAAATACGACAAACAAATCCTAAGCAAAGCATGGAATTGAATTCACTATTTTACATTGGATTCATAGACTATGAAAAAGCTTTTGACAACAATGATAGGAAATCCCTCTGGAACTTATTGGGGCACTATGAAATTTCACAGAAAATTAACTTAGTAAAGGCAATATATCATCATCAAGTGCCTTGCTAACTGGCTTGGGCGATCATACCTCTCCACAATCTGCGATTCGCAGCTGCAAGTATCAGTTCGTGCATTGACACCCCTCCACACACAAAAAAAAAAAGCTGTAAAGAGTCTTCTCGCGCTATCTTCCACTGTCTCTTTTTCCAAGGATCTTTCCAGTGGTCTCAGTATGTTCCATTTTGCCTCTTCTCATAACATGACCAACAATGATGACTGTCTCTTTCTGATGCTTGTATTAAATTGTATCCGAACACTCGCCTCTGTCAAAACAACTGGGTTTCTCTCCTTGGCTGTCCAAGGAATTCTAAAGATTTCATCAGTAAAACCCTATCTCCATAACTAGAACTATAAAATACCTCAAAACTCCCTGACATGGCCATCGGCCAGTAAGAGGCGCCATTATAACTTCACCCCCCTGCTGCCTTGCAGGGTATGTCTCTTAAGACAAAGGCTCCTGGGGCTAAGCCCTGAAGAAACTGGCAGAAGGCAAGGGAAAACCACAGCTGTATTTTCCCTAGTATATCATGCCTTTATAAAAATCCAATTCAGACGTTGACGTTAATGGGGGTTCTAATGGAATCACCTCGTCCGGTAGGAAGCAGCATGTTCTTCAGGTGATACCCGACCATCATCCAGCTACTGTGGTGAAAGTATATATCAATAACATCCTAAACATAGGTACATACAATGTCAGAACTCTAGTACAAACATTAAGGCTGAATAACATTAAGGCCGACATGGAGAGAATAAAGTTAAGATCCCTTTTCACGCCTCGAGGCGTATTGTGTATATGGGAAGAGGGCCATATTTACAGACCATCGACACTAGGATGGTAATGTGGTCAGCATTACGCCGGCCGTCTTCACTTCGCCATGACAGCCATCCTGGTACCCATTTTAGCCTGGGTCGACCTGCGACGCCCCATACCATGATAAAAATCCACGCAGCCAGCAGTGGGTTTCGATCGCGGTACGTTGCAATTACGAGTCGGACTCGCAACGCCTATGCCACGGACGTCGCAAAGCATATAGAACGCTTCACGAACTAACGTGTCATCCTCTCGCAGGGGCCATACTTATCTATTCTGTGTCGTTCCAATGTTAGTATATGTACTGCGTGAACGTCGGCGTCTGTGGCATAGGCGTTACGAACGTGCTTCGTAATGTCGAGGTGCCGGGTTCTATCCCTCCTGCGGACGGTTTGTCTCTGCGATGATTTCGACCGTGGTACCGAGAGCCGACCGTCCAGGAGCAATGGCAAACTACTGGACGTAAATTTGGCTAGAAAAACCATAAAAGCAAGAAAGTGCTGGGGTTGGTTCTGCAACGTTCTGTAAAGGATACGCAACTAACTGCGTGAACAGTACCTGATGGAGAAAATAAATATCAAAATATTAGGAATCAGTGAAATGCCCTGGCCGGGTGCAGGAGAAAGATATTCAGATAAACACTGCCAAAAACTATTAATACCACTTTTGCGATTTAGACAGAGGGGTCTTTGAGTCTGAGTATTTACGGCCGCATGGCTAGTGCTGTCGCCATGACTGTGCAGCATTTTATTTTGCCTCCGACAAAAGAAAATCACCAGCCTTACCGAGGGTTCGAACCTGGGTCTTCGGCTTGAGAGCCTAGCGTTCTAACCGTTCGGCCAGTCACGCCTGTTATATAAACACAAAGGCAACATGTAAAAACATGAAATGTCGAGTTCTTCATGAGAGAAAGCTAACATACAGGCTACATTTGTAGTATTTAAATAAGAGTATTGTTTCTTAGAATGTTGTTATGATGTTGGTTTTTTAATCTGTTACCTCAATCTGGTCAACAGAAAGTACAAAACTGACATAAAGATGATGTGTAATGTGAGAGAGGAAGAAGTGATTAGGCAGTTCAGTTTTTTTGGATAATGCAAAGTAGATCTATATCCCTTAAAAAAAAATTGTGAGCCTTGGTAACTAGGAAAAATACTATGGAAGTAAAGACGGACGGCGTGATGGTGACCACACCGCCTCGTGGATGTCCTGATAAGGTTTAATTTCACTCACTCACTCAAATAACCCAACGGTTGAACGGGGTTTCTGGGACCTCTCCACGGGTGATCCTTATCTGAATGATGGCACTTTGTGCCTTCGGATGTTTATCGCTCTGTGTGATGTCTTTTTATTTCAGGAATCACTGGCCGTCTTCTTTATAGACTATACTCTGTTGCCTATTACTACTTTATACTAAAGGGCAAGACTTTCTAATCGCTTTATTTTCATTATTACTGTGACTGTATTTTCTGCTCGTTTATGTCTATCTACCTGGCAATTAGTGTATCCGAATTCCCCCCCCCCCCCCCCCCCCACGACATTCAACATAAGTACACGTAGTTATACTTTTCTTTTGTTGTTGCTCACCGTAAAGCTTGGTATTGTATATATTTGTTTCTTTATGTTACAGCTTTCAGTTCACTTAAAGTTATTAGTCTTTTACCTGAGAGTATGGATCCTCTATAAAGGATCTAGTTTTTGATGATTTTTCATAATCTTTGCAATTCCTTGTGGCTATTCTTTCTATTCTGTCTTCAACATGTTTTCTTTGTTATAGGCTTGTCGAATTGATTGATGTTACTAACTAGAGTGCACTAGTGAAAACAATTGTTTGTATTTACTTCACTCTATTACATAATGTGGAGAGGTGTGGTCGAATAGCAGCTAGAGGCATCTGCCGGTCCGAAGGTTTAGTGTTCAAATCAGCATCAAAGTAGATTTATTTTCAAATCCAACCTTTGCCTGCCAGGTCGACCAAAGCCTAAAATAGGTATCAGTGAGTGTGAAAGACGCCTGGCGAGACTGCTGACCACATTATCCATCGACTACCGACAGATTACACTTGTTGCACATCGAACCCTTCAAGTGCTCGGATCCCCGCCTTAGTAAATCTAGCAGCGTGTAAGCGGCTCAAGACACCAGTTCTGTGTTGGTTTGTTTTTCTTCTCTGGCTTCCTGCAAAGTGTTCTTGTCTGGCCACACCCCTTTTAACATGTTGTTCTTGCAGTCTGGTCATTGTTGCAGATTCACAGTCATCACTTGGCTCTCGCAAAAGTCTTGCTTCTCGTAGAGCATTCACAATATCATCAAATACACATGTCTAGCAGTATATGTCCAAGGCGTCAAAGACACGAAAAGGGTCCTTTACTTATAAACAAAAAGGTAAAACGTTGGGGAGATGTGAACCAGCCCGATTGCCCACGGTTATAAACCATAAGTGCTCTGCCACCAGTTTGAATAGCTTATAAAAAAAACTGTCCGCCTGTGTCGCCGTCCGCATGCAACTCCGTAGCAACAGCGACGTTCCTCCATTTACCCTACAGTGTTAACTGGTACCCATTTCCTAGAGGCTGGGTGAACCCAGGGAATCGCCCTGTTTTAAACACCGTTTGTGGGCTGCAGGGAGTCGCAGCTGGATTTAAAAGCGAGTCTCCTATCGACTGCGCTAACGCGGCCCAATACTTATAAAGAAAATGGTGTATACAATTATGCTTCTTATAGTAGTAGTAGTGGGGTGGTGGTAGTAGTAATTTTCATTTAAAAACATCCTGTTCAACTCTCTTGATTACAGCTGGGTTTCACAGTGTTTACTAGTTTCAATAGTATAATTTTGCTACTTTTTTTTATCGCACAGTCACTGTCACAAGCTGTCAGTCTGCTTTCAAAGTCACACTTCCTCATACCACGTGGACAAGACTTGACTGTATAGATCTGCGGTTGCTGACTGTCCACCCCCGTGTGGGTTCCGTCGCCCCATTGTAGAGGCGGAGGTGGAGGGGATAGAATGACTTCCTGCCCCAAGCATGTTGTAGGAGTTTGTTGAAATCAGAAAACTGTTGCACTGAAAGGAGCAGATAGTCAAACCTAGCCTTAGAAGAGAAGAAGAAGAAGAAAAGAAGAGCAGAAGAAGAAGAAAGAAGAGAGAAGAAGAAGAAGAAGAAGAAGAAGAAGAAGAAGAAGAAGAAGAAGAAGATCCCCCTCCAGAAGATAGAAGCCAATGATAATTGTTTTTAAAAAACTGAATAATAATAAGAAGAAGAAGAAAAGAAGAAGAAGAAGAAGAAGAAGAAGAAGAAGAAGAAGAAGAATAATTAAAAGAAAAAGAGAAGAAGAAGAAGAAGAAGAAGAAGAAGAAGAAGAAGAAGAAGAAGAAGAAGAAGAAGAAGAAGAAGAAGAAGAAGAAGAAGAAGAAGATGAAAAAACAGTAGTAGTAGTAGTAGTAGTAGTAGTAGTAGTAGTAGTAGTAGTAGTAGTAGTAGTAGTAGTAGTAGTAGTAGTAGCAGCAGCAGCAACAGCAGCAGCAGCAGTAGTATAGTAGTAATAGTAATAGGATGATGATTGATCAGTTCTCTGAAAGAAGTTCATTTATGTTTGTTTCTTCTTCCGGCTAATGAATTCTCTGCCCGTTCCCCAACAAACTATACGCCATTAGATATTTCCCTGCCAGCTAATGTGCTTGTTGTCTGGTGCACATGCTTACACTATACTTCTTTACTTCTTGTACGGCTTCAAATGTCGAAAGAGATAGAAAGTTCCAGTTCTTGCTCTGCTGGTCGCGTCCACAATAAACATTTGATATGTCGTAGTTTTTCTGATGTTTTTCCATCTTGTTCTGGGTCTATCTCCCGCCAAACATCCATATTCTCTTTTGTTTTAAGCCTCGTAAGATACGACATCACAGCTCACTCTCTTTAAGTGGGCAAACCGTATTTGTATTCTGGTGTTTCGTATGTAACTGACCTTTTTGTTATAACCACATAGGTAGGGGCCTAAGAAGGGCGTCGGAAAGTGGGGAAGGGGCGAGGCCGGACCACCCTCTGTTTCTTACAAATACGTCAGATCTGTAAAACGGTTGTGTACGCAACACACAGGTTCTGGAACACAATATTGAGGTCCAGAAGCGAACTTTCCGCCAGAGTTTATCGACGCTGAACGCAAAAACGAAAATGAAGTGTTTGTATGTATGTATGTAAGTTGTACCCCACCAATACACCACACAAGCGATAAACACCCAGTGGCACAAAGTGTCACCGGATGAGGATCACATGTGGAGAGGTCCTGGAAACCCCGTTCAGCCGTTATACCATATTTCAGGCCCAACTTTATTTAGGGCTCCCGGTTAAACCGAGGGTGGGGTTTCAAAATAACTAAAAATTGTATCCCACAAGAGGTGGACGACGAGACATATAAAGAAGGGTTAGTAACTACAGGTGGTACTTACTTACACACATTTCCCTTTTCACTTTCAGCTGTCCCGGACCCACCTATCAATGTAAAGGTCACAAGTTGTCATGGAAACTCAGGCGGTCTGTCGTGGGAGCCTGGGAATGACAACGGAGCGGCTATCTTGGGTTATATCGTCCAGTTTAATACCTCTGACAGTCCTAACATTTGGTAAGTTTTTAGAAATAATTGGGCGCTCCTCCGAAAATTATCTAGGCCAAAAACCCACCCTTAACTTATATGGCCTCAGTTATATGTAACATTAGTATGGATTTATTTACGGCAAATAAATTTTTAGTTGTGTTGTTAGATGACCTGTCCTGTAAGTGTGTAAGAGTCGGTGGCTAACCTCCGAATAGTGGTCCCAAATTATTGAGGCCAAAAATATACTCTAACATGGCGTCAGTCACATTTAAATTGCGAACTTCCGGCGACTTAAAGTGCGGACTCCTGGCGACTACCGCCACCGCCGAGAGTATCTCCCGCTCCGCTACGCGCAGCGCGGAGCTGGGGTAAACTAGATGGCTTTTTGCTTATAAGTCCCAGCCATCTAGTTTAGCCCTACTCTCGGTAGTGGCGGTAGTCGCCGGAAGTTCGCAATTTACATGTGACTGAAGCCCTGTTAAGGTATATTTTTTGGCCTCGATAATTTGGGGCCGTTATTTGGAGGAAAGCAGGGTCCGTTTTTGGCCTAGATAATTTGGGGCCGTTATTCGGAGGAGTGCCTTTATTTGTTTAAATAAAGAAGACACAAACACTAGATTGCACAATTAATTGCCTGGTGTATACGACAATAAAAGTCAGTACATTCTTCAGGCCTGACCACTATACTTACAACTTGGAAAAGAAACCTAGCCTCAAGAGAAAAGTGTGCAGAGCAAGCTATGGGGAACCACGAGGGATCTGCAACGGATATGTGGATTCAAAGAGCCGCTCACCTGATGATCTGACCTGAGCATGTGAAACCGAACTCAAAGAAGAAGAAGAAGAAATAAAGATCATGTTTTGACAAAACTGTAAACGGGCGACCCTATGGGACACAATCTTTAGGTTGTAGGTAAAGAATCCTTTAAATAAATACCGCCGTGGCTAAGGCGTTGCGAGTCCGACTCGTAAGCCAGCATACCGCGATTGAAACCCACTGCAGGCTGCATGGATTTTTAACGTGGTATTGGACGTCACAGGTCGACCCAGCCTAAAATGGGTACCAGGATGGGCTGTCCTGGGAAAGTAAAGACAGCCGGCGTAATGCTGACCTAATTACCCACAGAGTGCTGATGGTCTGTAAATATGGGACGCTCTGCCCATATGCCCGATGCGCCGAAAGGCGTGAAAAGGGAACTTTACTTTTTTTACTAGGGGGTGTAATTCATTGTTTGTGTAAGTTCACTAAATAATATTCTATAAAATGAATATTTTTGAGATTAGGCTTAGAGTTGGAGTCAGGTGTAACTCTAAGCCTATATCAAACCCTAAACCTCACCGAAAGCAATATTTTCAGAACATTATTATGTGAACTTAAAAAACAAACAATGGATTTTGTCTGTTATGGTCGCTGTAAACAAACAATAAATTGCGTCCCTTAGGGTCACCGTTTACATTTTTGTTCCAATGTTTGTGTCCATTGACTTCTTATAGCCTAGGCCTATCTATGTCTTATAGTGTTGGTAATTTACTTATAATGTCTGCCCACACACTGCTGCCTTGTGTACTGTCAGTTTTTTCTGATTCATTTTTTTCCATCCTATGACAGACTCTTAATCTTAACACTGTTCTCCTGGTATCCACCTGTCTCTTTCCTTCAGGCACTCATTTCTTATCATAATGACACATTCCAGTATTTTCCTTCGCATGACATGCCTAAAATATGAAGTCCCTCTTCTGTGGCCAATCAGTTCTCTTTGTGAGTGAATTTCTTTCAAAATTTCCTCATTAAACTTTTTTCTGGCCCTGAAGTTCTCATCGTTCTTTCTGTAAAATCAAGTCTCTGCAGCTTTCACATAATTTCCCACTGTGTGGCTGACCGTCCATGATTTTCTTCCATTTATCAAGATTGGCACTAAATAACTCTTTAAGAACTCTCTTTCTCACCTCATTAACAAAGACTGTATAGAATATGTATTTTATGGAATGCTGCTAACTTTTTCTTTTTCCATTTATATGTTTATAATACATTTTATGTCTTGCCATGTGTAATTACTGCAGAGGTGCTGCTGATAATCAATCAAAGTTACCATTACTTTATGTTTATATGAATGGGTAATGTTTTATACTTATTCTGGGAATGCTTCAATTATATTTATCTATTTTTCATTAACAAAATTATTACCTTTGTCTTTTTATTTCCTAAATGCTTAGCTTATAGTCCTTTATAATTTTTTTTTTAACAACTGAAATAAATACTTTCAGCTTTCTATATGCCTAGAAAAATTACTATATTTTTCCTATAACCACAAAAAGGATTTGAACAAAGAATTGTGTCCGCCTCTAGTGCTAGAGGTTCCGGGTTCAATCCCCGACAAGGGCTGGGATATTTTCACGTGGACTTAGACTTCTAGTAATTCCCCCGGGTCTCTGGGTAGTGGGATTATTTGCCCGTGTGTATTTTTGCGTACGTAAAAAATCCCTTGGCAGTTGGAAATCAAAAAGAGTAGCCTAACGATGCTGCCCAGGCAAAAATTTGAAGTGAAAAATCTACCCAAAGTATTTCAGGATCCTCACTGGTGCAACAGAGCCTGTGCACTGTGCTGAGCTTCTTCGGACTCAGACTTGAGTTAGAAGAAGAACGGAGCACTTTTGGGTTACTACCCGTGTGCCATGATGTTGATCTGTTGTTCAAACTTAAATATCAAACCTCTGTATCTTGTCAGGTGAATACTATGATAGCAGTTAAATACAAGGAAGTACATAAGTGGACCTGATAATTCTAACTGACATACAAAATTGTTTATATTCAGAATTAACTGTTGGTCCAGGGCAGATAAGAATTCAAAGTTACATCTTTTTGTGTGAATAAATCTGGATGGAAAGATATGTCTGTTGTATGTGTCTTCTTTGTTCAAATTTACAATGGGAAAAAACCTTGCTTTGACTTTTGTATCTTTTTATTTTAAGAATAATTTATCTTTTATCTCTATTTATGCCAGGAATGATTATGATGAACAGTTTGATAGCAGCAGGGTTGCTGTCACCCTTCAACTTTACCCTTGGGGTACATATTCATTCAGGGTCAAGGCCAAAAACATACTGGGTTCTAGCAAGCCTAGTAAGTCTACTCTAAGAATGTGTACCACTCCACCTGACAGACCTGACCGCAACCCCAGCAATGTGAGAACCAGAACAGACATCAAGAACACTCTCATTGTTGAGTGGACGGTGAGTCATTGGCTGTATTAACTCTTTCCAGTCAATTAGGTGATTGCAGTTATAGCTACATTGGGCCGGGAGTGCAGAGAGTGGCCAGCAGGTGCTACAAAGGTGAAAGTCCAACAGCTGATTCATGACATTTCATGCCCAGGTGATCTGATTATCTATACAAATGGTTCGGTGTTGAGAGGAAAGAGGAGTGCCAGGAGGTTCATAGGAAAAGCCTATGGAAAATCTTTAATGCAAGACAGCCTAGCAAACAAGATCACAACATCTAGCATGGGAATTGAGGTTGAGGCAGTAATTACAGCTCTCCGGTGGCAAGAGAACAAGATGCATGCACATGTTGTAATTGTAACAGACTCTGAAAGCATGCTTAGAAAGGTGAAGACAGGGATGCTTCGAGCAGAGTGGCAAGCTTTGCTCAGAAAGTCACTGGTAGTGAGCATACTTTTTGTATCTTTTCTCAAGACCATGCAGGCATAGTTGGTAATGAACAGAACTGGGTGGTGAATTGAAACATGACAAGGCAGATGTGGTCAATGCCCATTGGGAACAAGCAACAAAAAGAGAAGAGAAACAAGATTATTATGGTCTGGAGAGAATGAGGCACCTGGGTGTAACCGTAGGGTCTGGCCAGCTCACTACACTTAGAGAAAAGACAAGACGGACATATAATCAGATTGTGACCGGTACCATCAGTATTGGAACTCTGTGTTAGCTGCTAAAGGTGAGGACGGAGCACACATGGGAATCCCTCAAGTGCTGTGATATCAATTCTTGATTCAACTCAACTCAACTCGCAGCTACAGCTTCATAGCAAATGGGTTACCCAATAATTGCTCTGTTCCTTTGCCGAAAAAAAATCACACATAATGCCTCAATCTCTTGTGAAAAAAACTGACAGACTGCAGTCTCCACAAAAGACAGTAGCATAGATGCACATTAAATGCACAAGGCAGCCTTTGGAGTGCCAAGACAAACAGCCTGTCAATAGAAATGCAGTTCATCATTGATGGAAGCAATAGTTACAACATATCAGCAGTTGCACAGATAATTAATTGCATAAAACCCCACCAATTTTGTAGTAACAGGCCACTTGCCATTTTCTGAATCTGCAGTTCACAACACAAACCACGTTCTGCTTTGTGGAAAAGTATTTCAAATGTATCTGCAGCTCCCACTGTCACACCATACACTCACCTCAGTAGCAAGGTGATGGAATTTTATCTTTCCAGTCTATGTATGGAGGAAAATGCAAAGGCTAACTATTGTCAGAAGCAGGAACTTGCCACACACAAAAACAGAAATGAAATAAAAATTTTGATGCAGTCAGTATGGCACAGATCACTGTGGGTTACCTCTCATGCCTTGCGAGTCAGCTAGTAGACTCTGGTCAAAACATTAACTATTCCTGCTATAAAAGGTGCATGTTTCTTTATTCTTTCTAGCCGACTCTTCTGTTATGTTCACATAACTGTCTTGGCTGTTATCATAACATCTTCTGTACCAAAGCTGCTTTCTTCATTTCATAAGATTTATAAAAATTTGTTGCTGTAAGGAAAAAAACATTAGGATAGACAATGTTGAAATAACAACTACTTGAAACTGAAAGAGTTAACTTCCACACAGGTTGCTTAAACTGCTATCTCATGAAATCTTCATCACATGAAGACATTTATCACTAAGCCTCTTATATTTCACACATTCTGCCTCCTGATGTGTTCTTGCTGTTTCTCAATGCCATGTTGCTGATAGTCTTACCAGAATGAATACCGGTGCAGTCATTGTGCTCTTTTACTTTCTGATGCCATCATGTCTGATCAGAAAACTCTTCAGTTAATTATCACTGTGACACTCCTATCCCAAGAATAGATAGAAAGCATTCAAAAATCACACTTAACCTTACTCACCTGAATCGACACAACTGGTCAATGCTTGTATGAAAGGTAGTGAGCTAACAGACTAACTGGCTAAAAATGCATTATTGCATGCAAGAAAAAGCATGGACAGAGCAGATATCATAAATGCTGTAAGGACTGGGCTATTGTATAATGATAAACCTCTGACACTAACATGATTGTACTACCTGGGAGTAAATCGTGGTGAAGCACATCTATGCTGCCTTCAATGCCTAAGATAGGAAACAGTGTAATCAATTTTTTATGGGATACAATCCGCAATGGTACCTTGGAGTGGCTTCTGCATTGGAGAACTGAGCACACGTGGGAATGTCCAATGTGCAGTGGTGACATTTGTGAGAACAAAACATATCCCTAGAAGCTCTATTTCAAAGTACCCAATCTGCGGACATGGAGAAGTTATAATAACACTGTTCGATAGAAAGAGCAGAGCTAGCAATTATGATAAATTTCAACAAAGAAGACACAAACAGTAGATTGCATTTCTTTATTGCCTCAAACATTTTGCTGTATTTCGTCAGGTAACACTACAGTAACAATTGATTAAAATAAAGCAAATGAATGAATCCTTTGAACTGAAACAGCCAGTCGCAGATTACTGAGATTTGTGGAAGCAACCGCTATAAACCAGTCTAGTCCAGAATTATGCAGACAAAAGGACATACTTCTCACTTTGCATTTACCCTGGTAAAATAGATAGTTTTTGAATGTAGTCAATTTTGTGTTTCAGTTTGAAGGATTCATTTATTTAATTCATTTTAATCAACTGTTACTGCAGCATGCACCTGAAAAAGATAGAGCGAAATATGCCAGGCAATAAATTGTGCAATCTATTGTTAAGTGTCTTCTTTGTTCAAACTGACAACAGGGAAACATTGCTTAGATGGTGATAAAATAGCAAAGGACCCATTTCACACCAATGGTGCTCAAGGCATATAAGGCTAGACACATTTTTATCAACCAGTTTGACCAATCACAGGTATTCAAGGAGTGATGTGGTTGGCATCACACCAGCCACCTTTACTTCCCAGAACACTGCCTGGTACCCATTTTAGGCTGAGTCAACCTAGTAGCCATAGGAATCACACAAAAAAAAAAAAAATCAGCCATAATGCGGGTTAGAACCGGAGACATTTTTACCTGTTGTAATTGTGCATAGAAACAAGAAACAATCATGTTGTTATGAGAAATTTTTAAACTTCTAGTTTGCTTCATGGTTTTGTTTTTTGTTTCTTGGTGGAATGCAAAAACCAGGAGAGCTAATCATAACAGTTTTTTATTTAAGTAATATTACATTATAGCAGTGGAAATAATTTGTTGGACAAATTGGTTAGCATCAATTTCCTCGTAATTTTGCAGGGAAGTTCTAAACCAGAATGAGTGAAAAATCTTTCCTTCATTTTTACAAGTCCATTGTATTTGTACTATTATGGCTAATTACATTCCACAGGGACAGAATAATTATGTAGTCTAAATTCTGGAAAGAAACATGGCAGTTTAAGAAAACTGCTGAAAAATTAAAAAGTCACAAAAACGTGGAAAATATAAGCGCAGTCATTCTGGGGGTAATAAGGCAGTGTGACTGTACATTTTCTAAGTCATAAAGGCAGTTTGAATGCATATTTTCTTACAGGGTCCAAATAATTTTTAGGGAAAAAACATTCTCACAAGAAAGAAGATTGGCAGTACAATTTGAAGATCATTTAGTAGCAGAAAATTGCTTTTATCATGTCCCACCAGAAATCTGCCTGGTGCCGTTATTGAGGACAAGAAGTGTGAATGAATAAACGAATGAACAAACAAACTTTATTTTAAAAGGGTTAAGAATTGGGCACACAGGCCCATCTTATATTCTGCTCTTCTGGCCTCAAGCCATGCATACATTGTTCATGCACACCTTGTTTTAGCAGATAATAATAATAATATTAATAGGTATCGTCAACAACATCTTTGTAACAATGTGCTCTAAGTATGCCTATATTTTAAAACAATTATAATACTAAATATAATAAATCTTGGTGAAAATCAACAGTATAGAGACATTGTAATCAGCTTCTCATGCGAACTGTCAGTAAAGGTACTTTGGGGTGGCTGCAGCAATTGAGAACTAAGCACACATAAAAATACCCAGTGTGCAGTGATGTCGATTGTAATAACATTTTTTAAAAAAGCTATTTGTGTATTCTTTACAGGACGTTGCAGAACCAACCCCAGCACTTTTTGGGTGTTTTGGTTTTTTTTAAAGGCAAATTTACCTCCAGCAGTTTACCATTGCTTTCTGGGATGGTCTGGGGGGGGGGGGGGGGGGGGGGGGGGGGGGGGGGGGGGGCAGTAGCTACCTTGAACAAATTTAAGAGGCGCTTGGGCTGTCCAAGATGGAGGTAGTAACCTCAGGTGCTGTGAGGTCATTAAATTTAAATAAGGCGATGGTAGATACGCGTGCGCGCGCGCGCACACACACACACACACACACACACAGAGAGAGAGAGAGAGAGAGAGAGAGAGAGAAGAGAGAGAGAGAGAGAGAGAGAGAGAGAGTTTCCAGGTCCTGAAATCTAGCAAAGTCAACGAGTTGAAGTTAAAAATGTCTACAGTTTTGTTTTTTGAAACCGAAACAAATGTTTTTATTTCTGTTCTCACAGCCAATGAGCAGGCTGTATTTCCATGGCCCTCGGTTCAGATACCAAGTACGCTGGAGATTAAAGGGCACATTTACATGGAACTCTGCTTATGTAACTAACCCCAGCCAAGGTTTCCTGAACATCGAAACCAATGACATCTACACGGTGTATGAGCTGCAGGTCAAGGCAGAGAACTCTATGGGAGAGTCACATCAGCCTGCATTTATCTACCAGGGTCACTCTGGAGAGTCAGGTAAAACGAGAATTTTATTTTTATTTCACTTGCAAACTTTACACAAAATGTAAAATCTGTGAGTCAGACATGTGCATTGGGAATTGGCACCTGGGACAACAGATCACATCCTCCAAGACTGTTCCAAATACAACATACATATCAAGGCAAAACCTTTGGCCAAGAGAAACATCAGTGCAAGCCAAATGTTACGGATAACTGAGTGAACTACAACAGACAGTGAAGTTCATACTTGCAAATATAGATAATCTATTTCAAGTGAACGAAAGAAAAAGAAGATCATTAAAATTTTATTGAACACAAATACTTATTTTTTCCTTCCACGTATGCCGCTAAGCGTTGTGGGGAGATGCAAGTTCCTGTCATAAGCAAGGCGGGCAGCATCTGATGTTCTGAGGCCATGCTTTTGTCAGGTTTCGGAGACCCCGTCAATCCACCGTTTCCTTGGTCTTCCTCTTGCCTTATATCCTGAGCTTCTTTGGTTGAAAATTTGTGATGTTATTTGATCATTTTTCATCCTGGTTAGATGTCCAAACCATTTCATTCTTTGATGTTCTATGTAGTCTAAACATGGCGTAGTTTTGACAGTGTTTCTAATGTCTATATTCTTTATCCTGTCTAGTCTGGTCTTATTCGCTGCTTTTCTTAGACATTTCATTTCACAGGCTTCTATTTGTCTTTCATGGGTCTTGTGGAACACAAATAATGTGTTATAAATACTGTTAAAAAAAAATTAACGGCATTTATTTGATGGTGCTTTCCTGTTTAAATCTGCATAGTTACCAGGTGCTGTATTTTTATTAGTTGCTTGGTAAACCTGTACACTTAAAAAAATATCAATGATCCCTGTGCAAAAGAATCTCAGCTGATTGGTTGAATCTTTAGGTACTCTTGTTTATAATTTTAACAGTTTTACTGATTAAATATGAAGATTTTGAATGCCAAAACATGATAAAAACTATGTTCCTTAGGGTAGCTATGCAGTTTATTTTCTTTGGTAAGGTGCCACCAAATAACTGTTGTTAATTTTAGGAAGGTGTCATAAAAATTTTTTATTTTTTATTTTTGTAACAGAAAATGCAGACACAGACAATATATTTCTTTAACTGTCCAGATTGTAGGCATCTTAAACTAAACTGTCTAGATTGAAGGCATCTTCAGCTGTCAAAATTGTAGTCATCTTTGACTGTCTAGATTGTAGTCATCTTAAACTGTCTAGATTGAAGGCATCTTCAGCTGTCAAGATTGTAGTCATCTTTGACTGTCTAGATTGTAGTCATCTTTAATTGTCTAGATTGTAGTCATCTTCAACTGTCTAGATTGTAGTCATCTTCAACTGTCTAGATTGTAGTCATCTTTAATGGTCTATTATTGTAGTCATCTTTAATTGTCTAGATTGTAATCATCTTCAACTGTCTAGATTTTAGTCATCTTCAACTGTCTAGATTATAGTCATCTTTAATTGTCTTGATTGTAATCATCTTTAACTGTCTAGATTGTAGCCATCTTTAACTGCCTAACCTGCCAGGGGTTAGTAAAATAAGTAAAGCAAAGGATATTTTCCTGCTATAGATGCACCAGGCTAAACACATATATTTATAGATAGTCAGTGCTCGATAGACCATGTGGTCAGCATCATGTTTACCATCTTTACGTCCCAGGACAGTTGAGAACTGAAACCATAGCACTCCATTAAGCGCTCCATCCCCATCTTTAGCAGCAAGTGCCAAGTTCCAATTCCAGTGGCATCAGATGCAGTCTGATTGTTTATCCATCTTACCCCCCTTCCTCCCCCCCCCCCCCCCCCAATGTTGAGCATCAACCAAATTCCGTGGTCATTCCTCCTGCATAATTCTCTTCAGACCTTGATGATCTGTCTGTGCCTCTGCACTGTTTATTTGCTCCCAAAAAGGGCTTACAAGATCTAGCTTGTCATGGATCAGTTTACCCTGAAGTGGTGCAGAACCAGCCAGGCTGTTTTTCTGTTCTTGCCTAACACACCAGCATAATCCGGAAAGCACAATCTTTATCAGCTAAGTGTCCAGAGTCAAATGTCGAAGAATTTGGTTCCCTCTTCTTGTCTGATCTTGATGCAGGTTCTCCATTCAGTTGTGTGTAGAACCATTTAGAGATGTGTTCTGCTACTTTGCTTTCAAGCTGTCTCTAGTCACGTAGTTGATAAAGAGTGTGCTTTCAAGATTATTTACCACACACTGAAAAGACATTTGCTAAAATTCATTTTATGCTTCATTATATGTTGATTTAACTCTGCAGTAATGCTCCTAACTAGATACAGCGAAATATGCCAGGCAATAAATTGTGCAATGTTTTTTTTCTGTCTGCATTATTTAAATTTACAATAGGGAAACATTGTTTTGAAATACCAATTTGTCTACAAAAATAATTATCTGGCACCATATGCCTACTAACCACCACTGGCATGAAAAGTTTTTTTTTTTTTTTTCTTAACTTGTTTAAAAAAAATAAGTGAGTTGGGCTTGTCACTGAATCTCTTGTCTTATTTTTTTTTCAGAACCACTGATCACACCAACCAATTTCTCACTAAACCCAAGTTATGCCATTGAACCACATACTGTTCATCTTGTCTGGGACTCTATTGATCCAAGCAATCACCTTTTATGTGGGAAATTCAAAGGTTTCAAGGTAAACCCTATCTACTGACCCATCCACACGTGCACGCACACACAAACATGCACACACACAGCAACAACAACAGTAACAGCAACAACAAAGAAAGAAAATATAGCATTCTTTAAGGTACATAAACTTTAGGATGTTTGGTTAGAACCTTTCCATCTTTTCAATGAATGGATTCCATGGATGATATTTCCCCTCTCCACAGCACACAGCCTGCTCATTACTGTAGAGACCACATGTTGCCCCGTAGCAAAATCCTTCCCTCAGCTTTTTTTTTGTTAACTCCACCAGATCAAAGACAACACCAATACATTAGGAATAAAGCATGCTAGAGAAGCTGCTAAATATGAAGAGCAGTCCACCTGTTGGAGTTTCCATCCTGACCAACTGCAAGATCTGCTGTCCTACAAAACTAGGTTTTTAGGTTGCATTTCCTCGTCCTAGGATACGACTTGTATCCTGCTTAATTGACTCCTCCCAAAACCTTAGACAGTGTTGAAAAAACAACTGCCTGTGGCTGAAAGAAGCTTTAAAACAAGTTTTTAAGTTACCACAACCGCAAGATTCTTACCCACTTTGAACAGTAGGTCATAGAGCAGTAGTGTTTCAAAATCATTATAATAACATAACATAAACTGTGACCTATTAGTGTTGTGTAGGCGTATCAATGGAAGCACTAACACACAAAACCTGCCATATTTTCCTTTCTTCTGTTTGTTGAACAAGTGTATGATAACTTAGTCTAGTCTATTTCTTGATGTTGTCCTCTTCTTTGACTACCCCAAAATGTTCCTTGAAGTGCAGTCTTTAAACTGAATCATGTCTCACCATATGCCCAAGTCAAGCTAACTTGTGATGTTTCACCACTGCTAAGAGAGGCACCTCAAGACCTGCAAATTTGTTTACTTTGTCTCTGAGATATTATGTTTTGTGCTCTAAATAACTAATTCATAAAATTTGTCTATAGCATTTACTTTCGTAACCTGAATCCTCCTTTCCAATACATCAGTGTAAGAAAAAATACAGCACCAGTGATTTGTACATAATACCTTCACTGTGATGCTGATGTTGCTCTCCCACATGGTATTCAGCTGGGACATCATGGCTGTTGCCATATCAAGTCTTGTCTTGATCTCTTTGATAACCATTATAGCTAATTATAATTATATGAATATTACCAGGATGGGCTGTCCTGGGAAAGTAAAGACAGCCGACGTAATGCTGACCACATTACCCACAGAGTGCTGATGGTCTGTAAAAATATGGGACGCTCTGCCCATATGCCCGATGCGCTGAAAGGCGTGAAAAGGGAATTATACCTGTATTTAATATATAAATATAATTATGTTAATTAGAAACACTTATGAGGTTTAATGGGATCAATGCAACAGCTGATCAATGGCAATTCACATTTTGGTGACATCATTGTATACTCAAATGGATCTGTTATTTAAAAAAAAGTGAATATCCATTTTCACGCCCTCTAGGCACATCGGGCATATGGGAAGAGAACTCATATTTTTACAGACCATTCGGCACTAGGTGGGTAATGTGATCAGCATTACGCCGGCCGTCTTTACTTCCCTAGGACATACATCCTGATACCCATTTTATGCTGGGTTGACCTGCGACGTCTTATACCATGATAAAAATACACGCAACCAGCAGTGAGTTTCGATCGTGGTACATTGGAAGTACGAGTCGGACTTGCAACGCCTAAACAACGGATGATGCGATGAATCTGTAGTGAGAGGTAAAAAAAGAGTGGGTTGGGTTTTCTTTCAAAGGGGAAGTTTCATTGTTTAAAAAAAGGGAGCTCAGGATATAAGATCACAAACTCAAGCTGTGGAATGGAGGCAGAGGCAGTAACAGCAGCTTTCTGATGGATGGAGAGTAGTACTATCTGTCTTCTTGTGACTGTAATGGACTCACAGAGCTTCGAATTATAGAGACCTGTGTCCTGCATGCGAAATGGCTTGCTTTGCCTTGAGTCAGATCAAGATCAGGAGTATATCTTGGAGTTTCTGCCCAGTTGATTCTCGTGTACGAGGTAATAAACAGGCTGATAGGTTGGTTTCTGAGCTATTTTATGATAAAGTGGACACTGCAAAGGATTTCTTGGGTCAAGTTATCTTATGTTGTGTTGGGTTAAGTGGGAAGTGCAGTGGAAAGGACAAAGTATCCATACCTCAAAAGACTAATTCAATAGAGAGTAGGCAGAGGGTCTGAAGGGTTTTCAACATGCATGGGAAAAGAAAGGCAGACTTTTAACCAGATTGCAGATGGCACCATCCGTATGGGAACTCTTCGTTGGCAACTATGAGTAAGGACAGAGCAATATGGGAAATCAAGAGGCATAAATTATTGATGATTTTATTTTATTTTTATGATTCATAATGTGACATGAATCATGGACAGTTTGTAATTTAGTGAAAACTTTTTTGGAAGCTGCGGAGATGTGGTTTTATAGACGAATGATGGAAATACCCTGGAGTAACAAGAGTAATGAAGATGTCTTGAAAGAAACTGGCTCACGAAAAGAACTGATTGCCCACATCAGAAAGAGACGATTTACATTCTGTGGTCATGTGATGAGAAGGAGAAAACTGGAGTACATCGTGACAGTAGGAAAGTTGGAGGGGAGGAGAGGCAGAGGGAGACCAAGAGAACAGATGCTGGACGGTTTGACATCATGGCATGGAAGATCATCTTGCCTGATTTGATTGAAATTACACAAGGCAGAAGGTTGTGGATAGACATGACAACCAATGCCACACGGCATGGACTTTAGGAATAAGAATGATTTATAAAAATTAAGAATCTGGACTTGGCCCTGATGAAATGCTATCCAGATTATTACTCATTGAGTCACATATATAGTCAAACTATCAGGCAGAACTCAGAATTGAAAAACAAACATAGTGAGTACGCTATATTATTCTAAAACACATAATAGTAAAGTAAAGGTCCCTTTTCCCCACCTTTAAGTGTACTAGGAATAAGGGGCTAGACCTATATTTTTATAAACCAGTCGACACTTGGTGGATAATGTGATCAGCATCACACCGGCCACGTTTACTTTCCAGGACAACACCTGGTACCTGCTGGTACCCACTCAAGGCTAGGTCAACCTGGGAGTCAAAATCATTTTTGAAAAACAGTCTGGCCCCACTGGGAGGCAAACCCACGACCTTCCAATCCACAGGCGGGCGTCAAGCCACCAAAGCCACTGTGACTTTCATTCCAAATCACATATTTTAATCTGATTCTGTTTTCCCCCAGCTTCTTTATTGGAAATCAAGTGAACACTGGGCCAGAAAAACTGAAATAGACATTGTCCTGGAAGAAGAAGTTTATGGGCACAGTCCTCAGATTAAAGTCACCCTGTCTGACCTGCCAGCACACTCAGCCCTGAGAACACAGGTGGCAGTCATGAATTCTCATCACACAGGGCCCTTCAGTGAGATTATTGATTTCTTCACACCAGAAGGAGGTAGGTCATTGGGGGCCTGTGTTCAGAGATAATGAAAGTTCACATTGTCTGTATGCTATAGTTGCCTCCCTTAGTTGTGTGGGGTCTGTCTAGGGACTATTTGTTTTGTTGTTGTTGTTGTTGTTGATGTTGTTGGGGAGGAGGAGGGAGGAATAGAACAGACCTGCTGCCTCTTTTAAAAGGAGTATGTTGTAAAAGGGAACTAATAAGAGTTAGCTGAAACAGGTTATGCTGCACCCAAAAAGGCCGATTTTACAGCCAAGCTGTAAATCACAAAACAGCTTGCTAATAATCATTTTGAGGTGGTTTTTCTGCTGAAGAAGATATCCTCAGAAATAAGTAACCAATGAGCCTTGAGATTCCAAAAACAAAACACTATTCTTGCATTCTTCTAGAACAGATCAATCCCACATGTACTCGCTGTAACCAAATTCTAATTTCAACTTTTTCTAGAACAGACCTGCTGCCACTTTAAAAAAAAAAAAAAGAAAGTATGTTGTAAAAGGGAACCAATTAGAGTTTGCTTAAACTGGTTATGTTGCACATGCACACGCAGATACACACACACAGATACACCACACACACACACACACACACACACAGAGATAGAGAGAGATATTGCAATGAAGCTTTAAATCACAAAACAACATGCTAGTAATCCTTTTAAGGTGATTTTTCTGCTGAAGAAGATATCCTCAGAAATAAATAACTGTGGAGCCCTTGAGACCAGAAGCACATGATAAACAAATTAACCTGTATTGATTGGTATTCAGAATGAAGTAGAGAAAGGAGAACACACTAGGCAGCATAAAAATAAAAAAAACGTCATTATATCTTTCAATGATTTGCTATGTGTGTCAAGCAGCACATGATATGTTATTATATCTTTTATATTTGGTCCATGTTCCTGAAAAATCTGGCTAGTTATTTTAACATGCTGCATAGATTTCGAAATTTTATATATTTGTAATATCTTAAATGTGTTGATGAGAATTTCCATTGTAATATGTTTTTCAGTGCAGTTAAAGAGCATGTGTTTTTTTATTCTGCATGAATAAAAAGTTAAAATTATCATTTGATATAGCGTATCATTTTCAACATTGGACCAAAGAAAAAAACTAAGAAACAAGAGAAGAAGAAAAGGACAATGGAAATTAACAAAGAGATTGTGAAAATAATGTGAGAAAGGAGTCAGGAAAACTGATTAGTGCAAGCAGTATAACTTGCCCAAGTCCAGCAGAGCTACAAATATAAAGAAAGCAAATTTTTACAAGGAACTAGCTGTGGCCAAAGCAAAATCTATCATGTCTTCTCAAAGAAATAAAGTTATAGAAAACATAGAAACCTTTCTACTTGTCTGGATAAGTGACATTCAATTAAAAGTTGATAGTTTATCTAAAAATATGATAATTTTAAAGCTTAAATCATTTACAGGGATCAATCACAGATGTTGCCATCCGCTGTCAGTAGCAAAGAAAAGTTTACAAGATGGTTTGAAAAATTCCAGAAAAGAATCGGTATCCAATGAGTTGTTAGACACAGAAAAGGAGCTAGTGCCGACCAAAAAAAAAAAAAAAATTAAGCTGCCGAAAAGTTTCTGAAGCAATTTTACAAACTGATGGAGTCAGAGGTTTTCAACTTTTATGAAAGTGGGTTTTTCTAGAAGAAAGTGCCTAAGAGAACGTTCGCCAACAAGGAAAGAATAGCATTGCCAGGAAACAAGCCAATGAAAGGCAAAGTAAATTTGCTCTTTTGAACCAATGCCAGTGGTGATCTAAAGATAAAACCTCTTTTGGTTTATCACTCTGAACATCTAGTCTGTCTAGAATCCTTTTTTTAATCTTTTTTTTTATTCTTTTTATAAATATTTAATGTAAGAACAGATTATTTGATTTTCTGTTAGATGTAATAGCAAAGTGGGTTTGGAGATATAAACTTTTAAAGATATAAACTTTTTGAGATACAAACCACGGTCAGGAATTAAGTTCGTAGGTCGAGGTACCAATCTCTGTATACAGTAAAACCTCGTTACCATGAACTTGCTTAAAGTTTACATGAATGTTTTATTTTTAGTCCTAAGTTAACATTTTTTTACATGAATTTAACTTAACAATCTATTATCCTACAGTAGTTTACAATTAATATATAATCTAGGGAATTTTAACCAAAGTAATTGATATGCATAAATATCCATTATTAACTCTTTGAGTCCCAAGGGGTTTAGCATCACAGACCCAAGGGGTAGTCAAGAGAGATGTAAAACTGGCTCATCATGCATTCATTGGGCCTCTAGGTAGGAATCTATGAACGTATGATGCGTTCCTTGGGACTCAAAGAGTTAAATAGAAGAAAAAAATGCTATGTATCCCAGTTAAAACCCCAATGGGTTGAAACAGGATATTTTTGTTTACATTACTACAACTCGCCCTTCCTCTCACCTTTATCTATACCTCCAGTGCCAAGTGCAGTCAGAGAACTTCATCTACAGGCTTTTGGTATAGCTTATGTACTGTTGCAGTGGAAGCCGCCATTGAAACCAAATGGTATCATTCTTGGTTACGATATTGCTTACCAGCAAGGTAAGTGGTTAAGTGGTGCCCACCAATAATATATAAATGCAATACTACTGCAGTTGAAACGGACACCTAACTTCAAACTTGTACCACAATTTACTTGAAGGAATTATTGTTTCAGTCTTGACATAAAGGAAGATTTCATCCTGAACAATGCATTGATGTTCATTCATTTTTTTTTTGCACTTTTATTCTTTGCAAATGCGACCTCTGTTTCAGTAGGGTGTGTGACCTTCTCTGGCCTCTAATATAGAAGAGCATCCCTTGGGCATTGATCTGATAAGCCATTAGATCTGTTATTGTCAGATGGTTTCCCACTCTTCTTGGCGTGCAAGATATAACTGTTGGCGATCAACTGGAGCCACATCTCATTGATTAGACTAGTCTGTTGAGTTCATCCCATAAAAGTTCTCTGGGGTTCGGGTTTGATGACATGGCTGGTGATGTATAATTTGGCATTCAGGTGCCTTCAGTTTTGCACAAGGTCACTTCATCCCTTGAAGCTGATCGCTTTCCTACATAAGTACACCTCAACCACCATATGGCAGGGCCTCATCCATGCAATTCTAGGTATAGCACTCGTAGATTGTACGGTAAACACTTTATCCATCTATCATGACTATTGAGCATAAGGAATGATTTATCAATAAACCAAACCATTCTTCAAGTCACTTCCAATTGTCTATTGATGATGCTAGTTTGCTCAGAGCAATTGGTTCTCACAATATCGTTTAGAAGGACCAATAAGCTAGCATCATTCGTCTGGTTTCTGATCATTTGAGCTGAAATTGAAGAGCTGTTGGCATTGACTGGACTGTAGACAACACAGATGCAAATTGATTCCTGAGGTGATGGAGCCATATGATCTTAGGCAGGTGTTGTTATTCTGGGTCTTTCACTGCATCTGATCTGATCTGATCTGCCATTAAACCAGTTTCTTGAAACTGTCTCCTAAGGTGACTAACAGTACTTGTAATCCCATTTCATTGTTGGGCCACTACACTTTGTAACTGGCCAGCCTGTAAATGGCTAGTGACACTGTGTCTCTGTTCTGTTTTTAGGAGAGCCATACTTGCGCATTCAATTTTCAGCTGAATTTATCTTATTCTTTTTCTTCTTTGAGTTCAGTTTTGCATGCTCAGATCAGGCCAACAGGTGCGATTTTTGAAGAAATTCAGACAAACAGACAGACACACACACACACACACACACACACACACACACACACGCATGCATGCACACACACACATACGCACACACCCACACACAGTTCTCAAACCTGACATAACTAAAGCATAGATAGCCTTATTACAAACTTTTGAATTCAGAGTCTTACTATAAATCTGAATCTATCAATTATGTAAGCCCTTGCAAAGCAACAAAAAAATTTGTAAGCTTTTTAAATCATCACTGATCACTGGCATTATGAGGGCTAATAGTCTGTGATGTCTGGGGCACATATAGATAATGGCAGGCAATAGAGAGACTGTAATGTGTTGACTGGTGCAGATAACCTACTGCACCTTTCCACACCTTTGGCGGCAACACTTTTTGTAGTCAACAGGGCTTTCAGAACTGCTGTAATTTTATAGCCATAAGACATAAGTCTGTCTGCCGTAGACTTACATTTGTATTTCTTTACCTCCATAGATGACTTCTATTCCCGCTGTTCTCAATTTCCAACAGTTATGTAGTGTTTCTGTTGATTAACCCAAAACCTAAACCATGGGCTTACCTCCTTCTAGTTCTTCGTTGCCTCTGGATTCTTTCAGTCGGATGGCCTCCATTTCTACAATAACCCTGTTTACATACAGTCTCTAGGCTCCAGTCATTTGCAGAATTCTCAGATGCACGCTGACTTACTGGTCAACGTGTTGAATCAATAAATGAGATGAAGATCAGCTGATGTCAAACGTTTATTCATTCACAGGACTGTCTCTGTGTCAGTGCAAACTGAGGTGATGGTTGAAGGACCACAACTCAACAATCTGCAAACTGAGGTGATGGTTGAAGGACCACAACTCAACAAACTGATAGCAAAATTGTACAAATTGGAAATAATTATTTTCATAATGAAAATGCACATGAACAATCCCACAGTGACAGTTTGACAAGAACAATCTTCCCCGCTGAACAAACACAAATGTCCAGCCTTGACCAGAATTGTCAAAGCGAACGGTAGTCAGATTCAATCCCTGAGTGCTGTGATGTCAATTCTTGACTCAATTTAAAAAATCTTAAAACTGGCAGCCAAATCTAGCTCAGTCATCCACTTGTAACTTGATTTACTCAACAGATACTTTCTCCGCCAACAAATATGCTGCTCCTCAATCTTGAAACACTACTCAGACACAGACTGAAACAAGACTCCAAAACTGATCATTCCAATTGTATTTTTGTTTATTCTCACATGTAAACACTCCTTTCTCTCACTTGGCATGGTTTAGACAATCCGCCCCATTTGGCTCATATTTTCCATGCAACACACTTCATAAATTTCGTTTACCTGAACATAATTTAGATTCAGTCTCTGACTCATTATTAACCTAAACATAAATTATCAGTTAGAAAATGACACATTACAGAGACAAAAACTGTACAGAAAAGAATTGAATAGGAAAAGACCACATGACAGACCAAGAAGATTGAGAAATAATTTTAGGCTGATCTACTCACTCTTGGAGTTTTGAATTGGAAAAAAAAGATGAATGGAGGCAGGTGATATCAAAGAATGATCACAATGAAGACAAAACTGTATGGTACACGAGAGGATATGGACTGCACGATAGCTTTCATAAAGGCTACCGGCCTCCTGATATAAATTTTCCGACAGAAGGATCGAAGAAGAAGAAGCAGTCAGTCCTCTTTGTTAGTTTCATGCACACTATAACTGTTAGCCATAGGGCACTGATGTGTATGTTAACTCTTTCAGTCCCAAGGAATGCCTCATACATAAATAGGTTCCTACCTAGAAGCCCAGTGAATGCAAGATGAGCTGATTTTATAGTCTCTTTTGACTGTCCTTTGGGCCTCTGATGCTAAACCCTCTGGGACTGAAAGAATTAAGGGGGCTGCCAGGTCGACCCTACCTAAAATGGGTACCAGGTAATATCCCGGGTAGTAAAGGTGGCCTTGTGATGATGATCACATCAACTGTCAAGTGCCGATTAGTCTATCATAATTTACATTTCCCCCTAACACCTCGCTGAGGTAAGAGGTGGAAGACAAGAAGAAGAAGAACTTTTTACTGAGCACATATGGAGGTGTCCAGTGTGCTCTGGGGGATAACCCAACTCATAAATTACTGTGAGTATTCTGACGATGCATGTAAATTTCCTTTGGGCATATTTCAGTTTTTGACATGCATCTTGGCCAAGCCAGGCCTCTCTTGCCTCACATTAACAACCCTTCGACACTGGGAGCTCGCATCACAGGACTGCAGCCAGCTCATCGATACAGATTCATTGTGTGGGCTAGGACTAAACAAGGTCGTGGAGAACCATCCTTCGTGGATACCAAGACAGCCAATGGACACCGTAAGTATCATGACGAAGGTAAAGATTTTCCCATAGCATTGGTATCTGTGGCTCAGAAGTTGTGAACACAGTTTTACAATCTTGACACACCAGTGTTTGGAGTCAGCTGCAGATAACTAGGAAGCAGACTGCTTTGAATTGATTTTGAAAATGATATGAGCATTGTGTTAAAGAAAGTAATAGAAAATTATCAAATGCAAAATTGCCCAGTAGTTGGAAGGATACTGACATTTGCAGATAGTTTACTCACATATACTCAGAGATGGTATACTCGTTTTGACAAAAGTGTTCAATGATATTTATAACCTTTACCAAAAATACCGGGTGCAGTGGAATGTGGAGAACATCGAACAATAAGTTTAATGAGTCATATAACTAAAATATTAATGAGAATTATCATGAGAAAAATAAGATTTTGTTGAAGGTAATGGCACAAACAACGCCATATTTATCTTGAGAACACCTTCAGAAAGAATGATTGACATGAATAGAGATCTGTATTTGTGCTTTATTGATTACACTAAAGTATTTGATAAAGTGAAACATGAAGAATTTATTAGAATTTTTTAAACCGTAAACATTTGTGGTAAAGATCTGAGAATAATAAAACAAAACACATACTGGCAACAAGAAGCAGCCACAAAAATTGACAACCAAGTTGGAACTTTTCAAAACATGAAACAAGGCATTAAATAGGAATGTGTACTATCACCCGATTTATTCAGGTTTTATATCAAAGAGATAACTGACCCGCCAGCTAAACACTCTTATAAAACAATCAAATCGTTCTCCAGTGGATCCCGGCTCACTGCTGCATACCAGGAAATGAGTTAGCACACAGACTTGCTAAAAATGGAACAAAGGAGAAACAACACACCTATTCGCTGTCATTACCAGAAATCAAAACACTCAACAAGGGAAAATAAAAAGAATTTTAGAGAGAACAAACCAACAGTAAACATCCACAAGACCCCATCAGCAGACTCAACAGAAAGCAATATACAACAGTTTTCTGTCTACAAACAGGACACTGCAGGCTCAACTACCACATGCATAAAATAAAGACTGTAGTCCCCACAGTGTGCCTGTCAAGCAGGACCACAAACACCTGAACACATTGTGTAGACCTGCCCACTCTACCTACAACTTCGAGAAAAAAAACCTGGTCTCAAAAGAAGAATGCGCAGAGCAAGCTATGGGGAACCATGAAGGACCTGCTGTTGACATGCGAGTTCATAGAGGCAACCTACCTAATGGTCTGATCTGAGCATACTAAACTGAACACACAGAAGAAGAAGAAGAATTCAATTTGTACAGTGAAATAATAATTAGATACATACATGGTATGCCAAGAATATCAGTTGGTGGGCATATTGTTAACAACCTGCGATATGCTGACAATATAGTTCTGACTGCTGAAAATGTAACAACTGCAAGAAATAATGGATGTAATCGTAATGGAAAGTGAAATAAAAAGTCTTTAAACAGCAAAAAAAAACCCAGAAGAAATGGTAATTACAAAGAAAACTGACCTTCCAAAATGCAACATAAAAGTAAATGGGACAAACCTCAAGCAAGCTGACGTGTTTAAATACTTGGGTACCCTGATAACATCAGATAGAAGATGTATTAGAGAAGTTAAATGTAGATTAGCTCAAGCAAAGGCAGAATTTTAGGAAAAGAAAACATTTTATGCAACCTTTCTTTGTCAATTAAGATGAGAAAGAGAATTCTTAAAAGCTTTATAAATTATATCTTGATATATGGAAGTGAATCATGGACAGTTGGTAAATTAGTGAAAAATTATTTGGAAGCTACGGAGATGTGGTTTTATAGACGAATGATGAGAATACCCTGGACAAACAAAAAGAGCAATGAAGGTGTCTTGAAAGAAACTACACGAGCTACAGGCAACTGTTGACAAAGTGACTCACTGGTGTGCAGAAATGGGTGCTGTCATCAACTCAGAAAAGGCAGCTGTTTTGTGGTGCTCTGTAGACAATAGAATTGCAAAAGCTGACGTTCCAAACCTCACAGTTATTAACAGTAACATCAAAAGAGAAAGCAAACTGAGTTATCTGGGTATCATTTTCAATAGAAGCCTGTCCTTCAGGGATCATGTGGAGGCAGTTGCAGTGAAGTGCCAAATAGGACTCAATGCTCTCAAGATTATGGCAGCAATGGACATGGAACAAAGAATGCTGTTCGCAATGTTCCAGTAGGTTATTGTGTTGGTAATAGATTATGGACTTGGCATGCTTACCATATCAAAGACTTAGCTGATGAAACTTGAATGCATACAGAATGAAGCCATGCGGGTAATTCTGGGATGTACAAGAGATACCCCGGTAGTATGTATGCGATGTATACTTGAACTGCCTACTATTGCAGATAGGCTCAAAGTTCTGCAAGCAAAGTCAAATCTCAGAGTAGCTGCGGACAAGAGGCACCTCCTGCATGAAGCCCTGAATAGAAGTAAGGGTCACAGACTGAAAAGAGGAAAGTCTTGGATGGCGCTAGTTGAAGACACAAATTGGGCATGTGTGCAGGCGTGATAAATTTAGGTGATGAGAGGAGTGGGTCAAAGTGTCGGATCATGTTTCAGACTTGTGTAGGGTTCTAATCACTTTGGGACATGAGTGCAGGGACTGGCCAGCTGGTGCTGCAGAATCAGAAGTTCAACAAATGATTCATGACAATTCCCGCCCAGGTGATGTGATTGTAAATACAGATGGCTCTGTGTTAAGGGGTAGACAAAGTGCATGGGGGTTCATAGCGAAGGTGAATGAATGTCCCTTGGTGCAACAAAAGCCTTGCATATGATATCATAAAGTCTTGTTTGAGAATAGAGGTGGAGGCAGTCACTGCTGCCTTCCGCTGGCTTGAGAATCAAATGTACACACATGTTGACTGATTGTAACTGACTCACAGCGCATGTTGAAAAAGGTGGAGACAGGCATGATCCCTGCAGAGTGGCAAGCATCACTTCAAAGGTCCCGGGTAGTTAGCATCCTTTGGATATTTTCTCCAGGTCATTGCGGAGTGTTGGGAAATGAGCAGGCAGACAGAATGGTCAGTTCTGCACCACTTGGTGATGAACTGATGTATGACAAGCTGGATGTTTTGAGGGCCCTTTGGGAACGAATGAACAGTGCAGAGACACAGATAGATCATTACGGTCTAAGGAGAATGACTCTGCGAGGAGTTACAAAGGGATCTGGCCAACGCTCGACACTCAGGAAAAAGGCGACACAGATATACAGTTAGACAGTTACTGATAACATCGGAATTTTAACTCTTTGCTCGCTGATAAAAATGAGGACACAGCGCTTATGGGGGTGTCCCCGGTGCTGTGATGTTGATTCTTAATTCAACATTCAACATTTGAAAGAAACTGACTTACGAAGAGAAATGACTGCCCACATCAGAAAGAGACAATCTGCATGCTTTGGTTATATGAGGAGAAGGAGTAAACTGGTGTACATCATGACAGTAGGAAAGCTGAAGGGGAGGAGAGGCAGAGGGAGACTGAGAGAGAAGATGTGGACAGTTTGACATCATGGCATGGAGAATCATCTGTGTCAGAGCTGACTGATAAGTACACAAGACAGAAGGTTGTGGAAAGACATGACTACCAACCGCACATGGCATGGACATTAAGAAGAAGAATACTCACATACAAGCAGGGAGAGAGAGAGGGAACAAACAGCCCACCAGCTGTAGGCAACAGTAGATAAAGTGATGGACTGGTCTATGAAATGAGTACTGTTGTTCATCCAGAAAAGGCATCTGTTTTGTGGAGTTCTCTAGACAACAATATTGTTAGAGCTGATGTCCCAGGTCTCACGATAGATAATAGAAACGTCAGTAGAGAGGGAGCAAACTAAAATATTTGGGAATCCTGTTTGACAGGTGCCTGTCCTTCAAGGACCATGTGGAGATGGTTGTGACAAGATGCCAAAAAAGGACTCAATGCACTTAAGACTATGGCTGCAATGGATATAGAGCAGAGAATGCTTTTCACACTCTATTCCTCACCTGATCCTTTCTGTGATTGATTGTAGACTAGGACTGCTTACTGTCTCAAAGAGTCAGCTGGTTAAACTTGAGCACATACAGAACACAGCTATGTGGGTCATTATGGGTTGTACCAGAGACACCCCAGTGGTTGTTTGTGATGCATCCTTGGTTTGCTGACTGTTGCAAGTGGTCTCAAGGTGCTGCAGGTGAAGTCATATCTTAGAGTAGCTGCAGACATAGACCACCCTTTGCATGAAGGTTTGCATCCTGGAGAGCAATAGATGAGGAGAGGAGTGGGTCAGAGTGCCAGCAGAACAGTCAGATTTGTGTAGAGTCATATTCAGATTGAGCCTGGAGTGCAGAAAGTGACCAGCTGGTGCCATGGAGCAATAAATTCAAAATAATGCTCGCTCAGAGGATGTGATTATTTATGCTGATTTTCCAATACTGGAAACATAATAGGTGTTATTGTTACCCCTTTATGATTCTTCTTCTCATCTTCTTTGAGTTCACTGGCTGTAAACCAAGTGGGAAGTTCTGGTTCTTCATCTATCTCTGGACTTTAGACTTGCTCCAGAACCTGAGTGTTATGTGCACATCTGTTTTACAGATCTGACATTTTTTATGCAGACTCTTGGTTCCTTGTCTCTCAGGCAGATGCACTCCGAATTCAAAAGACACCCCCAAATAGTCTACTCTTGCAAGGAGGCAGTGGGTCTATTTTTGTTTTCTCCACAATAGGTCACGGGACCCACACGGGTTATTATTATGTGAGGATTATATCAATCCTAAATAATGAATAAATCTTGCACATATTACTGCAGAGAATGTTGTAAATAAAATAGTCTGTTTCTTTCATTTGAGTAGGTTGACTGGATATTACAAATTGTGATAACATTTTATTTCTCAGCTCCCAACACACCACATGTCCAAGTGTCAGAGCTAAGAAACTCAAGTGTGAATGTTACCTGGGTGTCAGACCAGACTGCTCCAGACATCAAATATGCTGTTGAGTACAGGCAGTCAGGTAATGAGTGTGCTTGTTCATGTCCGCGCATGATCGCTTATTTGTTAGTTAAAATGTTAAAGGTGAAAGGATCAACTTCATTGCACCAGGTTTTATCACAAACGGCTCAGCCTCTCTCTCCACAGAACAGCTAGCTGCCTGCCGAGAGTATTGCACGGAGCACAACTTCTGTAGCTCTGGTGGCGACCATCAGAGATCTCTGTAAAAATTATACTTTGGAACTGAATGGCGGCACCGTGAAACAAACCCAAGACCTTCAGAGTGTGAGGCAAACAGGCTTGACTGCTTGGCCACTGTTAGTTCTTTGGTTTGTGCTTTTATTTTGTAATAAAAACTAATGGGAGCTTCTAATTTCATCTTCTTGTTTGATACTTTTGTATTGTGGTGAATTATAAACAACAGAGGCCACTTCATATGTGAGGGTCCCCTGGGATAAATTTACATTTCTTCAGTCTGTGCCATTTCCATGGTCAGTCTGGTCTTTTCTACTTGGTCTACACAATATTGCTTGTTGATTAATACCATTACTAATGACTTTTTACCCCATCAGGACATCACACTGAGCGATAAACACCTGGCGACACAAAGGGCCACCATTCTGATGAGGATCGCCCGCGGAGAGGTATCATACACCCCGTTCAACTGTTAGGATTTATTAGGGCCCCCGGCAACAACTAGGGTTGGGGGCTTCAAAATAAGGAAAATTTATCCCACATGAGAACAAAGATAGTTTTAATGATGAATACTGTAGTAGTAGTATTTTTTACCCCACTAGGACATCACACAAGCAATAAACCATAGTGGAGTATGTTGTGTTAGCCAAGTCCCTTTGTTTATAGCTTTTATAAGCGTTTTTGCTGTCTGTAGGGTTGTCGCTGTAGGTGGTTGTTCTTGTGTTGCTCCTTTCTTTGCCAGTCTGTCATTACCTGGTGTGCCGCAGTGGCCTGGAATCCACTGCATCACTATTCTGATGTTGTATGAGGTAGTGAGCTGATCAGCATCTAGAATTATCTTGGCTATGTCAGTTCTGCAGCGTTCACTGTCCTCCAGAGCTTGAAGAGCAGACATACCCGATGACACAATGTGCCAACATGTGGATAAGAATCACTGTGGAGAGGTCTCAGAAACCGCGTTCAGCCATTAGACTAGATTTATGGTCGGGCTATATTGGGGCCCCTGACAAGAGCCAGAGTGGGGCTTCAAACAACGAAAAATTGCATCTCACAAGGAGATTACTGGATTATAAGTATGCGAATACTGTGACTGACTGACTGACTTTCTACCCCACTAGGACATCACACAAACGATAAACACCCAATGACACAAAGTGCCACCATGTGGATGAGGATCGCCATGGAGAGGTCCCACAAACCGCGTTCAGACAATTGGCCATATTTATGGCCTGCCTATATTGCGGCCCCTGGCAAAAGCCAGGGTGGGGCTTCAAATAACAAAAAAATTTCGTCCTAAAAAGGACGAAAGACCTATTAAAAAAATGATGCGAATACTGTGAATGAATGAATGAATTTTTACCCTACTATAACATCACACAAGCGATAAACACCCATGACACAAAGTGCCACCATGTGGGTGAGGATCACCGTGGAGAGGTCCCAGAAACCGTGTTCAGACAATTGGCCATATTGATGGCCTGCCTATATTGCGGCCCCTGGCAAAAGCCAGAGTGGGGCTTCAAATAACAAAAAATTACATCCGGAAAAGGACGTAATTGGAGCACTCTAGTAAGCGAATACTGTCTGTTGGCAGCCAAATTATTGAAAAATGTCCTTACACAAGAAAATCATAATTATAATTAATTAAGGCTGTTGCTGCACTAAGCTTTTATGAATAAACATCAACAATAACAGAAAGGAATTAACATACGACATCCATTTAGATTGATTTTTCATTATTCAGAATATAATCATCGCATAATAAGAATAAAAGGGGCAACAATAACATCAATTTTTTTTCCAATATTCATCATTGTTATCTCCCTTACAGGCCACCCAGATTGGCACAACACAGACTATGTCCATGACCAGTCTTGGATGTTGCTGGATAAAGCCACTGTTTCCGTGTCAGACCTGGAGGTCCGGCTTGTTGCCAGTAACAAGCTGGGTGATACAGCAACCAGTAAAACTGTAGCTTTAGCAAAGACTGCCCGCCTTGGTGAGTTTCTCTCTAGTTCCGCAACAATCCAGAAAAATGTGTGGTTAAATTGGGTTACTGGGATTTGGCCTGTTGGTCTGCCATCCAGATTGAGGTTTTGTAATCTCAGGTGACAAACCTCAGGGGTCAGCCTGGAGGTGGGGGAAATAGCACAGTACAAAATTATCGAGCGACTCATATAAATGTAAGTTAGTTTATAACCGTCCATTAGCACAGTATAATTGTTTTATAAGGTTCTCTAATTAATTGTATGATTGATTTTCCGGGGCAATATTGGCCTTTATTAAAAGATGCTCAAGATAACCACTAATTAAAAAAGAGCCCATTTGCGATGAGAAAAAAAAAAGTGTTATTGTGCTACATACAGCTTGTGTTGTTATATTCATGTGGGACATGGACAATAAGTTAACAAGCTGAAAACTCATAAGCAAGACAGTTTGATGCTTTTTAAGAACAATGTGAAGAATATCATAGAAGGATTGAAAAGCTAGAGTAAGATAGTCCTTCTCAAAACAAAAGAAAACCTTAAACTAATTAGAACAACTAAATGCAGACTGTCGGTGTTTTCGGACATTTTATGAGAAGGAATGAACTCGAGATCTTGGTTACAACTAGCAAGGTGAGTGGGAAAGGCGCAAAAGGAAGACAACGATATAAATGCCTGGATGGTTTGGCAATAGGGATTGGCCAAGATAAGAGCACCTTCTTGGTCCATGATTTTGGTTATTGCGTGAAAAGGCAAAACAAAACCACTAATGTTTATTGACGCAGTACATGATTATGATAATAATAATAATTTATTTCAGTCCTAGTTTTTTTCTATTTTGATTTCACTTTTTTTTGTATATAGATTAACCCACTGAATCTATAATGCAAGGTTATAATTAGGGTGTTTGATCTAATAGTTTTTTTTGCTTGACATTTGGTCATCTTCCAAGTTGTAACTGCAGGGCAGCCTTTTTGTCTGGTCTCTTGAGATGGGGTCTTGATGGCTGGCCCTATCTTCTGTGGCTGACTGTATCCTCCGTTTGTGTCAGTGTTTTGAGGGTTTCTGCAGGTATAGCCCTGAAAAAGGCTAGTCCTAGAAAAGACTGTGATGGCCTTGTCTGTGGCATCTGGGTCTCTGACTGGTTTCTGATCTGTGTGTGTTGAAGAGGGTTGAGTTTTTTAAATTTTAATGCCACCTGGCTACTTTCTTCTTCCCTTGCATCCATTTTGATGTCTGAGTCACAAGCTGCATCTGTGGTCTCCTCTTCAACCTCAGACTGCTCCTGGGTTTTCTGTCATCATTTGTGCTTTTCTCACTGCTCGTCCAGCTTTTATTGTTCTACCAGTATCTTTTCTATAGTTTTCTCACATTTACTTTTTTTTTCAAGTTATTTCATCTCCACTGAATGATGTGCTTCAAATCCTTGAGTTTTTGTATGATTTTGTTTTGTCAACATTGTCAATTGTTATCCTTTTCACAACTACCTTGTTTTCACTTTAAATTATATCTCCTTATATAGTTTTTACTCCTGTTGGATTCTTGTCCAGAAAGTGGCTCTTTGAAGAGTTGCATTCTGGGTGTCACTTCAGCGAACAAACCCAGTTAACTTGCCACTTGTTGTCCGTATCGAAATCCTAGTACATCAGTCCGACCCACTTGTGTTCAGTCCTTCAGTGTAGCAGCCATCCCAATATTTCTGTTCTCAGTCCTACAAGTGTAGCAGCTATGCCAGTATTTCTGTGCTCAGTGTACCCATTGGTAGTTGACTGGCATATCTTATTTCTTTGCCCCACAGTTGGTTTCTTCATGATTGTCCTTATTTAATACATATTTCCAGCAACTGATTCATTGCCTCTGACTCCTTCCTCTCAAAGTCTGTTAAACACAGTATATTCAAGATGTCTACCCTGTCTATACTTCTTCTTTCACCAACCACTTAAGATGTGGCCATTCTGTCATTTCTTTTATTTCCATACACTTCCACATTGCCGGGTTTGTACAGCCTAGATAGTTTCTTGAGGCAGGACTTTCGGATACTGTCAACCCATTCTAGTCAAAATTAGCCTGAAGATTTTAGGCAACATGGCTAGTGCAGTCACTGTGAACTACGCAAGTTAAGAATTATCCTTACCAAGAATTCGACAGTGAGGTCTCCATAAAAAAGCAGCTGACTGCTTGGCCAAGAGCTTTTTAAGACAAATATAAAGCAAAGCAACAGATCCCTGTTGTGAATTTGCACCAAGAAGACACAAACAATTACAGAAGAATCTGGAATAGTTTTCCATTTCTCAGCAGGTGCTTAATTCAGTAAAAATTAAATTGAATGGAAGCAGATAAATGAAATCCTTCAAATAATCAGGTCAAAAGGACCAACCCTTGTCCCTTAATGCCACCTTTTGATCTCCTACCATGTTATAAGCAATGACAATGCATTTCAAATACTGCATTTGTCAACCAATGGCAGAGTGCGTAGATTTCTTGAAGTTACCACAACAAATGTACATTTGTGTAAACAAAAAGACTTGGGAGTTAACCTATACTTGTCCTGATGAAACATTTAATTACTTTTGAGAGTGGTTAGTTTTGTATTTCAGAATTAGAAGATTCATTTATTTGCTTCATTTTATTTAATGTTTGAGCCGTAAAGATGCAGCAAAATATACGAGGCAATAAATAGTGCAGTCTGTTGGTCTAATTTTGTGTGTGTGGGTCTTCTGTATATAATAATACAATAGATGTTTCTTCCAATTCACTTTTTTCCTTGTAATATCTAAACTAGTTGTCTGATTTAAGTGTACAATGATGTACGTGAAAGCCAGGCAAAAAACCTCTTTTTATATTAGGTTAACTTGTTACATGACTTCTCTACGAAACAACTAAATTAGGACATTATTCACACACAGATAACAAGGTGGAGCACTTGAGCAACAGCAAACCTAATGGAGCTAGCTTGAGCTCTCATCTCTGGTCTGGAAGTGTTTACTTAATTGTCAGGTTTTGCCTGCTGCTGTTACTCAACAAACATATCTGCCAGCGGTGACAGAAATCCAGTCCTGTCTACGTCAATTTTGTAAGCAGCTTTTGTCTACTAATTTGTAAACAAACTGATTTTTTAAAATATGTTTCAAATATGTGTTTAAACACCGCATGTAAATGGTTGTGCAATTTTTTTTTAAATCTACAAAATGAGATTTCTTGTGAATGCAATGTTTAAAAAAAGAACCTAGGGGTTTTGGGGCCATGCTACAGAGAATATTATGAGTGTCCAGTCCATTAACAGTGTTTCATCAACATCCAGTGGTGAAATGTTATCAGCATAGGACTAGCACAGTTAATCGTTGGACCCTGATGCATATGTTGAAGGGGGATTTCAGTACCTATTGGTATCATTGTCCGCCACATATTTTATATTTATCAATTTTGGTGCAATATAAAGGCATAACTATTTATTTAATGTGAAATTAAATGTCATGTAATTGTTATACATTTCTGTTTGCTGGGTATCTTATATCTATTTTATTTTGTATGTTTTTTTTTTTTACAAACACATCTCTAGCTGTAAGGATAAGTTTGTGTTTTAACTGTAGCACATTTGGACTTGCTCTTAATTTAAACTGTATCACTTTCTCCATATTTGTTTGTGTCTCTATCTAATGTTTATATTGTTTCATTTCTTATATAAGGACAAGCTGATAATGGTTGTGATTTTGACTGCTTTGTCACTTTTGGTCAGTGTTGTATCTGTACATAGATTTCTGCAGTAGATTTGTTGAAATTTAACCAGTTGGAAAAGCTTTGGTCAGTTTGGTCAGTTTTACAAAATAACAATATCAATATAATCCCCCAGGTCCCCATTGTGGGAAAGGACAAAACAGGGAGGAGGGGGGGGGGGGTAGAATAGACCTGATCCCCCTCCCTCCCCCACCCCAATCCCCCTTTCCACGAAGCATGTCTTTAAAATGTACTAGTTAGGGGTGTTTCCTTTGAAGTCAGAGTGATCTGCCTGAGAGGCAAGGAACCACAAGTGTGCTTGCAAATATGCCAGATCTGTAAAATGCAAAATGAAAAAAAAAAGGCAAGTTCCGGAACATTAACAAATTCCAGAAGTGGACGTGCGACTGCAATTTTTTGCCAGAGTTTACGGCTAATACAACAACAGAACATGAAAAAGAATTGCAATGAATGTAGGTTTTTAAATACTTTTTTGTTTTTGAAGTTAGAAAAGGTCATCCTACAAAAATGGTTCATGATCATTACACTAGTCCCTCCATGTGGGTTCCGGGGCCCCATTATGGGGAAAACAAGAATAGACCCACTGCCTCCCCAAAAGCATGTCGTAAGAGTCAACTAATTGGGGAGCTTCCTTTGAAGTCGTAGTGCATCTGCTGGAGAGGCAAGGAACCAACAGTCTGTATTCAAGAGAATGAGATCTGTAAAACTAATGCACACGCAACACTCAGGTTCTGAAGCAGGACTGCAGTTCAGTAGTGGACGAGCAACCAGAACTTTCCGCCAGAGTTTTTCAGCTGGTGAACGCGAAGAAGAAGAAGAAGATTACACCAGTCATGTAACCCTCAAGCTCAGGATCAGGACCACACAATCTGGCACTGTCCTAAAATTTGATAATAAATGTGGGCAGTGAACACTTCAGTGTCTTGTCTGTCTTTAATTTTGTGTTTCTGCATGTTTTCTTAAATACTTTTAAGTGGTGCATCAGGCATATGATGTTCATCAATCACAAGTCCTTTGCAGAATGTCACTCTCTTCACAGCACACCTGAAAGTATCCCTTTCCCTAGCCAGCTTTCCAGCCCCATGTGTTTTCAATGCCAATACTTTTTTTAATGTCCTGTATGCATCTTAGCGGTGGTCGACCCCTGCCTCACCTTCCACAAACGGCACCCTCCATCACTGTCTTTAAAGCCACCATGACGCTTGATGTGGCCGAAATACTTCAGCTTTCGGTACGGGATGCTGTTTATCAGCTGTTAATGATTTTAGATGGATTAACTGGCAACTCGGTTGGTGATGGGGTCCATATGTGCCAGCAACTGTGAGCTCACAGGATATTACCTGGTACCATCTTTAGACTGGATCCACCTGCAAGCCAAGTTCAGTGTTGACAAATATCCACCATCATGTGGACCCAAACCCTTTGGGTCAGCTGGAGAGTATCTATCCACTAAACTCTCACATCACCCTCGTGTTGCTGTGTGTTGCAATTTATTGCTGTTTGCTAATGACAGGTTTCATCAAAACATCCGTTGTTTGTTTCATATATAATTTTATATTGTTTACCGATACTTCCTGTTTTTCTGTTTGATTGTTTATGTTTTCCTTGTTACCAGGAACATGTCAGTCGTTCTGTGTGATATGCAACATGGGTGATTCCTCTAAGCATACTGAGCATGTAAAACTGTGATTGGCTGAAAACCAAATGAAAATTAATTCTTTGTAACTGTTGATTAGCTGTGCAAACAAATGAGAAGTGACTGAACACATACGCTGATATTGGTTAAACTGTGAACTGGGATTAAATGGACAGTTTAGTTACTAATTATTTTTGTGAGAAGTGACTGAACACACACATTGGTTAAACTTTCCACTGGGATTGAAATAACAGTTCAGTTACTAATTATGTTTGTGGGAAGTGACTGAACACACACATTGGTGTTGGTTAAACTTTCCAGTGGGATTGAAATAACAGTTCAGTTACTAATTATGTTTGTGGGAAGTGACTGAACAAGGGATACAGGCAAGGCATGCCTATCCTTGTTTCAATCTGGCATATTATCATAGCAATGAACCAAGACTGTATAGGAAATTATGAAATGTAAAGGGCACGAATGCACAGCTGCCGATCGGAAGGTTCATGGGTTCGCTCCCTGGCAGAGTTAGACTTTTTTTTAAAAATGACCTTGGCTCCCAGGTAGACCCAGCCTTGAGTGGGTACCAGGTGCAGTCATGGGAAGTAAAGGTGGCCAGCCTAATGCTAACCACATCACCCATCTTGTGCCGATTGGTCTATAAAAATGTAGGTCTAGCCCTATGTGCCTAAAGCCATGGAAAAAGGGTCCTTTAGTTTACTTTTACATAGGGTACAGTTCTTTGGTCATGTGATGAGAAAAAGGGCACTGAAAAATATTGTGACAACTGGAAAGATCACTGGTAGAAGAAAGCAGAGGCAGACCAAGAGAAATGTTGGTGGATGGCTTAAGACAGTGGCATAGATCTTTGGAGATGCATGAACGCCATCGCCAGTCAGCAATTTCACTTGATGATGATTTGATGACGAAAGGACATAACGGGATTTGTATTGTCAGTCAGTGATTTTCACAGATTTTGCACAAGCAGGTTAAGATTTTTAAAATGTGGTGCATTACTTTCAGAACACTCGTCCTATTTTGCATAAAAGATGTCAGCCATGGATAATTTGAGATGGAAACAAAAGGGAACGTAGGAACTGGTATATCTCTGGCAGCTGGTTATATATAGAAAAATATGATATCTAGAAAAACACAATGGGAGTTATATTGTCAATGATTTTCACACATTTTGCACAAAAGGTTAAGATACAAAATTTGTGGTGCATTGCTTTCAGGACACCCTTCATTTTTTTGCATAAAAGATGTCAGCCATGAATAATTTGAGATGGAAACAAAAGGGAACGTGAGATCGATATCTGTAGTTGTAAATTGAACAAAATGCAGAAGGGAATTTGTTTCTGTCTTATATGTTTCAGTGGGGCTTGGTGGCTGTTGACTGCCGTGTCATACGTGTGTATCACGTGTAGGACAAAATATGGACTTATACAATGATTTTTTTAAAATAATTATTCAGTTGAAAATTAAATCAAATTTATTAATTAATAGGCTGTGTGTTGGTGTTGGGGTGTGTTGTGCGTGCATGCATGTGTATGTATGTGTGTGTGTGTGTAATTTTACAAAAATTACAACTGTTTAATGTGTGATGGTCTGCATTCACATACTAACACTATCTCAACGTCTAGTTTGAGAAAAGAGGTTGAGGCAGTCTCTGCTGCCTTTCACTGGCTTGAGAATCAGCTGTACACACATGTCGTGATTGTAACTCACTCACAGAGCATGTTGAGAAAGGTGAAGACAGGCTTGTTTATGCAGAGTGGCAAGCATTACTTCAGAGGTCCCGGGTAGTTAGCATCCTTTGAGAACGGATAAACAGTGCGGAGGCACAGATAGATCATTACAATCTGAGGAAAATGGTACTGCGAGGAGTTATCAGGGGATCTGGCTAACACTCAGGGGAAGGATGAGACAGATATACAATCAGACGGTTACTGGCGCCATCAGAATTGAAACTCTTCGCTTGCAGCTGAAGATGGGGACTGTGGGAGGGTTCCGGCTGCTTTGATGTCAATTCTTGATTCAACATTAACTATCTCACGTGGAATAAATTTACATTTTGCTAAACTAATATGACCGTGGAGTCAATATAGTCTCACTAAATGAACACCACAAATTGTATTTTTTCAATCAAAGTGAGCTGGTCTCTAACCTCTTTGATGCCCAGAAAACATATGAATGCTACAAACTGTCCATTTTTGAAATATAAGCATAACTCGTTGCCTATTGACCCTGATTCACAAATAATGATTGCACTCAAAATGGAAATACTTTGAATGGATCGTATTGTGACGTACGTTTGCTTCCGTGGGATCTCCCGTGGGAAAAAAGGTATTTAGCATTTTCCTGCTAAGGATCCACATCGTCCGTCTCCTTCGGACTATAAACATCGACTGCCTTTGACAACATTCCTTCACAACGTTACGTATTGTTTTGACGTCTTATTTGCTCACTCCGTACTGGTGCGTTATGGTGCACATTCGCACGCGACACGTATGCTAAAGTGGTTTAGAAATAACACTTACAGAAAGGCATTTCCTGCAAGATGACCAGCGCTACAATGACCAGCGCTACAATGGACACAGATTTAACTCTTTTCATCTCCAGGAAGGTGTTTTTTAAACAGATTCTGGCTTTAAAAGCTTATACTTTATATTATTAGGTTTTTTATGTCTAGAAGGGTTAAATAATGAAACCATGTGGCAGGAAGAATTCAAGAAGACACTGAGATAGAGTAGGTTCCTTCAACAGATGGATGAAGCATCTAAGTAAAGAAGTAAAGTAAAGATCACTTTACACGCCTTTAGGCGCATCGGGCATACGGGAAGAGCACCCATATTTTTACAGACCAATCGGCACTCGGTGGGTAATGTGGTCAGCATTACGCCGGCCGTCTTTACTTTCCCAGGACAGCCCATCCTGGTACCCATTTGAGGCTGGGTCCACCTGCGACGTCCCATACCACGATAAAAATCCACGCAGCCCACGCAGGTTTTGATCGCGGTACGTTGGATTAGGAGTCGGACTCGCAACGCCTTAGCCACGGACGCCGCAGATGAAGCATCTGGCCGACACTTAACGATTAGGGGACAGGGAAAACAGGCAATCAGATTACTACCAATATACCATTGGAATTGGAACTCTACACTGGCTGCTAATGATAGGGACGGGGCGCATATGACAAAGATGTCATTTTACAGAATTATCGTTTTAGGGAATGGCGATGGAATGCATGGGGCAGGAAAATACACCAGGTTGAGAACCTGGTAAATTAGAGTTGAGTTGAGTCAAGATTTGACATCACAGCACTCGGGCATTCCCATTTGCGCTTCGTCCCCATTTTCTGCAGCCAGCGCAGAGTTCCAATACTAATGGTACTGGTTGTAATCTGGTTATATGTCCATCTTGTCTTTCCTCTGAGTGTAATGAGCCGGCCAGATCCTCTGGTTACACCCAGCTGTATCATCCTCTCAAGGCTATAATATGGTAAACGAGAGTACAATGCTGCAAAGAACTACACACTTGATGGTATTCGTGACTGTCATAAGACGACATAATGCATGTTATTCTTCATAATCATCACATTCCTCATCACAATTATCATCATCATCTTCTTATCTCTTCCTCTTAATCTTCTTCTTCTTCCCTCTATCTCGCATTTAGAGCACAGGCGTTCAACAACTTACATTAAATTGTTCTTTATGTTGAGTCTGGCGTCTTCTTCTTTAATCTTTGTCTTTTATTCGTTTTCCCCCATTAGTTTACAGATCCCTGTCTGTCTCCTGTATCCCGTGAGCTCCAGTTAAAGGACATCCTAGTCATACTATCACTAGAGTCACTAGACCCTGATTTGAGTAAATCATCTTCATTTCCTGACCTGAGTTCACCCAGTCTCTTCCTACGCTCTGCAATAACGATTCCAGCATAAAACTATTTCTTGTATTTTTACAAGCACACCATCCTTCAGGATTGTTTCATCCATTCTTCAATTTTTTCTAATCACACAGGCGCTGAACACTGGATTTCAACATTGAATGTTTGGTTGTACACAATTACTGTCTATCATGATCTAGCCAGAACTTCTTGATGGACGGCTGGCTGTTTGATTAGGCTATTGAGTGATTGGCTGGTTTATTGATTTTCTGGCTGATCAATGTTTTTTTGTTGTTGGTTCGTTGGTTGGTTGCATAGTTGGCTGGATGGTGATTGGCTGGTTGCATAGCTGGCTGGATGGTGATTGGCTGGTTGCATAGTTGGCTGGATGGTGATTGGCTGGTTGCATAGTTGGTTGGATGATGGTTGATTGGTTAACTGATTTGTTTTCTACACATTTGTTAGACAGATGCAATTGACTTCATGTCTGAATGTTTGAGGCCTGTTCGGTCAACCAGGTTTGTTATACAGATCTGAATTGGTCTGCCTCTTATACTTGTATATGTTCACATCACTCCGTCATCTTATGCAAAGCACTTTGTAAATATCTGGTCATGCCGTGTCTGTCTGACCCACTTCGATACACTAGGTCATCATCTGCAAATGTCCAAGTTCGCCCTGGTCCAGTGGGCTGTATTTTTGCCAGACTTGACGTACATATGTTGAACAAGAGAGGTGATAATGGTGATCACCCCGGAAGACAAGTATAGATTGGTCTGTAAATGGGGCCGACATTCTCAGTACTCTCAAGGAGGCAAGAAGAGAAGATAATTCAGGAGACGACGGTGAGTCGGCTACACTCAAAAGACTACAAGAACTACAGATCAAAAGAGGTGTCGCCAAACATGAACACTATATTCTGCAACATAGAAGACGCCCTGCATCACAACAAAGCAACAATTGCAAGGGAAGTCACTCTGTTTGTGGGCCTGACTTCGCGTTATTTTTTCCCTTAAAACAGTTTTTAATGTGACACCTTTTTTTTTCTCTCAAATAATTTCAATTATCACAAGAAGGTGTGTAAAATCAGAGTAACAAACTGGGCCCTTAAATAAGAAACACAGGATTTCTTATGCGAGGACATCTAAGTGACACTATTTGACGAGTATTTGTGGGAGGGCAAGGTGACTAGACTTCCACGCACGATATTGGAAAACTATTGTAGAAGATAGAATCAAATAAAGGAATCGACTGCGACCCATACATAACGTATATGAGAGGGAAAAACAATGCAACAAGTTACACTTCTTTGTATTGATAAATCAACGACTGGTGTATGATAAAACTGCAGGGTTTATCTGTACTCAATACAATGCAACGTATCATAAGTGAACAGCTATAAAATAATTTTTAAATTTTTCCGCGTTCACGTCGTTTTGTCTTTGTTTATATTGCCTGTCCACATTTGTCGCTTTCCTTACACTGTCACGAAGAGAGCCACAATGATATAGAGGCTAGATGCTCCTCCTGCCAACCCTAAGATAATTGGTTCAAAGCTTCATGAAATAAGATGTTATTTCTCCAGAGCTTACATTGGCCCACAAATCTATTCACCCTAAAATGAGTGTCAGGAAGTTATGGAAAGTAAAGGCGGCCGGCACGATGTTGACTACAAGACTCATTTGACTATGAAAATATAAGTCGAGCATCCTATACCAGAAACGTCACTGGCGTAAAGAAAGGTCCTTTACTTTCCCTCGGAGGGGCTGACACAAAGAATACATTGAAGGGGGCAGGCAGACCTGTATTAAATACGCAATAAAAATAATAATGATGTAGATGATAATAATGTGCTGATTGGTAAAGAAATGTAAAATGTATCTGAAGTAAATATGAAATGTATGAACAAATACTTTTTTTAAAAGAGGAAAAAAGGGGGTTGGGTGTTGGGGGTGGGGGGGGGGGCATAAAGGTGGCTGATACCCCAGATTCCGTCGACCCTCTGTATTGCTAGCGATTGTTCATACACATTTCCTTCCTTGCACGATACTATCCTGTCTATAACCTTTTCACATGGTCTTCCCATGACCTACTTTAAATGGACCAAGGAGCCTTTCTGGTCAGCTGTAGGGTGCTGTGTGGTCTCGAGTCATGGAATCCGCCTCGAATGCTAGAGGTTCCGGGTTCAATCCCAGGTAAGGGCTGGAATTTTTTCACGTGGACTTGGACTTCTTGTCACTACCCCTGGTCTATGGGTAAGTGAGATCAGACGCCCGTGTGAATTGTTGCGCACGTACAAAATTCCTTTGCAGTTGGAAATCGAAAAGAGTAGCCTGACTGTGCTGCCC
>CAJHNH020002346.1:0-22500 GCA_905116865.2 Candidula unifasciata | reverse complement strand
TACGCAACTAACTTACTACCAGTAAGAGCAGCTGCTTGTCGAGAGCGTCAAAAAAGCACGAACTCCGTAGCTCAGGCGACGAACCTATGGATCTCCGTAAAACAAAAACACTGCACTCGTAAACTGAACGACGCAGCCGTGATACGATTTCACGACCTTCACAGCGCGAGGCAAAAGGCTTGACCACTTCGTCTAATATGAGAGGACGGTCTTGTGCATACTGTACAGTGTGAATAAACTACTGAAATACATCAATGGTTAGATCTGTAAATTTAATATTTGATTCTGAGATTGCAAAATACGATTAAAGTAACGTTAATCTCCTCAAACAGAGTTGGTCACTTTTCATTCACAAGTTTGTTGGCCTGCTCGACTTGTCTGAAAGTTACGGGTGTGTCCCGCTCTGTGGTTTGCTTTCTGCGTTGTCTTGCAATTTATGTTTTCATTCCGAGAAAGAGAATGCCTGTGACATAGGTTGCAGCACTGTCTAGGGGGATGTGTTAGGGCCAGTTTCTCCATGTTTTTGGAGTGCTAAAAGCGCTGGCGTGTTGAAATATACACTGCGCGATATCAACGGTATTGCTGAACACCCCAGAAACCTTGTGCCATTATTACTGGTTCAGGAACTACCAGTCAGAAGTGAGCTAGTGTGTTTATGGGCGGAAAGTTGTGAGGTTACGTGTACCCAAAATATATTAAGCAGACGGAGGTAATTATTTCATGATACGTTTTTCTCCATCTTCGGAGAAGTTGTTTAAATTCTTCTTCTCTTCTTCACTTCCTCTTTTACCGCTGTGGGTGTCGAGGGAGATATAAGGTTCTGTTTCTAGCTCTTCTGGCTGCCTCGACCATAGGCACATCGTGCTGTTGTAGAGTTTCACTGATGTTATCCTTCCATCTTGTTCTTGGTCTACCCCGTGCTCTACGTCCTTCTTCTCTTTCTATGTATGCTTTGTATGGTATGGTGTAACAAGGCATTCTCTCTAAGTGGGCAAACCATTTCACTTGCTGTCTTTGTATGTAATCCAGAATTGGTTCTGTGCCGACTTGTTCTCTTATGATCTCATTCCTGATCTTATCTCTTATGGTCACTCCTACAGCCCTTCTCAGACATCTCATTTCCGTGGTTACTAATTTTCTTTTATGGTTTGTTGTGAGTGACCATGTCTGGCACTGGTAGCACATAGTTGGAATAAATATGCTTTGAATAAGATGTCTCTTTGTGCTGATTGGGATTGTCTTATGCTGTAAAAGGGGGGGCTAGCTGTACAAATACTTGGTTTGCTTTACTGCATCTAATGTCAATTTCTTTATCCAATTTCCCATCTTCCCTAAATGTAGTTCCCAGATATTTAAACTCAGATGCCTGTTTAATGCCTTTGTATTCTATTGCTATGTTTAGATCTGTCTTCTTTTTTCCTATTGACATTACTTCTGTCTTTTCAGTGTTGATTCTCATATTATTTGTTTTACATTCTTCATTCATGGATGTTAGATGTTGTTGCTATTTCATGGCTGAATCTGCTATCAAGGCCTGGTCATCTGCAAAGAGTAATTCGTTGATCTCACTAAGATCTTCATTCATGGGCTTGGCATTCTTGCATATACTGTCGATGTAGGTGATAAACAGCAGCGGTGATAAGACACACCCCTGTCTTACTCCAGATGTCACTGTGAAAGGATGAGATTTTCCCTCATTTATTCTAACTACACATCTACAATCCCTGTATAAACTTTTGCACACTTCGATGAGGTGTTCGCTTACTCCATATCTTGCCATTATTTTCCATAATAATTGTCTGTCGACTCTGTCAAATGCTTTCTCCTGGTCTACGAATGCCACAAAAAAGTTCTTATTGTATTCAATGTTCTTTTCTATTAACTGTTTAAGTGTGAAGATTGCATCTGTGCAGCTTCTTTTTCTCCTAAATCCCATCTCTTCTTCCTCCAGCTGTGGTTCTATCACTGGTCTCAGTCTTGTTTCTATTATCTTGGCATACATTTTGCCAACATGGCTTAAAAGAGAGATGCCTCGATATTGACCGCATTCTCGTTTGCTTCCTTTGTTCTTCCACAATGGTATAACTATTGCATGTTGCCAATTAATAGGGGCCATTTGTTGTACCCATGCTGCATTGAATATTCTGTGAAGCCATCTGATGCTGCTTTCACCTGCTGCTTGAATTATTTCTGTTGGTAATCTATCAGCTCCTGGTGCTTTATATTTGAGAGACTGCTTAATGACTTTTTCTATTTCATCCATTAGTATGTGTGGTTCTAACACTGTTGCTCTGTGCTCTTCAGTTGTTCTTTCCTGATGATTTCCTAGAGGATTAAAGAGCTCATTGAAGTATTCCCTCCATCTTTCTGCTATCTCAGGTGGATCTATCAATGGCCTTCCTGTCTTATCATTTATTATTTCAGTGGGGTTGTAGCTCTCATCTCTTTTCCGCATATTTTTAATTACTTTGAAAAATTTGCTGCTGGCTGTTTTCTCATTTTCTGCTAGTGACTCACCGAAACGTTCCCAGGATGCTTGTTTTGCTTTCTTGACACTCCTGTTGGTTTCTCTCCTTTGCAGTCTATAGTTTATATAATCTTCTTCTTTCTTTGATTTTATCCACTGTTTATACAAGTCTTTTTTCTTTTTACTTGCTTCTTTTACTTCTTCGCACCACCAAAGTGAATATTTGTTATTTCCCCGTCTGTTTCCACTCTTCCGTTTTCCACATAATTCTTCTGCAATACTAAGCATAGTGTTTTTATATATACTCCATTCTTCCTCAATATTGCCAACTACATGTGGAAGTTGTTTGAATGCTGTCTCTGCTTTCTGTTGTAACTGTTCTTTTACTCCTTCCTGTTTCAGATTTGCTATCTTGATGAGATCCTTGTTTTTGTTTAATTTCTTTCTGTGCTTCTTTAATGTAAGATGATTTGCTGTTAACACAACTATTTTATGGTCAGTGTCACCATAAGGGATTGCTCTTGAATCAAGGGATTGCTCTTGATCAGAATTCTCCTTCTTCCTTGAACTCTGGTAAGTATAAAGTCAATCTGGCTCTTGATGGAGACATCATTCCATTTGTACCAAGTGTAAAGTTGTGAATCTCTATGGTCAAAGAACGTGTTCGTAATAAAAAGATTGTGCTGGCTGCATAGATCCAATATTCTTTGACCATTTCCATTTCTAGCACTGTTCTTAGCTGCATGTGGACCTAAAAACTGTTCGTATTCTCTTCTGTTATTTCCTACCATCCCGTTGAAGTCACCCATTACATATAGTTTGCTGCTTCCCTCAATTTTCTTTATCTCATCAGACAGATCGTCAAAGAATTCATCTTTCTGCTCTTCTGTATAATTATCATTGCATGGTGCATATATCTGTATATATGTTTCAGCTTATTCTCCTCTTTTAATTTTCAAAGTAATAATTCTATCTGAGTGATAATGTATGTCTAATATGTAGTTAGATATGTCCGGATGTACCAGGAAACCCACTCCATTCTTCGATGTTTCTCCTCCTGCATATGTTAGTAAGTAGCCTCCGTGTATTTTCTTATTAATATTTCCCTTGCGTCTTATGTCAGCTAGCCCAATTAACTTGATTTTCCTTTTTTTCCATCATTTCAATAATCTCTTCTGTTTTATCTCCCAGGCCAGCGGTGTTAAGTGTTGCAATCTTGTATTTCGCTGTTCTGTCTCGTAGTCCCTTAACATTGCCATGGTCAGATACCGTTTGATCAGACCGTTTATATCTCATTTTGATTTCTGTAGCGGTAATACATCCATTGCCGGCTTGCTAGGCCTGTCGCAACTTCACCAGAGCTCCGTTGGCCAGGACGTTTCGGGGTGACCCAGGGTGGCCTTCATGGCTACCGTAGCGGTCCCGTGGCACTAGGCCACACCATACTTCGCCCACACCTAGCAATCCCCTACTTTGTTGTGTTACCACCTCTCACGACGAGGACGTGGGGTTGGCCTTTGAGAGGCGAAGTTGTTTAAATTGATAATCTTATATTCATTCTGTCTTTCTTTCTTTCTTTTTTCTGGGTTTAATTTTTTTTTTTGGGGGGGGGGGGAAGAGGGCGTAAAGGGGGGTGGGGGTGGGGTCTGTGTGTCTATCTTTCTGCATTTTCTTTATTTCTGTCTGTCTTATATTCAATAGCAAATAAGTCATGATTTTCGTAGACCCACGATTTTGATTTCACTTTTTAGCTTGGGTTTTTTTTTTTGTGCATTTTCTCCGTTAATATTGTCTTCAGGGATGATTCTTTGCAGTGAAAATTTAATTAGCTAGAATTCCTCACAGGCTTGTATCCATACGCGCACACATATACATACCCGTACACACACATACAGATACACATAAACATATACACACACTCATACACAGATATACAGACACTCATACACACAGATACACATACTCACAGACACACAAACACACAGGCACACACACGTACACATACATACACCCACATAAGACTCAGTCTATATTCACTGTGAGAAATGGCTGCACTTGATCTCTAACTGTCTATCTCATGCCGTGGCTGCACTTAACTAACACTGTTGTTCGTCTATTTCTTGATGTTACCATTTGAATTGTACAGTAGTCATATTGTTTTCTGACCTGCAGCGGTAGGAAAGTTGTCTTGTGCCTTTTATTGTGTTTCTTTTCACCACCTCTCTTTCTCTCTGTCTCTCTGTCTCTCTTTTTTTTACCGTTCTCTAATCTTTCTCTCTTTTAAATTCTTAGTCTTCTTCTTTCTCTCGCTTTTTCCTTTCTTGCGTCTCTCTCTCTCTCTCTCTCTCTCTCTCTCTCTCTCTCTCTCTCTCTCTCTCTCTCTCTCTCTCTCTCTCTCCTTTATCTTTCTATGTTCTCTTTTCAGTCCTTTTCTTCTTGTCTCTTTCTCTTATTTTTCTGTATTTTTCCGTTCCCTCTCCTTCCTTCGCTCTCTCTCTCTCTCTCTCTCTCTCTCTCTCTCTCTCTTTCTCTCTCTCTCTCTTTTTCTCTCTTCAAACTCTTCTCTGCCCCTTTTCTGACTATGTTCTTTTTCTGTTCTCATTCGCTTCCTTCTTTTCTTTCTCTTTTTTTTCTATCACTTCTCCTATTTTCCTCATTCGTTTTCATGTTTTCTGTATCTACTATCTCTCTTCACTCGCTTTCGTCTTTCTTTCTTTTTCTTCTTGCTCTTTTCTATTATTTTTCCCGCTGTCCGTCTTTCTTCTGTATCTCTGTTCTTTTCGTGCTTTTTCTTTCTCTTCTTTGCTTTTTCTTTTCTTTTTCTTCTCTTTTCTCTCTATCCTATATTTATCTGTCCTGTCTTCTATCTTGTATCCTTCAGCCTTCTCTGATCTCTCTTTCTACCCTCCCCTCTTTTATTGATCATTCTCTCCCGTTTTCCTATTGCTACCGCTCTTCCACTTGTACACACAAACATGCATTATGGAGAATGTAATACTTTCTCATCTAAAAGACCTAATAGACCGATTATCTAAAAAAAAACAAAAAAAAAAAAAAAAACAAAAACGAAAACGGAGATTCATTCACTTGTCTTCTAAATTTACATGTGCACATGTTGTCTGTTTATCAAAACTGTATTGATTTTCACTAATAAAATTAGCATATATTTTTTTTTTTCACCAGAATTTGCTTTTATTTCATTTCAACAACCCATCTGTCTTTCTCAGTGAGTCGTGGCCTGCCTGGTATAATTCCCGTCTCAAGAAGTCTCAGTGAGTCGTGTCCTGCCTGGTATTATTCCCGTCTCAAGAAGTCTCAGTGAGTCGTGTCCTGCCTGGTATTGTTCCCGTCTCAAGAAGTCTCAGTGAGTCGTGTCCTGCCTGGTATAATTCCCGTCTCAAGAAGTCTCAGTGAGTCGTGTCCTGCCTGGTATTATTCCCGTCTCAAGAAGTCTCAGTGAGTTGTGTCCTGCCTGGTATTATTCCCGTCTCAAGAAGTCACAGTGAGTCGTGTCCTGCCTGGCATTATTCCCGTCTCAAGAAGTCTAAGCGTCTTTTGAACATTGCCTTTATTTTTTTATTTTTTTTGGGGATCTGGGTTTTGTTTGAAGCAGCGATTCTCTGTCTTCTTCTTCTGCTGCTGTGGTAACTTCTTCTTTCTCCTCCTTCTTCCCCTTCTCCTCTTGTTTGTCCTTCAGTGAGATACTAGAACAAATAATAATTTCTTTCCATCTCAGGTCTATAAAAGGAGATTATGTTAGCAGGGGGAAAAAAACAGGTTTTCAAAAACGGATCAACATCATGGCACATGCGTGTAACCCATAAATGCTCTGTTCTTCTTCTAACTCAAGTCCGAGTCCGAATCAGTGCATGGCTCTGTAGCACCGGCGAGGATCCCGAAAGTCTATGGGTAGACTTTTGATTCAAAATTTTGCCCGCGCAGCGCCGTTGGGCTACTATTTTCGATATCCAACTGCCAAAGGATGTTTGACAACAATGGACACAGGCGTCCGATCTCACTACCCAGGGAAATTACTAGAAGTCCAAGTCCACGTGAAAAAATCCCAGCCCTTACCAAGTATTGAACCCGGAACCTCGAGCACTCGAGGTGGCCACCATGCCTTGAGACAACACAGCCCCCTGAAATAAAACAGAGATAATACTCCTCTTAGCGCTTTGTGTCGATTGTTCCGGTCAGACCATCGTGTGGGCTGCCTCTGTGAACTTGCATGTCAGTTGCTGGTCCTCCGTGGTTTCCCGTTGCTTGCTCTGCACACTTTATTTCTGAGGCCAGATTTCTTTGCGTGTGTAAGTCTAATGGACAGGATACAGAATATGTGCTCAGATGTTTGTGTCCCCTCTGACATGCACCTTGTAGGGACTGTACAGTCATTTTGTTGTTGTTGTTGTTGTTGCTATTTGAATGTGGTAGTTAAGCTTGCAGTGTCTGGTTCAAAATTCATATTGTTTTCTGTTAAATCTGCTGATGGGATCTTGTTGATGTTTACTGTTGGTTTGTCCTCTCTACATTTTACTGTCTTTGCACTTGATAATGTTTTTTTGAATTTTGGTTGTAACAATGAATGCGTGTTTTTTCCTTTGTTGTGTTCTTTGCAGATATGTCTGTCAGCTCATTTCCTGGTAGCCCCTGTGGGCCGGAATCCACTGGAGAAAGATTTGATTGTTTTCTGACAGGTCAGTTCTCTCTCCATGTTGTCTGGTGGATCCGTTTGAGTCGCCTGGAAGGCTGACATGCACTCACACAGGAAATCAATAAGTGCATACTGCTCTGCTCCGAAGTTTATTGAGAGTTGCCCAGAGGTACATGACTTCTCTACTCTTGCAACATGATGACCAAACCCCTCCGATGTTTTTTTTCCCCTCCTGCTCTTTCCAATGATCCACCAATGCATACAGTGGTATCTCGAAATTTAAATATCTTTAAAACTCCAAATCCGAACTAAATTCGGAAGTACATTTTGCATCGGAGCTCGAAAGCTGACTTGGAAATCGTATGCATGGCACGTGCCGATCACGCGACTAAGTTGACAAGGCAAGAGCTTCAACAAATTCATCAACAGCAGAAGAAAGAAATTGCAGAATAAATTTTTTCCGGGGAGCAGGAGAGGGTAGAAGAAAGGACTAGAACTGTTTAAATCCAATATATTTTGACCACATCGTATCAAACGTAGGAAATTGCTGAGAGGTGGCACCCTTACAGAGCTTTATCTAACAGGTGTGGTAACCTATTCAATAATGTCATCATCGAACATTTTAGAAACATTACAAATGTTTGCCAACACCAGAGCAGGTTGAAACACTGGCTGACAACAAACATTAGTGATCCAACATGTTTTGCGAGTAGTGAACAAATACAATATGAAAGACCAGACATGATTCCTGATGTTATCATGAAAAGTAATCTTTCTAGATTACCCTGTCTCCTCCTACTTCTATGTACTATGTCCACATTTTGATCAAGGTTCAATAAATACAATGGTTTTCTATCTTTTTTTTTTTTTTCAAATGTGTTTATGTTTGTATTCATGTCTGATCATCATGCGTTGCGAGTCTGACTCGTAATCCAACGTACCGCGATCGAAACCCACTGCGGGCTGTGTGAATTGTTATCGTTTTATGGGACGTCACAGGTCGACCCAGCCTCAAATGGGTACCAGGATGGCTGTCCTGGAAAAGTAAAGACGGCCGGCGTAATGCTGACCACATTACCCACCGAGTGCCGATTGGTCTGTAAAAAATATGGGTGCTCCTCCCATTTGCCCGATGTGCCTAGGGGCGTGTAAAAGGATCTTTACCTGCACTGTTTTATTACTTGCACTGATCATCATGTGATACTTACTCTATTTACAGTGTACTGTATTTGGGAAATGATTCTTTTTTTTCTCTGTGTTTGTTGGATCATGGATCAGAATAATTTAGTTTCTGTAATTGTTTTCTTTCATTGGAAAAATTGCCTTGCGTCTCGAACTATTTGTAATTGGAACGCCGGATTATGTTCGATTATGTTCGAATTCCGACATGCCTCTGTAAATTGATCCATTATGGTTGTGGATAGTTAGAGTTATGGAAATGTTCAAGGGTCTTTGCTGTCAGTACAAGGTAACATTTTTCGGCCTTTTCCTATACCGAGAATAGTTTTTGCTCTTGTATAGTTAGGTTTTGGGAGCTGTGTTAGCACAGTCGATAGGAGATTCGCTTTCAAATCCAGCTGCGACTCGCTGCAGCCCACGGCCGGTGTTCCAAACCGAGCCGTTCCCGGTGTTCACCTAGCAAAGTTAATACTCTGGGGTCAATGGGGGAACGTCGCTGTAGCTAAGGAGTTGCGTGCGGACGGTGACACAAGCGGACAGTTTCTTATCGGCTGTCCGTACTGGTGGCAGAGCACTTATGGTTTATAAGCGTGTGCAATGACGCTGGTTCACATCTCCCGACTTTACGTTTTGTTGTTGTTGTTGTATAGTTCGGTTGTAGGTTTGTGTTGTGTTTCTGGATCATTTCCTACGTCACTGGGCTTTTAGAAAGACTGTCACGTCTTTTGCGCAGAAAAATATTGATTCATGGTGGAAACTTTGTCTTGTCAGTGTTTGTGAGTGTGTGCATGTGTGAGAGTGTGTGAGTGTGTGTGTGTGTGTGTGTGTGTGTGTGTGTGTGTGAGTGTGTGTGAGTGTGTGTGTGAGTGTGTTTGTGTGTGTGTGTGAGTGTTTAAGTGTGTGTGTGTGTGTGTGAGTGTGTGTGTATTTTGTGCACTGGGTTGCTGTTCATGCTTCGAAAACCTTTCAGTCCCTTCTATGTTTCAAGCTTTAAAGGCTAAAGGTTGCCTCCAGGTCCTTGATTGGCGTGCTTCTCATGTCTGCGGTGATGATTCTGAGACCGGTGTTCTTTGTTTTTTCCAGTTTGCTTAGACTTGGTGTGGCTGCGATGGAATCTGCTCTCATTCATACTCCAGTTTTGGTCGTACATGCCCTGTGTATTCATGTAGCACAATATTATCATCTGCAACCCTTCCCTCGAAGTCGGAGTACATCTGCCGGAGAGGCGGGTAACGAGAACTGCAAACAAATAAGCCAGTAAAACGGATGTACACGCAAAACTCAAGTCAAGGTAAAAGCCAAAAGTCTATTTGGACGAACAACCGTGACTTACCGCCGGAATTCACAGCCGGTGAACAAGAAGAAGAAGAAGAAGAAGAAGAAGAAGAAGAAGAAGAAGAAGAAGAAGAAGATCTACAACCCAGCCTGTTCTGGTAAGTTCCTTTTTAACCCTGAGACGGAGGGTAGGTTTCCTTTATTGTCTTCCGTTTGGTGTCCATGCATAATCTTCTATCATAAAATGCTGGTTTTCCTCATATCGAAGGACGATGCCTTCTAAGACCACCTCAAAATGTTCTAGCTTAGTAGTAAGAAAGAAAAGCGTTAAGAGGGATTAGTTCTGGGTTTTGTGACTCTCCAAGTTTCTGCCAATTTCCTAACTGAATTTATTATAACTTTCACGCATTCATGATTTAGTTGCTCCTATTTGTTCAGCTTTGGTCTATATTGTCAGTCATCTGCATGTAAAACTATGTGAATCTAAATCGCTAACAGTCTGAGGAGGTCATTGATGATAAAGATAAACAGGGTAGGTGCTACAATACCTCACCGAGGATCACCCTCTTGAAGACTGGCCAGCGTGCAAATAAAGTCTTTAATCCAGGTAAACATGTTATGCTGTATTATTTTATCACAATCAACGTATTTGAAAATGGTGCGTCTCCATGCGTGCTCAGCCACTCCAAGGTACAACCTATACTGACTGTTTCTATGAAGAGCTTGTTATAGTATATGCTGTCTCTACCTCGAAGACCACATAGACATGCTTGGCCAAGCTTAACTCCTTGGTCACGCAGTCGTGTTAGCATCAGAGATTCTCCATTATCCCCCAAACTAGTCCGTACAATGTTGATGATATCTGCTCTGTCCATGCTTTTTCCCGTTTTCATTGGTGCGTTACCTGCCAGTTGGTCAGCTCTTTCATTACTATTTACTCCTACTGTCCAGGCGTGTAGATTCAGATGATGGAGGTTAACTGTAACTTCCGAACGCTTTCTACCGATTTGGAGTATAGACTACCTGTAGCGATTTTCTGAAGCATGTTCATAGAGTCTGAAACGATTACCGCATGTGTAGCCGCTTGTTCTGCTGCCCAAGAGAGTGCTCTGGTAGCAGCAGCTATCTCTGTGGTCATGCTTGACGTAGTTGTCTGGTAAGCACCGCTGTCCTCCTTTATTGTTTTTCCCCATCCTTTGTGCTGTGTATGCCTTTGCTGATCTTGACCAGTGTTTCACAGACCCATCTGTGTAAAATGTGCAAGTCTTCTAGGCGTGATTGTGCTGCTCGATGTCTACGGTAGCAGATATCTAAATCCTGCAGCATCTCGCCGGTGTTATGACAATGTTGAACAAGTCTTTTCTGTCCCCTGGTGTATCTGTCCATTCTTTTGCGTGACCGATCTCGTCTAGGTCACATTCTTGCTGGACTGTATCCCGCTGGGTGCTTGTTTTGCCAAGAGTCCTTTCTTCATGATCTTGTGAAACACTTTAGTCAGTTCGAAGGAAGTAGCCAGCAGTTTTTATTTATTTTTTAAGCATCTTCGATTACTTGTTCGAGATAAGACCTTCCTTCGGTCATCAGTGCTTCTGTTTTTTTTTTTTTTTTAAAGCCTGATTAACCCTCCTCCAATATTTTCTCTCCTGAGCAATCTGTTGTTCACTAGTCTTTCCATGTACTTTAGAAGGCGTAAAAGGGGGGAGGGGGAGTTGCTTACCCCCTCCACCTCCCAGCATATCCTCTTTTTTGGAAAAAGGGGGGGGGGGGGGGGGACATTGGGAACTATTTCTGCTCTCTTCGATACATTAGGAATTTCTGCTTTCTTCGATTCATTAGGAAAAAGTCCTTGGGTTCAGGACTCGTTAATAAGAACAGGAGTTGTAGTAAGATCGGACTCCCGTGTATATCGTTGCGCACGTAAAAAAAAAAAATCCTTTGGCAGTTGGAAATCGAAAAAGAGTAGCATAACGTCGCTGCCCGCGCAAAAATTTTGAGTTAAAAATCTACCCAAAGTATTTCAGGATCCTCGCCAGTATTTAAGGTACACTGCGATGAGATTCTTTGGACTTGAGCTTAAGTAAGAAGTAGCACGGAGCACTTATGGGTAACTACCCTTGTGTTATGATGTTGATCTGTTGTCTAACCCTAATATAGAAGTGGTTCTCTTCCAGCTGGCCCCAAGTTTATTATCATATCCTTCCTTCCTCGCGTTCACCAGCTGTACACTCTGGCGGAAGGTTCTGGTTGCTCGTCCACTACTGAACTGCAGTCCTGCTCCAGAACCTGAGTGTTGCGTGTGCATCAGTTTTACAGATCTCATTCTCTTGAATACAGACTGTCGGTTCCTTGCCTCTCCGGCAGATGCACTCCGACTTCAAAGGAAGCTCCCCAATTAGTCGACTCTTACGACATGCTTTTGGGGAGGCAGTGAGTCTATTCTTGTTTTCCCCACAATGGGGCCCCGGAACCACACGGGGATATTATCATATATATATATATATATATATATATATATATATATATATATATATATATATATATATTGGATTAAATCCAACATGCCTACCTTTTCTTCAGTTTCTAAGATTTTATACTAATATTATAAAAACAAAAATAAAAAACGACTTATCTGTCATCCCTCTATGGGATGCGATTTTTCGTTATTTGCAACCCCACCCTGGCTATTGCCAGGGGCGCAATATAGCCCGGCCATAAATATGGTCTAAAGGCTGAACGCGGTTTCTGGGACCTCTCCACAGTGATCCTCATCCACATGGTGGCACGTGTGTGTCATCTGGTGTTTATCGCTTGTGTGATGTGCTGGTGGGGTAAAAGAAGTTAAAGATAAAGACATAGTAGTCATAGTAGCAGTAGCAGTTGTAGTAGCAGCAGTTTCCGTAGCAATAGCAGCATAAGCAGTTGTTATTGTTGCTTGTTACTGTTTTTGTGGTTTTTAATAAAATCAATATATCTGTGATGGTGGTGGTGTTGGCGGTATTAGCAGTACTAGCTGTAGTAGCAGCACAGAAGCAATAGCAGCAAGGGCAACCGCAGCAGCAGCAGCAACAGCAATAACATCAGTATGACAAGTATTTCCATCTGTTCCAGTTTAAAAGCAGATTTAGCATCACGAACAACTAACTGGCCCATGACAATCTGTGTCACCGTTTCTTTGTTATTAAATATCGTATAAGACAACAGCTACCCACATCTAACAGAGGGATCTAAATATATCAAAATCGCTGCTGGCATAAAACACGCGCGCGCGCACACACACACACACACACACACACACAGAGAAAGGGGGAGGATTTCCATAAACAAAGCACTGAAAGGGTTCGTGAGCTTTCTGGCTGCTGTTGAGGATGGCTACAGTTTAACAGGTGTCACAGGTTCGTAGTTTGATAGTATTGTTCCCGTTAGAAAAATCCCCAGGGTAAGATAGAGAGAGACTGGACAGACAGACGGACGGCCGGAAAGACAGACTGACAGGCGAATGGACAGGCGGACGGACGAACGAACGGACAGACAAGCAGAGATAGGTGGAAAGACAGACAGACTGACAGAAAGACAGACAGGCAGACAGAGGAAAAGACAGACATACAGACGAATAGACAGACAGACAGACAGACAGACAGACAGACAGACAGACAGACAGACAGACAGACAGACAGACAGACAGACAGACAGACAGACAGACAGTGTATGAGGTAAGGAGGGCGGAAGAGTGAAATTTGAAAAAGGAGAGAGAAGGATAACAAATAAAACATGGAAAAGACCTTTCAGAAGAATTAAAAAAAAAACGAGATTGTATACCAGACATACAGTTAGATATACTTATAAAAAGAAAGATAGTGAATATCCTAGCTATTTAAATATAGAGAGTGTGCGAGGGGGAGACAAAGAAAGGTTAGCAAAGAAACGTGAGTGAATAGGTGAGTAAGTGCGTGAGTAAGCATGACAGACATACAGAGAGGAAACGCGCAAGGTTGGGGGAGGGAGGGAGGGCTATTTGGAACATTAGTCTACGTAAGATTTTTGTTTTATTCATCTAATAAAGAATCTTTGGCCAGCAAGACAATTTAGTTTGTGCTCCCCGCCACCTCCCACTCTCTCGGGTCAAAACCGACAGCATCTTCATATTCTTGCCACCCCTCCTCCTCCCTGTTCCCGGGCTCAATCACATTACGTAGTGGCGCCATGAATTATTGAGAGGATAAAAGCAAATGGAATTGATGGAATTGATGCCAAGATCTGCATATTTCTCTATCCAACAGTTACATGGCGGTCTCTATGCAGACGTCAACAGTGGAGAAAGCAAAGTTTATCCTCTTGATGCTACTGTTGCTCAGTCAGACACTGAGGGATTCGAGATTGGACAGTGGACTGGTGTGATTTAGGCGATTTTAACGCCATGTCTTCCAACTGACAAATCAAATCATGTAGCAGGTCCTTTGCAGAACGTCGATATCACCACGGTCTGCCTAAAGGAAACTCTGGGTCTCTTGCCAGCTCTCCCTCCTCGTGCACTTTCCTACGTAAATTATTTATAACCTGTGTCGATCTTCGTGTGGTCGACTCCTGCCCCTGTCCCTCCTTCCTGGTGTCTTGCATTCTGCTATTATTTTTTTCAGTCCGCCTTTGTGCTTGATGAGGCTAAAGTATTTCAGCTTCTAAGACAAGATTATCCAATGCGCCTTGCCTGACAACGCTACTAGTCCCGTAGTTTCATTTCAACATCTTTAAACTTAAACATTTATCACTGTAAAGTAAAATAGAAAGCTTTAATACAACAAGTGTTTGCGACAGAATGAATTAATCATGAGTCTTTCACTGCCTTGGGGGTTCCTCCAAAGTTCTACATTTCCTCTCGCTCTGTTACAGCACTATTCGTACACCCACAGAATGCGATACATCTCCAGAACTATGCCACAGTGAGTGCTCAGTTGTCCCCCCAACCTTCAATAAAGCACTCAGTTCAATTTCTTCTCTCTCGCTGCATTTGCTAACGTTGGGGAAATGGAAATGTCTGGATGGCGCTAAAGTGGCTGGATTTCTAAGGCTTTTCTCCGATTTGACAAAAACGAAAACTGCACGTCGTTTTCTCTTGCAATCATTCTTCGCAAAGACATTCATTCAACAGAATTTGCACTTTTGTATAGGGGCAAGAAGTAAATAACGTCTGCGTGATTATTCATGGGTCTAATTTTGGGATGTACCTCAACAAGGCAGGTGATGAGAAGTTTGCGTTCTGTCACTGTAAAAGAAACGAAAGCCAAACCCTGTTTGTCAGCTATTACAGCTTATTGGTGAGGAGGGAAGGAGGCTGTTTGTGTCGGAATTGTACACTGCAGAATCAATACAAAGTGTCTACTTTTAGAGAGTCACGGAGAAATGGAGAAGAAGGAGGTAATAAAAAGATATTTAGAATAAGAATGTCTGATGTTGAGTAGTTGAGAAGAAGAAGGTGAAGATAATGAATAACAGAAAAGTAGAAAAAAAAATCACGAAGAAGAAGAGAGAAAGAAGGAGAAGAAGAAGAAGAAGAAGAAGAAGAAGAAGAAGAAGAATGAAGAAGAAGAAGAAGAAGAAGAAGAAGAAGAAGAAGAAGAAGAAGAAGAAGAAGAAAGAAGAAGAAGAAGAAGAAGAAGAAGAAGAAGAAGAAGAAGAAGAAGAAGAAGAAGAAGAAGAAGAAGAAGAAGAAGAAGAAGAAGAAGAAGAAGAAGAAGAAGAAGAAGAAGAAGAAGAAGAAGAAGAAGAAGAAGAAGAAGAAGAAGAAGAGAAGAAGAAGAAGAAGAAGAAGAAGAAGAAGAAGAAGAAGAAGAAGAAGAAGAAGAAGAAGAAGAAGAAGAAGAAGAAGAAGAAAGAAGAAGAAGAAGAAGAAGAAGAAGAAGAAGAAGAAGAAGAAGAAGAAGAAAGAAGAAGAAGAAGAAGAAGGAAGAAGAAGAAGAAAGAAGAAGAAGAAGAAGAAGAAGAAGAAGAAGAAGAAGAAGAAGAAGAAGAAGAAGAAGAAGAAGAAGAAGAAGAAGAAGAAGAAGAAGAAGAAGAAGAAGAAGAAGAAGAAGAAGAAGAAGAGAAGAAGAAGAAGAAGAAGAAGAAGAAGAAGAAGAAGAAGAAGAAGAAGAAAGAAGAAGAAGAAGAAGAAGAAGGAGAAGAAGAAGAAGAGAAGAAGAAGAAGAAGAAGAAGAAGAAGAAGAAGAAGAAGAAACGAAGAAAAGAAGAAGAAGAAGAAAGAAGAAGAAGACGAAGAAGAAGAAGAAGAAGAAGAAGAAGAAAGAAGAAGAAGAAGAAGAAGAAGAAGAAGAAGAAGAAGAAGAAAGAAGAAGAAGAAGAAGAAGAAGAAGAAGAAGAAGAAGAAGAAGAAGAAGAATGAAGAAGAAGAAGAAGAAGAAGAAGAAGAAGAAGAAGAAGAAGAAGAAGAAGACGAAGAAGAAGAAGAAGAAGAAGAAGAAAGAAGAAGAAGAAGAAGAAGAAGAAGGAAAGAAGAAGAAGAAGAAGAAGAAGAAGAAGAAGAAGAAGAAGAAGAGAAGAAGAAAGAAGAAAGAAGAAGAAGAAGAAGAAGAAGAAGAAGAAAAGAGAAGAAGGGAAGAAGAAGAAGAAGAAGAAGAAGAAGAAGAAGAAGAAGAAGAAGAAAGAAGAAGAAGAAAGAAGAAGAAGAAGAAGAAGAAGGAAGAAGAAGAAGAAGAAGAAGAAGAAGAAGAAGAAGAAGAAGAAGAAGAAGAAGAAGAAGAAAGAAGAAGAAGAAGAAGAAGAAGAAGAAGAAGAAGAGAAGAAGAAGAAGAAGAAGAAGAAGAAGAAGAAGAAGAAGAAGAAGAAGAGAAGAAGAAGAAGAAGAAGAAGAAGAAGAAGAAGAAGGAAAGAAGAAGGAAGAAGAAGAAGAAGAAGAAGGAAGAAGAAGAAGAAGAAGAAAGAAGAAGAAGAAGAAGAAGAAGAAGAAGAAGAAGAAAGAAGAAGAAGAAGAAGAAGAAGAAGAAGAAGAAGAAGAAGAAGAAGAAGAAGGAAGAAGAAGAAGAAGAAGAAGAAGAAGAAGAAGAAGAAGAAGAAGAAGAAGAAGAAGAAGAAGAAGAAGAGAAGAAGAAGAAGAAGAAGAAGAAGAAGAAGAAGAAGAGAAGAAGAAGAAGAAGAAGAAGAAGAAGAAGAAGAGAAGAAGAAGAAGAAGAGAAGAAGAAGAAGAAGAAGAAGAAGAAGAAGAAGAAGAAGAAAAGAAGAAGAAGAAGAAGAAGAAGAAGAAGAAGAAGAAGAAGAAGAAGAAGAAGAAGAAGAAGAAGAAGAAGAAGAAGAAGAAGAAGAAGAAGAAAAGAAGAAGAAGAAGAAGACAAGAAGAAGAAGAAGAAGAAGAAGAAGAGAAGAAAGAAGAAGAGGAGAAGAAGAAGAAGAAGAAGAAGAAGAAGAAGAAGAAGAAGAAGAAGAAGAAGAAGAAGAAGAAGAAGAAGAAGAAGAAGAAGAAGAAGAAGAAGAAGAAGACGAAGAAGAAGGAGGAGAAGAAGAAGAAGACGATGAAGAAGAAAAAGGAATATAAGGAGGAGAAAGAAATGATGCTGACGATGATTGTGATGATGATGACAATGATGGTGCTGACGACAACAACGATGAAGAATAAATAAACCTATTTAAGTCCATTTAAAATGCTGCTTACAACCTGCAACGTAATATTTATTTTACATTTTCAATATCCGATATCAAAACATTTGAGCGCAAGTAAATGAAAAAGGATCCCCGCGCCTTTCAATGCCAAAAACATGAGAAAACATACACCGTAAATATTCTCTTCTGTTCGTTATTCATGCGAACCTCCTTCTGTCCTTTATCTCTCAGATTCACAAACAGGTTATTTTTAGCCCCAACACTCTTGCAGATTGTCCTCTGTCTTTCCCCTGTCCATCTCTGGTAACCTGATCCCGGTGCCAAGCCAGTGCGTGGCCACTGATTTCCTTTCCCCAATTTCTAAACCCGTGACTCAGAACATCAAATCCTGCAGACCCTGTCAGCCAATCAAGGGGACCGCAACTGTCCTCTGTATTGATTAACTACCCCAGGTTATTGCACAGAAAAACTAGTTGACAATCAAAATGCAGTTTGCCATCACGTCTTCTCTCTTTTTAGTAATTATTTCTGGTTTCGCCTGTCTTCAGTTAACAAGCAAAATGTCAAATCCGAGAAACTGAAAGGAGAAGGCGAAAGAGGGTAAAGGGGACGGAAGTAGAAAGCAATTTCCACCTGATCGAAAACCATTATCTCTGACAAATGTAAAAATACGGGCATCAAAGATTACATTTCTACAAAAAAATTGTTGTATTTACTTTGACTATACAGCGATACCCAGTGCCGTTGAAAAACAAAAATGGGGAAGACTAGCTAGAAAGTCTCTGGTGGTTTGGACGCTTTGAAATCGATAGCTTTTTTTTTTTTTTTTTTATGACTTCTTTTGTGTGTTTTTGCCTCTTTCAGATGGTTCTTTAATCTAGAAGGACATATGAGTCAGTGTTTGAGAAAGTAACGGTAATGAGATACAACGTAATAAACATGCTATTCACATGTGATTAAAAAGCACACAGACTGCAGATAAGAAATCGAAGTATATAAAGTTCATGTAAACTTACTTTTTCTTCTTCTTTTTTACTGTTCTATACTCATTAAAGACGTCGCAGCGTTAGGGCAGGAAGAGATATCTGGAACGAGCCATTCTTTTCGCTTTGTGTTTATTACGTTTCAATGTGTCCGAAATGTAAACTGTCCATATTCTGCGTGATCTTCATATGGCTCTGTTACCGTTGTATCTGTATAACATTGCTCTCTGTGGCACCCTGTCTGATGCCAATCTTGTTACATGGCCAAACCATTTGATCTGTTGTCTACCGACAAAGTTCAGTACAGGTTCTGTGTGGACTCTTCTCCTGATATCATTGTTCCTAAGTCGATCTTTCCTTTTTATACGATGCATAATACGTAAACATATAATTTCTGTCTTGATTACTTATCTTTTGTCGTCTCGCCGCGTTTTGACATGATATCACAGAATATTGTATTGTGAAGTGCTTTTTTAGTATTCACATTCTTGTGCATGGATTTCAATACTGGTGCCGTTTGTTCTATAATCTGATTATCTTGATTGCATTTTACGTCTCTTCTTATTACCCATGGCATTCTATAATGGTATATTGAATCCGGTGGTTCCTATGATTTCAGTAACTGGTGCCTGCGCAGAATAGAGGGAAATAAATGCTATGATAGAATCACTAATGTAGAGCTTTGGGAGAGAACTAAGCAAGCTCCAGTGGACCAAAGGGCAAAGAAAAGACGCTGGTGTTGGATAGGACACACACTGAGAAAAAATATAACTAGAATGTCTTTTCATTGGAACCCACAGGGATATAGGAATAAAGGAAGGCAAAAAAAAAAAAAAACACACAGGGAAGGTAGCTGGAGAATAAAGTTAGCAAGATGGCGAGGACATGGGAAGAGCTGCATGCGACAGCAAAGGATAGAACGACTTGGCGTGAGTTGGTTGAGGGCCTATGCTCCATCGGGGGCTACAAATGCAGAAGAAGGTTGATATGATGAAAATTATTTACGATGCTCTTTCAATTAGTAATGCCAGATAGCCTAACAGACTCACTGTGTAATCGTAGATTTTACATAGCAGGGTTATCATTGTACGCTTCAGGATATGCCATAACAAACTTAACAAGCATATGTACAGGCTTCGTCTAAGTAGTTCACGACTGTGCCCATATGGCCTGTGTGCACACACCACAGAACATGTCCTGCCAAAATTCCCTTTCAAAGCCCATTCCTCATCATCATCATCTTCTTCTTCTTCTTCTTCTTCTTCTTCTTCTTCTTCTTCTTCTTCTTCTTCTTCTTCTTCTTCTCTTCTTCTTCTTCTTCTTCTTCTTCTTCTTCTTCTTCTTCTTCTTCTTCTTCTTCTTCTTCTTCTTCTTCTTCTTCTTCTGTCTTCTTCTTCTCTTCTTCTTCTTCTTCTTCTTCTTCTTCTTCTTCTTCTTCTTCTTCTTCTTCTTCTTCTTCTTCTTCTTCTTCTTCTTCTTTTCTTCTTCTTCTTCCTTCTTCTTCTTCTTTCTTCTTCTTCTTCTTCTTCTTCTTCTTTCTTCTTCTTCTTCTTCTTCTTCTTCTTCTTCTTCTTCTTCTTCTTCTTCTTCTTCTTTCTTCTTCTTCTTCTTCTTCTTTCTTCTTCCTTCTTCTTCTTCTTCTTCTTCTTCTTCTTCTTCTTCTTCTTCTTCTTCTTCTTCTTCTTCTTCTTCTTCTTCTTCTTCTCTTCTTCATTGTCTCATCAAAGTTTCGGGGGGAGATAATGAGCTCTCTCAAGAGCACTTTTAAGACTGCTGTTCATTTCTGTAAGGCTGTTCTTAATGGCATCTCTCCATATTTTTCGAGGTCTTCCACTCGTTCTATATCCGTTGTAACGTTTTAGTGTGTCTTGTTGGGGCGGATAGTACCAGGGCAGTCTTGTTAGGTGTCCAAACCACTTCATTTGTTGTTCTTTGATGAGCTGTACGACTGGCTTTATTCCTAGCATTCTTCTGATTTAGCATTCTGTATGTCCTCTAAACTCCTGCAGCACTACTAAGGCATTTCATCTCTGTTGTCACAATTTTACGTTCATTGGAGGATGTAAGTGTCCGCGTTTGGCACTGATAGCATAATGTTGGCCAAAAAATAGTTCTGATAAACCCATTAAGAAGGAAATACTAGCCTAGTGAGTCAGTACCATACTCATAGTTATAAAAAACTAAAAGGACAAAAACAGTATATTTTATCACAAGAATTCGTTTGTCAGTGTAAATCAGACATGATCATAAGAAGAAGAAGCCCAACGTCCTCTCTATTCTCCACCCCCCCCCCCCCCCCCCCCCCTTTTTTTTTTTTTTGCCCCATCCCCCGCCCACTACCACACCGTTAATTTGTTTTTCTCTGGAAAAAGAAATTAATTGTGTGAGGCCGGTTTTATTATTCTCTTGTCGAGTTCATCGTTATGTGAGCTGTCTCTGTCTGATGCGGGTAATCGTTTGTGTGTGTGTGTTACTTCTTTCAAGACAATCTTCATACTGTTCATACGGCTCCATCGTTGTTTATTCCTCTCGACCCTGTTTTATTCATTCCCCCACAAAACAAGCGGTGATAAAAAAATAAAAGGGCTGAAATCGCTGTTACCTTTTCCACGCCTACTCGGCGCATCGGGCATATGGGAGAGCGTCCCATATTTTTACAGACAGTCAGCACTCTTGTGGGTAATGTGGTCAGCATTAGGGCCGGCCTGTCTTTACTTTCCCAGTCAGCCCATCCTGGTACCCATTTTAGGCTGGGTCGACCTGCGACGTCCCATACCACGATAAAAATCCACGCAGCCTGCAGTGGGTTTCGATCGCGGTATGAAAACAAGCTGTGATACGTATATACTAGGGCTGAAATCGCTGTTTACCCTTTCCATTGTACTAGGAAAATGCATTGTGTCACTATTTATTATTATTACTGTTTATTCATCATCAGAATGTAGCAGGTCTTTCGCCGCCCTCATCGCGGTCTGGTTGAAAGAAACTCGTCCAGCTCTTCCGCCTCGTGCACTTTCATACTCAAGGAGTCACTTATATCTTGTGCTCATCTTCGTGGTGATCGGCCCCTGCCCCTCCATCCTGGTACCATGCCTTCTGCTATGATTTTGTTCCCTATCCGCCATAGGGCTTGATATGACCCAAATATTTCAGTTTCCGAAACAAGATGCTGTTTTTATCTGCCCAATCTTCTTTGAGGTTCAGATCTTTTAAAGTGTCAGTATTTCTTCTCTTCTTTGCTCATAGCATTCTGAGAATCCTTCTTTAGCATTTCAGCTCAACAGCTCCCATTTTCTCTCCTAAGAACAGGGAGATTAGTCCACGATTTCATCCGTATGTTGCTACAGGGAAGATACATGCTCTCAAAGTTTTAATTTTGATTTCCTTGCTTACTACTTATTACAAATACTCAAGTAAGTTTACTTCTCGACGAACACGTAAAGCTTGCTAACAGTATTACCATGGCGAAAATAACGCTTGCTGCACGCTTACCATATTCATGCGGAAACTGTAACGTTGTAAGACCTTACTGTGATTAATTCGTCTGTGCTAGCGGCTCACGTAAACTCTCAAAACCGAAGCGACGAGAAGGAAAATTCACGTGAAACGATTTCCCTTGTGATCGTTACCTGCTGAACACTTATTTTTGTCAAAATTGCTTACACATGCGAATTGACGGCTCTTCGCTGCTGCACAAAACTATTCCTCTACAACTCCCACAAAGTGTTTTACAAATCTGCCGGCTGTCAATGATTCATTTCCATACATCGCGATTGGCTTTATATCATCATCATCATCATCATCATCATCATCATCATCATCGGGTTCATCATCATTACCAACATCTTCTTCTTCTCCGATCCTTCTGTCAGAAAACTTACATCAGAAGGCCTTTATGAAAGTTATCGTACTGTCCATATCCTCTCGTGTACCATACAGCTTTGTCTTCATTGTGACTGGAACAGGCCAGATAGCGTCTCTGTTGTCAGCATACAGTTGACAGTGTTGGAACACATGCTCAGCATTTTCGAGTGCCACGCTGCAGGGACACGCCTCCGTATTTCCTACACCGACAAATTTGAACATATGTTGACGAAGTCTGTTGTACCCAGTCCTTAGTTTGAATATAATACACTGTGCCTCTCTAGAGAGGCAATAAAGCGATTCTTGGGGAGAGAATTTAGCGTAGTGTATCCAGCCACCTTTCTTGGATACTAGATTGTACTGATGTTTGTCATATTTCGTCAACTCACACGATCACCAGAATAACGGATTATGTCAGTGTTCTTTTCTAGCTTCGTCCATAAGTTTAGATATGTGCTTTCCCCTTGTTCAATTGCCATCAATCTTTCCGGTCATTG